>CM066604.1:13092601-13441870 GCA_033816785.1 Picus viridis | reverse complement strand
GGCAAGCCGAGCTCCCACCCCGCTGAGGCCTCCAAAGGAGACTGCCGTAACCGCCAGAGCCCCTCTTCCCTCCTGGGAAGCCTAAGCTAAGCTACAGCCTTTGCTAAGGGACCTAAAGGACAAGCAGGCTCAGGCACACAGAGACTAGAGGGGCCACACACACACAGGCCTTCCCAGGAGAGGAGCAAGCTCTGGGCAGCCACTGGTGGGGCAGGCATCCTTACCCCTGAGCAGGAGAGCAGAGGGTCAGACCTGGTCCCCCCGGGGATGCGTGGAGGCAGAGGGCCTCAGGATGCCAAACGTTGTGACACGCCCCGAGTACAGGGGGTCACGCCGGCCAGGCCGCCAGCAGCCAAGAAACTGCTGGGGCTGTTTAAAGGGCCCTCCTGCTTACAGGGGGGCCGGGGTCCAGGGAGCTACCCTTCCCCCATACGGGTGGAGACGCCGGCTCTTACCCTCCTTACAGGGTTGCCAGTCTCCGTGCAGCCAAGCCTTTCTCCCATCCTGCTCTTCAGCCCGACGCTGCTCCTCTTGCCTCGACGCCTCTTCCCTCGCTGGATGTTGCCTCTTCCCTCGCTGGATGTTGCCTCTTCCTCTTCGCCGGATGTTGCCTCGTATGTTGCCTCGCCGCTCCACAGCGGGACTCTTCTTCCTTCTGTGCCAGCTGCTGCCAAGGAAGGAGAATAGAATAGAATAGAATAGAATAGAATAGAATAGAATAGAATAGAATAGAATAGAATAGAATAGAATAGAATAGATTTACCAAGGTTGGAAGAGACCTTGAAGATCATCGAGTCCAACCTGTAACCACAAACCTCACAACTAGACCATGGCACCAAGTGCCACATCCAGCCCCTCTTGAACGCCTCCAGGGACGGAGACTCAACCACCTCCCGGGCAGCCAGGCCTCAGTAGCGCCAGTCGCTCCCCGACCGAGGGAAAGAGGGATGCCTCCAGCCCCGCAGGCAGCTCCCCATGGGCACCCCCCGGCCAGCTACCCGCCCGCAGACACCCCCAGCTCTGCAAAGTCATCCCCCTTCTGCTCAACTCACCCAAGCTGCACACGGCAGACTTCCGGTCGGGACTTCAGACGGGCGCCGCAGCAGACACCCTGGGCAATGGAGCTGGGCACGCAAAGCAGAGGCCAGAGCGGCTGCACCACCCTGCTTACAGGGGGCTGGTGCCGCCGCTGGCATTTCAAAGCGCCCGGGATGCCAGGGCACTGACGGGGCCCTGACTTACAGGGCGGCCCTGGTCCCAAAAGGCCCACGGAGGCTCCTTCTCTCCGCTTCAGGGGTATCGTGACCCACACCCCGCTAGCCGGGGTGGGCTCCCCACACAGGCTGCCAGCTGAGCGCAAAGGCACTCGGACCCCGACCCCTCTTACGGGCGGGTCCAAACCCAGGGAGTTGAGAGCTTGGCCTGGCCCCGCAGCTACAGGAAGACAGCAGCCAGGCAGCGGGGCATCGCGGCCAAAGGCCGGGGGCTGTGGTCCCAGCCCCGAAGACGGGGTGGGATGGGGGGGGAAAACACGCTAAGCTAAGCCCCACACACTCCCTGGCCCCACGCCTCTGAAAGGCCGGGGCCAGATCTACCCCCCCTGATTACAGGGAGGGGGTCCCTCCTTGAACCTCCCGCCGGGCTCTGGCAACACACTTCCCTGCCTACAGGGCAGTCGCTCTCGGCCCGGCACTCCCAGAAAGCCCCACGGAGAGCCACAGGCTCTGGCCTGCGCCCACTTACGGGCCGGCCCGCCTGGCTGCGCACAACACCACCTCTTCAGGAGCCCAGGGACTGACCTCGACCCTCTAAGGGTTTGTTCCTGTTAGCTGCCTAAAGCAGCCTCCCCAGCCCTGCTTACAGGGACCTTGGGCTGCTGCGGGGGACAGAAGGGGACAGAAGGCTCCACAACTCTTCACACAGGCCCCGACTACAGGGCTGTTAATCTGACAGGGTGCCAAGAGAACAGGCTGCCATGAAGGCAGAGACCCAGGCCCCGAGCTACAGGTGGGTCACCTTGCCGCAAGACGACTAAGCGGCTTCGCTGTGTCCGTCGAATAAAAGGAGGGGCAAGCCGAGCTCCCACCCCGCTCGAGGCCTCCAAGGAGACTGCCGCGTAACCGCCCAGAGCCCCTCTTTCCCTCCTGGGAAGCCTAAGCTAAGCTACAGCCTTTGCTAAGGGACCTAAAGGACAAGCAGGCTCAGGCACACAGAGACTAGAGGGGCCACACACACACAGGCCTTCCCAGGAGAGGGAGCAAGCTCTGGGCAGCCACTGGTGGGGCAGGCATCCTTACCCCTGAGCAGGAGAGCAGAGGGTCAGACCTGGTCCCCCCGGGGATGCGTGGAGGCAGAGGGGCCTCAGGATGCCAAACGTTGTGACACGCCCCGAGTACAGGGGGTCACGCCGGCCAGGCCGCCAGCAGCCAAGAAACTGCTGGGGCTGTTTAAAGGGCCCTCCCCTGCTTACAGGGGGGCCGGGGTCCAGGGAGCTACCCTTCCCCCATACGGGTGGAGACGCCGGCTCTTACCCTCCTTACAGGGTTGCCAGTCTCCGTGCAGCCAAGGAGCTAGGAGGCAAAAGGCCAAACACAGCAAAAGCAAAGACCGAGCCCTGCTTACAGGGAGGTCGCCCAGCACAAAGCCAATCAGGGCACCCTAACGGTGCTGGCAAAGATCTTGTGTTACCACAGCCAAATGGAGAGGGGGTCTCATTGCCCAGGGCGCCTTTCTCCCATCCTGCTCTTCAGCCCGACGCTGCTCCTCTTGCCTCGACGCCTCTTCCCTCGACGGATGTTGCCTCTTTGCCTCTTCCCTCGCTGGATGTTGCCACGTTGCCTCTTCCCTCGCCGTATGTGCCTCGCCGCTCCACAGTGGGACTCTTCTTCCTTCTGTGCCAGCTGCTGCCATAGGAAGGAATAGAATAGAATAGAATAGAATAGAATAGAATAGAATAGAATAGAATAGAATAGAATAGAATAGAATAGAATTTACCAAGGTTGGAAGAGACCTTGAAGATCATCGAGTCCAACCTGTAACCACAAACCTCACAACTAGACCATGGCACCAAGTGCCACATCCAGCCCCCTCTTGAACGCCTCCAGGGACGGAGACTCAACCACCTCCCCGGGCAGCCAGGCCTCAGTAGCGCCAGTCGCTCCCCGACCGAGGGAAAGAGGGATGCCTCCAGCCCCGCAGGCAGCTCCCCATGGGCACCCCCCGGCCAGCTACCCGCCCGCAGACACCCCCAGCTCTGCAAAGTCATCCCCCTTCTGCTCGACTCACCCAAGCTGCACACGGCAGACTTCCGGTCGGGACTTCAGACGGGCGCCGCAGCAGACACCCTGGGCAATGGAGCTGGGCACGCAAAGCAGAGGCCAGAGCGGCTGCACCACCCTGCTTACAGGGGGCTGGTGCCGCCGCTGGCATTTCAAAGCGCCCGGGATGCCAGGGCACTGACGGGGCCCTGACTTACAGGGCGGCCCTGGTCCCAAAAGGCCCACGGAGGCTCCTTCTCTCCGCTTCAGGGGTATCGTGACCCACACCCCGCTAGCCGGGGTGGGCTCCCCACACAGGCTGCCAGCTGAGCGCAAAGGCACTCGGACCCCGACCCCTCTTACGGGCGGGTCCAAACCCAGGGAGTTGAGAGCTTGGCCTGGCCCCGCAGCTACAGGAAGACAGCAGCCAGGCAGCGGGGCATCGCGGCCAAAGGCCGGGGGCTGTGGTCCCAGCCCCGAAGACGGGGTGGGATGGGGGGGGGAAAACACGCTAAGCTAAGCCCCACACACTCCCTGGCCCCACGCCTCTGAAAGGCCGGGGCCAGATCTACCCCCTGATTACAGGGAGGGGGTCCCTCCTTGAACCTCCCGCCGGGCTCTGGCAACACACTTCCCTGCCTACAGGGCAGTCGCTCTCGGCCCGGCACTCCCAGAAAGCCCCACGGAGAGCCACAGGCTCTGGCCTGCGCCCACTTACGGGCCGGCCCGCCTGGCTGCGCACAACACCACCTCTTCAGGAGCCCAGGGACTGACCTCGACCCTCTAAGGGTTTGTTCCTGTTAGCTGCCTAAAGCAGCCTCCCCAGCCCTGCTTACAGGGACCTTGGGCTGCTGCGGGGGACAGAAGGGGACAGAAGGCTCCACAACTCTTCACACAGGCCCCGACTACAGGGCTGTTAATCTGACAGGGTGCCAAGAGAACAGGCTGCCATGAAGGCAGAGACCCAGGCCCCGAGCTACAGGTGGGTCACCTTGCCGCAAGACGACTAAGCGGCTTCGCTGTGTCCGTCGAATAAAAGGAGGGGCAAGCCGAGCTCCCACCCCGCTCGAGGCCTCCAAGGAGACTGCCGCGTAACCGCCCAGAGCCCCTCTTTCCCTCCTGGGAAGCCTAAGCTAAGCTACAGCCTTTGCTAAGGGACCTAAAGGACAAGCAGGCTCAGGCACACAGAGACTAGAGGGGCCACACACACACAGGCCTTCCCAGGAGAGGGAGCAAGCTCTGGGCAGCCACTGGTGGGGCAGGCATCCTTACCCCTGAGCAGGAGAGCAGAGGGTCAGACCTGGTCCCCCCGGGGATGCGTGGAGGCAGAGGGGCCTCAGGATGCCAAACGTTGTGACACGCCCCGAGTACAGGGGGTCACGCCGGCCAGGCCGCCAGCAGCCAAGAAACTGCTGGGGCTGTTTAAAGGGCCCTCCCCTGCTTACAGGGGGGGCCGGGGTCCAGGGAGCTACCCTTCCCCCATACGGGTGGAGACGCCGGCTCTTACCCTCCTTACAGGGTTGCCAGTCTCCGTGCAGCCAAGGAGCTAGGAGGCAAAAGGCCAAACACAGCAAAAGCAAAGACCGAGCCCTGCTTACAGGGAGGTCGCCCAGCACAAAGCCAATCAGGGCACCCTAACGGTGCTGGCAAAGATCTTGTGTTACCACAGCCAAATGGAGAGGGGGGTCTCATTGCCCAGGGCGCCTGTCTCCCATCCTGCTCTTCAGCCCGACGCTGCTCCTCTTGCCGCACCGCACTTTGCCTCACTGTTCCATAGCGCGCCCCTGTGCCTGCTGCTGCCAAGGAAGGAGGACAGAGTTAGGCCTCAGTAGTGCCAATTCCTCCCCAGCTGTGGGAAAAAGCTATCATTGGCCCTAAGTCATTACAGGCTTTTTCTGGTCAAAATATAATTACTCTCCTTGAATTATCCTAGCTTCTAGTTTCAAAATTTTCATCTTCTGCCCTATGGATTTTCTTCGCAATTCCAGGCATAATTTCCCTTCCTCCCATGTAAATTCACCCGTGTGTTTCCCTCCAAAACATCACCTTTTCTCCCTCCATCTTTCCTCAGCTCTTCCCTCCCATGTCTTTACTCTCCCTCATTCTCCCTCCTTAAAGTTGGTGAGGGGTTTGGAACACAAGCCCTATGAGGAAAGGCTGAGGGAGCTGGGGTTGTTTTTCCTGGAGGAGACTCAGGGGTGACATTATTGCTCTCTCCAACTACCTGAAGGGAGGTTGTAGACAGGCAGAGGTTGGTCTCTTCTCCCAGGCAGCCAGTACCAGAACAAGAGGACATAGTCTCAGACTGCGCCAGGGCAGGTTTAGGCTGGATGTTAGGAAGAAGTTCTATACAGAGAGTGGTTGCCCATTGGAATGGGCTGCCTGTGGAGGTGGTGGAGTCACCTTCATTGGAGGTGTTCAGGAGGAGACTTGATGGGGTGCTTGGTGCCATGGTTTAGTTGTTTAGGTGGGTTGGATTGGTTGATGGGTTGGACGTGATGATCTTTAAGGTCTCTTCCAACCTGGTGTATTGTATTGTATTAAATATGCTGTGATTTTCCCTCTAAAATCTTCATTTCTGTCTCCTATAGGTTACCTTTGCTATTCATTTCTGTATCATGTCTCATAGATATTTGCCTTAAGTCTTCCCTCCAAACTGCCTCCTGTGTCCCCTCTTGTTTACATCAGGTTTTCTCAGAAAAAATTTCACCTTCTTCTCTATGGATTACCTCAGGTTTCCCCTCCATGCCAGGTCTGCCTCCAGCACATTACCTCAGCTTTTCCCTCCTAAATCTTTTATTTTTATCCTGTATAAACTACCTCAATTTTTTGTCCCTCCAAAATGTCACCTCTGTTCTTGTTTACCTCAGGGTTTTCTCTGGTTTTCATTTTCTTCCCCTGAGATCCTCTCAGTCTTTGCCTCCAAAATGTCACTTCTCTGACCCTGAATCTCAGTTTTCCCTGAAAAGCTTTCGTTCTGTATAAAAGAGCAAAATAGCAAAATCACACAGAGGAAGTTTTAAGGCACATAGGAAAATACCTCAGGTTTTAATAAAAAGAAATTGCCCCTGAGTTGATTCCCCTCCCCCTGGCCAGTCTCACCCTGTGCCCTCACAAACCTGCCCAAAGCCCTGCGCTGCCTGCGCTGCCCTCCGGCAGCCTCCTGCTCCAGGAGCCGATCCTCGCAGACACCCAACCCAGCGGAGCTGCAGGCTGCGGTACAGCCGTCCCCCGGCCGCACAGCCCTGCCCCGGGCCGTGCCGGCCGCTTCCCATTCCCGCCCCGACAGCTCCTGAGGCGCGCGGCGCGTGCCGGCCCCTGTGGCGGGAAGGGCGCAGAGGCGACGCCGGGACCCTGCGGGCGCTCACAGCGCTCTCCTCCCGGCCCCCGCTCAGACCCCTCCGCCCCCTCCTCCCCCCCGTCCCGGTGTTATTAGAAACAGCATAAACATGCCCAGGCGCTGAGCTGTTCGTGAAAGCAGCTCGGACATGTACTTAAAATTCCTCTCTTCCGCTGCTGCAGCGCTGCCCCAGCTCTGTTCCCTCTCGCGCACCTGGGCGCTGTCCTCAGGGCTCCGCCACCCCCTGCGCTGCCGGCCCAGCTCTCCGGCAGCCCCAGCGCTGTCCCACATTTCAGGAGCCACTCTCGCACCCACCCAGTCCAGCAGGGCTGCAGCCCCCACCCCACAGCCAGGCGCCTCCTCTTGCCTCAGGCGGCGTCCGCGCGGGAGCAGCGCGTGCCGGTCCCCGGGGCGGCAGGGCGGGAAGGCAGCCGCGCGGGAACCCTCAGGGCGCTCGCAGCCCCCAACACCCCACACACCACCACCCCCGCGGCGCCTTCTATGGCGCTCACAGACACAGCCCCCCGGCCCGGACACCCTCTCAGGCGCTCACGGACTGCGCCGCGGGTACCGCTCGGGCCCGCAGCCACCCCTAATGTTCACTCCACTAAGGACATCTGCACCGATGTGTGGTTTAAGCTGCACACGAGAGTGCCTCAGGTATCAAGAAATCAATCAATAAATCCCTCTAAGCTCCTTCAGGTCTCCCCGGTCCAGCTCTCCCTGTCCCCTCTCACGCACCTGGCCAGGCTCTGCCTCACGAATCCGCCACACCCCCTGCGCTGCCTGCACAGCTCTCTGGCAGCCCCAGCGCTTCAGGAGCCGTCCTCGCACCCACCCAGTCCAGCAGGGCTGCAGCCCCCTCCCCACAGCCAGGCGCCTCCTCTTGCCTCAGGCGGCGTCCGCGCGGGAGCAGCGCGCGCCGGTCCCTGTGGCGCGGCAGGGCGGGAAGGCAGCCGCGCGGGAACCCTCAGGGCGCTCACAGCCCCCAACACCCCACACACCACCACCCCACCACCCCCCCCCGCGGCGCCTTCTGTGGCGCTCACAGACACAGCCCCCCCGGCCCGGACACCCTTAACGTCCTTTTATTAAAACCAATATAAATACGTGTATGTTCCGGGCTGTGGATGACAGCACCTCAGATACTGACTACACAGATTTCTCTCTTCAGCTGCTGCAGCTCTGCCCCAGCTCTGTTCCCTCTCGCGCACCTGGGCGCTGTCCTCAGGGCTCCGCCACCCCCTGCGCTGCCGGCCCAGCTCTCCGGCAGCCCCAGCGCTGCCCCAAGCAGACCTCAAGAGCCACCCTCGCACCCACCCCATCTACCGGCGCCTCGGCCTCGGGCTCAGCCTTCCCGGCAGGGCCGGGATTCCCTCAGCCCTCGGAATCCCCTCAGGGACGCCCTGGGGGCAGCCCGGGGCGGAGATTCGCGGCGCGCGCCGCCCCCTCAGGCGCTCACGGACTGCGCCGCGGGTACCGCTCGGGCCCGCAGCCACCCCGAATGTTCACTCCGCTAAGGACATCTGCACCGATGTGTGGTTTAAGCTGCACACGAGAGTGCCTCAGGTATTCAAAGATCAATAAATCAATAAATCCCTCTAAGCTCTTCCAGGTCTCCCCGGTCCTGCCCTCCCTGTCCCAATCTCACGCACCTGGGCTCTTTTCCCTCGCGGATCCGCCAAAGCCTCTCTGAGGCGCCTGCCAGGTCTCCGTCAGCCGGAGCGCTGCCACAACTGCCCTCCAAGAGCGACTTTCGAAGCCCGCCGAGCTCAGCGGCGCCTCAGACCGGGGTTGGTCCCGCCCGGGCCGGGCGCCTCTGGCTGCTCGAATTCACGCGCCGATCCCCTGGGAGGAGCCCGGGGCGCGTGCCGGCCCCGCGAGGCGCGCAGGAGGTGGGGCGGCCAGACCCCGCCCCGTGCCTCCGAGCGCCCAGACACCTCCCCCGCCCCTGGTGAGACCCTCAGAGAGCCTTCGGCCACCGCTGCTGCCCCCTCTGTTAAATGTATCTACATCTGTAGCTGTTCTGAGCTGCACAGGAGAGACCTCACAATTAAATAAGTGAATTTAAAACGTCCCTCTCAGCCGCCCCAGGCCCCCCCCGCTCCCTCTCCGGCACCTGGCCAGGCTCAGCCTCACGCAGCCGCAGGGCGCTCCGCGGTGCCTGCCAGAGCTCACCGCCGCAGCTCTGTTCCAGGGCGGCCTCCACGCTCTCCGGGGCCGCAGGCTGGGGTTCAGCTCTCGCGGCAGAGCCGAGCGCCTCTGCCCGTTCCAGATCTCGCCCCGAGCCCGGGCCGGAGGGGCAGCGGCCGGCGCTGACGGCTGCGGTGCGGCAGAGCTCTGGGGCGGCGCGCGGGGAGCCCCGGGGGGCACAGACCCTGCCCCGGCCCCGCTGCGGCGCTCACAGCAGCCCCGGCGCCAAGCCGCCTCCCCCCAGCCTTCTTCCCTGTCCCGCAGGACTGTCGCAGCCGCTCGGCACACCGCAGGCCGCCCCGGCCTCCCCCGCCCGCCTCTGCCCCGCACCTGCCACCACCTCTCCGCGGCAGCCCGGCCCTGTCCCCGGCCCTGTCCCCGGCCCTGCCCCCGGCCCTGTCCCCGGCTCCCTGCAGCGCCTGGGGCCGTCCTGCCTTGGAGGTCTCTTGTCCCAGCAGGACCCTGGCCCCCTGCTGCGAAATGAGGAGGCGGGGAGGTAATAAAAATACAAATTATTAATTAATCCAAACGCCGCCGCGAACGAGACACGAAGTGAGGACAGCGACAGAGCCGGGGGCTCGGCGCCTGTGGCTGCCCTCGGCTCAGCTGGGACGACTGCGGCTCCGCGGCGCACAGCAGCAAGGCGCCGCTCGAAGGCGCGCGCGAGGCGTCCATAGCAGCGCGCGGCGTCCATAGCAGCGCGCGGCTGCACAGCGCGCTCACGCGGGGCAGAGCAATTCGCCGCTCCGGTCCCGCAGCCGCGGAAGGCTCCATGCCGCAGGCGCCAGCTCGCTCCGGACGCGCCGGCCCCGTGGCACCGCCGGTTTCATCCTCTTTAGAAGAGGGCAGATAAAGGCTTTCTGCTTTTAAATCCTTTTTAACTAGTAGAAATGTTTCGTCTCCATACCAGAGCAAGAGCTTTCTCTTGTTCAGCTCCTCACACTGACACCTACAAGTTTAAGTCATTTGTAATCTTCCCCTCTCTCCTCTCCCACAGCCCCCAAATACTTTTCAGCTATTTCAAGCATTCAGGGCACGTGGAGAGGAGGCAGCAGCACCGAGGACCGCCGGGGGACACAGGCCGCTGCACACCTGCAGTGTCGACACTCAGACACAGGGTGGCAGCACTCAGCCCCGATGCGGCATCTGGTACTGTGCGCGGGGCACCGCTCCCCTTGGCTCTGTGCAGAGTTTTTCCATCTGAATTTTAGACTAAGACACACAAAGGAAAAGGCACTAGTTTTTATTTGCATAAGCACAACTTATATTTCCATTTCAAAACGCCCTGTGGCTCTGCTCGGGATGTGCTTTTCTGGAAGCCTTTCCAGATAACAGAGGAGATCCAGGGGGGGTCATGTCAAAGCCTTGCTGCACACAAATCACTGCCCTTCTGCAATCTCTCGATGAACAGCACAGCTTTTCCTCTGCTGGAACACCTCACACACACTTTCCCAGGGCTTTCCCTCCCCTCCAAGAACGTTCAGGCATTTCAAGCATTCAGGTGTGCAAGCAGCCTTTGTGGGAGGCTGCCCCCACCCCTCCCTCACTGCTCCTCTGCTGCATCCTTGCCCACCCCCACCTGGCATCACAGAAGGAAAGACAGAGACAGCTGAGGGGCTACCCTCCTGTTCTTTTTATCACCCCGAGCCAGGGACAGCCTTCTGGGTAAGGTTTGCACCTTCAGCAAATGCCTGAACTTTGCTGCCTTTCTCTTCTCTCTAAGAGCTGCTGCACAGCTCTGCATCTCCGAGCATGTCTCCCAGGACTGACAACCCGGAGATTACTTTGCAGTCAGTGCATTTATCACTGGCAATCACCAATCTCTTCTGTCTGTTGCTCTCATCAACTAAACCCTTTGATGGTCTCAGTGTGTTCCCCCCTTCATCTGGTGTCTTCAGTGGAATTGCAGGATCTTGGATTTTGGGGTCTCGTAGCATCGGGGGGGGGTGTCTCACTGTGGTGTTCACTCCCCCCCCACCACCTCCCCAGGGGGAAATGGCCTCAAGTTGTATCAGAGGATGTTTAGGCTGGCTATTAAAGAAGCTTCTTCACTGAAAGGCTCTCCAACACTGGAATAGTTTCCCCAGGGAAGTGGTTGAATCCCCCCTGCAGATGCTTAGAAGAACTGTAGTGCTGCAGGACAGGGTTTGGCATGAGACTTGGTAGAGTTTGTGAGCTGTTGGACTCCAGAATCTGAAAGGCCTTTTCCAACCCAAACAATTCTATTATTCTATGAAACACTCACGTGCAGACAAGCTGATGAGCAACTTCCCTCTGAGGAAAAGCTTCCAGAGACAGTCACCACCCTCACTAAGGCAGCACATGAAAACCAGGTCCCTGCTGAAGGAGCGCTCCTGGAGCCTCGCTGACATTGGCACCAAACTCTATTTGTGTCCAGGTACACGTGAGCAAAACCACACCAACGTGACAGAGAAATAAGAATTTCTTTCCCATTCAAAGCTTCCATCAGCAGGGAAGGTGCATCCCAGTTCCCCATTAAATGCAATCAGCCTGACCAACCTTGTTTACAACGGCAGAAATTAATTATGGTGTGGTCTGGCTTCAGCTCTGAACTATTTCAGTGTTGAACTAGTACACCTTATACTCACAGAAGTCACTTGGCAGGTTGTGTGCGAGGCTCCTGTAGAGCTCAGCTCTCTGAGCCTTCTTTACAGTTGTGCTTAGCCCAAAATCAAACAGTTTCACATGACACAGCTAGTGTGAGCACCACTCTGCATGGCCTCAGCTGCACATTGTGGGGTTTCAAGCATAGGCACTACACATGCATACATCTTACCCACGCACCCAGCAGAAGGCTCTCTGGTTTAATACTTCTGTGGATGACTCTCCTCTTCTGACAAGGTCTCTCTCTTCATTAGTGAGGTCATCCTGTCACCCACACATAGAGAAGAAAATGCAGCTGTGAAATCAGACTGCTTGAATCCTGAGACTCATTCTGTGTGCAACCTGAGGAGAATCCAAACCTAAACCTTGCAGCTGGCCTTAGAGCTCCTCTTTGGAAAACTGTTGCTGCCAGGCCCCACAAACCCAACATCCTCTGTCAGCCAACTGGATGAAAAAAAAAGATGAAAATTGTCAACAGAAACTGTAATTGGAGGAAATTACAGCAGCGTTAGGAGAAATCATAGTGTAGTGGGTTTAGTTTTTGGTTTTTCTTTTAACGTATGACTAAACCTTGGGATTCATTGTTACAGCTTACTTTGGATGCTGACAGCAGAAGCGAGTTCAAGAACAAGTTAAGAAGATAAATGGAAACTCATAAAGGGCTGTAAAACATGGAGATACAAGCTCTGCTTTAGGAAGTCCCCTAAGCCACACAAAGCTGAAGAAGTACCCTGAGGAGTATGCTAGTCTGCACCTGCTGGTTTGGTGTGTAATTGAAACCGGTAAGGCCCAACACTCGACTGAAAGCAAGCAAGATTAGGCCGGGCCTGGGCCTTTGATCTAATCCTCAAGAGCCACTCTGATTCCATTTTCTACTCCCGTGACACCAGAATGCTGAGAAATGCCATTTCCCCAATAGATGGAGTCACCTGCTCAGACAGCGACAATCAGGCGTGTGCTGATGGGGACAGGAGGCTCTTGGCAACAGCCAGCCTGTTCTTCTGACCTGAGTACCACAGGAGGTTAGAGAGCAGATCATCTTGAGGGCCATCACAGGCACCGTACAGGATGTTCGGGTCCTCATGCCTAACGGAAAAGATGTGTGAACAGCAGGTGTTGCTTCACTAACCTAATCTCCCTCTGTGACCAGGTGACCTTGCTCCAAATCCCATCATCGGGTGGAAAAGTTTTCCTGCTGGTGGCTGTAAGGCAGGACTTCAATGCTTTCCCTAACAAGTTTCTCTGAAAAGAAGATGGGGGGTGAGAGTTGAAGGAATAGGGAGGTGATTAAGAAGAGGGACTTCTGGTGAGAAGCCATCTCACCAGCTAAAGTCATTTTCCCCTGCCCATGTCCTCTGTGGACTAAGAAGAGTTCCCTTCTTTTGGTGTGAAAGCACTGGGTTCAATTACAGATCTGGCTCCTCCTGAAGGGCAAGTATGAATGGAGCTTTCAAAGTACCACACTTCAGACCCTTCTACTTACTAGCACTAAGACAATTGTTCATGTAGAACTACTGGCCACTCACTTCAACAAACTCCATAGAACAGGCACCTATAAACTCTCCAGAAAACACTGACGCACTAGCACGGCTGCCTGACCGTCTCAGTTCAAATGGCTTAGGATCTCACAGAGGGTACCACAAGAACTGAGGGTACTGCAATGTTGGCAGCCTCAACTTTCCTTCTCTGCTCCTTCTTTTTTTCAGATGTATTTTTTTTCGAAAGGATAGCTGGATAACAGAATGGGATGGATGACTGGGCCCTGGGAGCCGGGGGAACCCAGTTAAACCCAGCCGGTGGCCAGCCGGGCACAAGTGGTGTTCCCCAGGACATGAAGGCAACCCCAGGCAGAGCTACAGGCTGGGGTCAGAGTGGCTGGAGAGCTGCCAAACAGAGAGGGACCTGGGGGTGTTGATTGACACCCGCCTAAACATGAGCCAGCAGTGTGCCCAGGTGGCCAAGAGGGCCAATGGCATCCTGGCCTGTATTAGGAATAGTGTGGCCAGCAGGAGCAGGGAGATCATTGTGCCCCTGTACTCTGCATTGGTTAGGCCACACCTTGAGTCCTGTGTCCAGTTCTGGGCCCCTCAGTTTAAGAAGGACATCGAGACACTTGAACGTGTCCAGAGAAGGGCAACAAGGCTGGTAAGAGGCCTTGAGCACAAGCCCTATGAGGAGAGGCTGAGGGAGCTGGGATTGTTTAGCCTGGAGAAGAGAAGGATCAGGGGTGACCTCATTGCCCTCTACAACTACCTGAAAGGTGGTTGTAGACAGGAAGGGGTTGGTCTCTTCTCCCAGGCAACCAGCACCAGAACAAGGGGACACAGTCTCAAGCTGTGCCAGGGGAGGTTTAGACTCGAGGTGAGGAAAAGTTCTTCACTGAGCGAGTCATTCGTCATTGGAATGGGCTGCCCAGGGAGGTGGTGGAGTCGCCGTCCCTGGAGGTGTTCAAGGGGAGATTGGACATGGCACTTGGTGCCATGGTCTAGTTGTGAGGTCTGTTGGGACAGGTTGGACTCGATGATCTTCGAGGTCTCTTCCAACCTTGGTTATACTGTGATACTGTGATACTGTGTGATAGAGCGTGTCCAGAGAAGGGTAACAAAGCTGGGGAAGGGTCTGGATAACAAGCCTCATGAGGAGTGGCTGAAGAGGAAGCTGAGGGAATTATGGGGTGGTCCGGCTTCAGCTCTCAGCTATTCCCGTGTTGAACAAGGACAGCTTGTACTCACAGAAGTCACTTGGTGGGTTGTGTGCGAGGGTCCTGTAGAGCTCAGCTCTCTCAGCCTTCTTTACACCTGTGCTTAGCCCAAAATCAGACAGTTTCACATGACCCTGGGGAAAAAAAAATCAAAGAAAACAATTCAGAAAGATTGTGCTTGAACAAAAGAAATGGTTTAACCACTGCACAGCCTTCTGAGGCCATGGCAGACTTGTACACAGCTACTGCGAGCACCACTCTGCATGGCACCAGCTAAACACCACTGGGTTTCAAGCACAGAATCAACCAGGTTGGAAAAGAACTTCAAGACCATCAAGTCCAACCTATCGCCCAGCACCATCTAATCAACTAAACCATGGCACTAAGTGTGTCATCCAGTCTTATTTTAAACACTGCCAGAGATGGTGAATCCACCACCTCCCTGGGTAGCACATTCCAATGGCCAATCTCTTTCTGTGAAGAATTTCTTCCTAACATCCAGTCTAAACTGCATTCCTTTAGAGTCATAGAATTGTTGGGATCGGAGGGGACTTCAAGGATCATTGAGTTCCAACCCCCTGCCATGGCCAGGGACACCTCACACTACAGCAGGTTGCCCAGAGCCACATCCAGCCTGGCCTTAAACATTCCCAGGAATGTGGCTTCCACCACCTCCCTGGGCAACCTGTGCCAGTCTCTCACCACCCTCATGGGGAACAACTTCTTTCTAACATCCAATCTGAATCTACCCATTTCTAGTATTTTTTTCCATTCCCCCAGTCCTATCATTACCTGACACCCTGAAAGTCCCTCACCTGCCCCATTTCCCCCCCTTTTCCCCTCAAACCCAGAGCACCTGGGCTCTATTGGAGTCTCCTCCCACCCTAGGTGTGGCCACTTGGCCCTCCCCATCCACTCCCCTATTTAATCCTTCCCAGGAAGGGCAGAAGCCCCAAGATGAGCCCATCTGGGCTGAGGATCCTCCTCTCACCCCTGGTGAGTGCCCATGGTGCACACTGGGTGCTGGTGGTGGTGACAACAAAGGCCGGGGGGCCTAGTGGCCCCCGGTTGTTAGGGCCATGATTGATGACTCCTCCAATCCCGTCCACGGGTGCTGGCTGGGGCTGAGCTCCTCTGAGTGGTGTCTTGGCTGGTGAGGGTCTTGCCCCTGCCTCTGGGCTGGGTGCAGGAATGGTGGTGGTGGAGCAGGAGTTGTTTAGCCAGATGATATTGTGCTAGTTACACTGCTTTGACCTGGAGGCCCCTGGACTCTGCTCTCATCCTTCCATAAATCTCTGCTTTTGTGCCCCATTTTCAGACCATTTCTTCCCCCTCACTGCCTCCCTTCAGAAATAAGGAAGGAAAGGAGGGAAAAAAGCAATAAAGCACATCTGGAAAATGCATTCACTTATCAACCAACTCTGACCAGGAAGCCTTCAGGAAGAGGGGCAGGGGGGAAAGGGAGATTCATTTCCTTTGAATCACAAGACAAATGTCATAAAGAACAGACAGGACAAGACTGCATCTCCTCCATGGTGGTTATGTTTCATGGTGGTAAATGCAGAGTTAAAAACAGTTCAAGCTGGCTTGGAAAGCTCAGTCACACTTCTGTACAGAAAGAATCCCTGAGACAGGGACATTGTGAGAAATGAATCCCCATCCTTCATACACAAATACAGAACTAACCAGGTTGGAAAAGACTTTTGAGATCATCAAGTCCAACCTATCACTCAACACCATCTAATCAACTAAACCATGGCACTAAGTGCCTCATCCAGGCTCTTCTTTAATGTTTCAGTGCTGGTGAGTCCACCACCTCCCTGGGCAGCACATTCCAATGGCAAATCTCTCTTTCTGTGAAGAATTTCTTCCTAACATCCAGACTGTATCCTCTTGTTCTGGTGCTGGTTGCCTGGGAGAAGAGACCAACACCCACCTGGCTACAGCCTCCTTCAGATAGGTGTAAATGGCAATAAGGTCTCCCCTGAGCCTCCTCTTCTCCAGGCTAAGCAACCCCAGTTCCCTCAGCCTCTCCTCACAGGGCTGTGCTCCTAAACCCCTCCCCAGCTTTGTTGCCCTTCTCTGGACACATTCACATGCACACTACTTACCCTTGCACCCAGCAGAATGCTCTCTGCTTTAACATCCCTGTGGATGACTCCCAGCTGGTGAACAGCATTGGCGGCCAACACAGTTCCAGGCCTGTCAAACTGTGTCTCCTCCTGTGATAAGGTATCTTTCTTCACTAGTGAGGTCATCCTGTCACCTAAGCAGAGAAGAAAATACATCTGTGAAATCAGACTATAAGACTCATTCTGTATGAGAGCCCGGGAGAATCCAAACCTAACCTTGTAGCTAGCCTTAGAGCTCCTCTTTGGAAAACTATTGCTGCCAGGCCCCACAAACCCAACATCCTGTCAGCAAACAGCTTACCTCCAGGGAAGAGCTCCATGATGACGTCAAGATTTCTTTTACCCTGAAAGCTGTAAAACATTTTCATTACCCAGGCTCCCTCTGCTTCAACCAAAACCTCTCTTTCTGCTCTCTCTTAGGTAGCTATTTGCTACCTAAAATTTATTTTAGGAGTACTCATTACTAAAGGGCAATTTAAACACCTCAACAGGGAGCATGGGATTATATCCCTAGTCTTACAATATATTTCCATCTTCTTTAGCCAACAAACTGCTTCCCACACTCTCCTTGTAAATCATGTTGTTCATAACGGGGAAGGGTCTGGAGAAAAGGAGGCTGAAGGGAGACTTCATTGCTCTCTGCAGCTCCCTGAAAGGAACCACAGAATGGGTTGGCTTGGAAGGGACCTCCAAAGGCCATCTAGTCCAAACCCACACAGTGAGCAGGGACATCCTCCATACAGAACAGTTTCAATTGCATAAATAACCTGGTTCTAGGCTTTTGAAACTTTTGATTTTATATTCTTGAGTGAGTTTTTCTACCCAGACTTGGGTAGCTGGGTAGAAGGCAGAAAGGAACACGGCGAGCATATAAAAAGATTGCACAGGTGAGCATTCAGAATGCTACGCTAGTCAGAAAAGACACAAACTCTGACTGGTTCTGAAGTCGGTCATTCTAAGTAAAACTTTGCTCAAATGTTACACTTAGCTGCAAGCAGGTTAAAGTCTCAAAGAGGAATCAACAGCTATAGATCAGATAATTTTCAGGATGTGAAAAGAATGCTGTGTCTGCACTCTTCAAAGCAGAGTGTACTGGCTTAGATGACCACAACCCTCCCATGGATTGCTTCCTCAGATGCTTACCTGGGCTGACAGAAGCATTACCTTCATCACTCCTCTCTCTCTTGAGCAGCACATTTTGCCAGGCTCCCTATCCTCACCTGCTGCCATATAAAGCAGGCCACAGTAGTTGTGATCAAGACAAGCCTGGAAAAAGGGCAAAAAATGAAAATAAATGGGGGAGAAGAGGGGGAAAGCAAAGCTAAGAACCATGCTCAGCCATGATGAGGGAAGGACAGAGGACTGGTTTTGAGGGTAGGAAGGTGTTTTGGGCAGCATTTGCAGACATTACATCTATAGGACTGAATCAGCCCAACTTTTTACTTTCTATTTCAAACAGACAGCACCTGGCTGAATGCTGGATTGGCATAAATGTGCCTAGGCAGATCACACAAGCAGGCTGCATGTCCATCACAGCCCTTAGGGCACTTGCCAGCTAGCAGCTAAGCATCACACAGCTGCTCCCTGCACCCAGCAGGATGTGGGGGAAGATAATTGGAATGGCAAAAGTGAGAAAACTCCTAGGTTGGGGTAATAATAACAGTAATAAAAATAGCAATAAAACTAGTAATGATAATAATCCTAAGAAGGATAAGGACTGGAAATGAACACTATTGTTCACCATCAGCTGACTGATGTTAACCCAGTCGTGGAGCAGCAGACTGCTGGCCAACCTGCTCAGCAGTAATTAAAATGTCCCTGCGTTATCAGCACTCTTTTCAGCACAAATCCAAAGCACAGCCCCACATCAGGTGCGAAGAAGAACATTAGCTCCACCCCAATCAAAGCCATCGCAATCTAAGGTAATAGACGCAAATAAACAAGGACGAGGTTGGAGCTAGGTGAGGGTCGCTCTCTTCTCCCTAGCAGCAAGTGCCAGGAGGAGAAGAAATGGCCTCAAAAAATCCTTCCCCTATTTCCAGCCCACTTCAGAGGCTCCTAGGACCCCCAGCAGCACGTGGCAGCAAGCTGTACCCTGACGCGGGCACAAGGCAGCAGTGAACGTGAGAGTCTGCGGTGCTTGGGTGCTGAGCCCCCAGCAAGGACATACAAGAACCCAGACACCGTGCAGAGCCCACGGAGACCACAAACCCACACCGAGACACCCCCAGCTCCCACGGGACACTCTACACGACCCCAGGCCCTTTTAGATGACCCCACGAGAACTTTAGATACCCCCAGACCCTTTTAGGTGGCCCCAGACCTCCCCTGACAGCCCCCAAAAGCCGTTCGGATGCCCCCAGATCACCTTCAGACGCCGGAAAGAACACGGCTGGGAGTCCCGGGCCGGCAGCGACACCGGAAAGCGGACGGCAAGCTCCCCGAATACGCCGGGACCCCTTCCCCCGTCAAAGGATGGCGGCTCACAGGCACCGTGGGGCACAGAACGGGATCGGACGCCGAATCGAGGGCTCTCCGTGACCGTTCCTGTGCCAGAGCTGCACACCACGGCGCCCCCGTGCACGCCATGAAAGCACGGCACAGCTCGCGGGGAGGGCGCGTACGCACGACCGGAACCGCTGCGGCGCATGCGCTGTATCCACAGCGACGATGGCGACGCTCTCACACTGTCGCGAACCGAGCCTGGCTAGGGCGCGTGCGCTGTATCCATAGCGACGCAGTGCCGCCCAGTACACACGCGGGGGCAGCGGCAGCGCTGAGCGGCAGCGCTGAGCACCCGCGGGGCGGCGCACGCCGCTGCACGGCTGCAGTGCCATTACACACGCGGGGGCAGCACTGAGCACTTCCCTGGGCGTGGGCAGCGGCTCGCCTCGGCCCTGCTCAGAATGTATTCTATTTACGTTACAAACCACGAGGCGCACAAGCCCCTGTTTTTAATTCGCACAGACACAGGCTCTGCTTATAGCTCAAGCCCCTCTGTGGCTTTTGTTTTTCAATTCTCTAAGCCTTTAAAAAAGAGAGGGAAGACAGGGAGTCGTTTCTAAAGCTTTCTTACGCAGCAGTCACTCCAATTCCTCCCTCTCCAGCTGGAAACGAGAGGTTTGACTCCGCATCGCCTCACGCCAGTACTTACAGATTTAAATATTTTGTGGTCCCCTCCGAGAATTTTCAGCACTTTGGGGGTGCCCCCAGCCCTCGCTCACCTGCTCCTCTGCTGCATCTTCCCCCTGCCCCTAATATGGCATAATCAGTCCACCCAGAATCCCCCACTCCTTTTGATTCACCCCCCAAAAAAGGCAGAAAATAAAAGAAATTGCCCAGCCAGCAGCTTATTCTTTTAATAGTCAGACGTGTGCACGTGCCCCCTCCCCCCAAAGGGGAGCTCTGCTAGAGAAATAAAAGGGGGAGGGGTTTCCCCCACAAACAGCTGCAGCTACCCCAGCCCCTGTGCGGCTGGCTGGTGGCTGCCCCACGGTAGGGAACATGCCAGGGGTCGGTGCCACTTCTCTCACACGCCATTTTGGTTGGACCCCTCGGCAGTGATGTTCTCCTCAAGGCATCCATCACATGTTGCAGGCAGGTTCCTCCTGGAGCCATGTCTGAAGTATCCAGGGAACAGTGCCTGGCTCCTCAGGATGAGATTTTAATCCTCTAACAGCCTCAACCCGTGGTCTGCAGAGGAAACTGCAGCAAGGCAAGACTCCCACTCCAGTTCCTGGCACAAAATGGGGCCAACAGGTCTTGCAAATTGGGAAGAACAGAGACAGTGGATGCCAGCTGGACATGCTGCTGGTCAGAGCGACTGCAGGCATGGTTCCATGCAACCATCCTTGGAGAGCAGCTTCAGAGGTCAGCACCAGATTTTCTATTACCAATTACACATTTCAAAATGTCCTTCATGGATCTTCCTACCTTTGGTATCTAGAGGTGCTTTTGAAAGACAGCTCAGCAGGGTTTTAGTCTTGTTCACTAACACCTGGTGAAACTGAACATCTTCTGGCACTGAGGTGGTGTGTTACAAGTGGTTTGTGTCATTTGGGTCCCACCAGCTCACAGCTCTCACGCTGATTATTTCCAACACAAAATCAGTGTTTGCATGACTCAGAGGTGTGTGCCACTAGTACATGCTGCCGGCCCACAGAAGGCTCCACTTTGTGATTTTGGCTGTTGTTCTCCAAAATGGCTTAGTGCTGAGTAGAAATATTGTCAGGCTTTTGGACTGTTAGTTCTGCAAAGCCCTTCTCTTGCCCTTCTCTTCTCTAGATTCAGGAATTCTATGAATCTGCTTCAGAGAAGCTTTGCGTTCATAAAGCTGCCTCCCACTCCCCCAAGTCAAAGGGAATTTACTCCCCAGAGCCTCTCTCTGGTGATTCTCTTCAGGGCTTCACCAAAACAGAACCTTCCTGAGCTGAACTGGTTGCCCTGTACAGAATCCATGTAGGCAAAAGTCTGTGTCTCTCCTCAAGAACATCATCCCTGGCTGAACACTGCTCAAATGCTATGTCCCAGCATGGTCTCCTCGCCATGCTCCAATGACAGTGAGGAGGCCAAGTCATGACTTCACATGCCCTCTCACTGGCATGGCATGACCTAATAGGAGACAAGGAAGGGGACAGCTGGCAGGGTCTGAGCAACAAGAACCACAGGAACATGAGATCGTCACATCTCAACTGGACACAACCTTGTTCAGGTGTTGATATCAGAAACAGAAAGTGAAAATTTATCAGGGAGTTTGGGTTGCGACACGGTGGAGATGGGGGGGGAATAGATAGGTAGGTATCTAGATAGATGGATAGATGAGGCATTGAGATAGATGAGGCATGCATGGATGGATGGATGGATGGATGGATAGGTAAACAGAGCGGGTAGATAGATACATGGATGCTTGATAGATACATCAATGAGAGTTACAAAGGAAGAGGCAAATGGCTAGATGCATAGATGATATATACAGAGATGATACATACATACATGATACATAAATGGTAGATAAATAGAGGTTAATGGATTGATACACAGATGAGAGATACATAGGTGACAGGTTTATAGATGATCGATACACAGATAGAATCATAGAATCATAGAATCAGTCAGGGTTGGAAGGGACCACAAGGATCATCTAGTTCCAACCCCTGCCATGGGCAGGGACACCCTACACTAGATCAGGCTGGCCAGAGCCTCGTCCAGCCTGGTCTTAAACACCTCCAGGGACTGGGCCTCAACCACCTCCCTGCACAACCCATTCCAGGGCTTCACCACTCTCATGGTAAAGAACTTCTTCCTCACATCTAGCCTGAATCTCCCCATTTCCAGCTTCATTCCATTCCCCCTAGTCCTATCACTACCTGAGATCCTGAGAAGTCCCTCCCCAGCCTTCCTGTAGGCCCCCTTCAGATACTGGAAAGCCACAATGAGGTCACCTGGGAGCCTTCTCTTCTCCAGACTGAACAGCCCCAACTCCTTCAGTCTGTCCTCATAGGAGAGGTGCTCCAGCCCTCTGATCATTCTCGTGGCCCTTCTCTGGACACGCTCCAGCACGTCCACATCTCTCCTGTAATATGGGCTCCAGAACTGGACACAGTACTCCAGGTGGGGTCTCACCAGAGCTGAGTAGAGGGGGAGAAGCACCTCCCTTGACCTGCTGGTCACACTTCTCCTGATGCAGCCCAGGATCTGATTGGCTTTCCGGGCTGCAAGCGCACATTGAGAGCTCATGTCGAGCTTCTCGTCCACCAGCACCCCCAAGTCTCTCTCCTCAGGGCTGCTCTCCAGCCAGTCCCTGCCCAGCCTGTATTTGTGCCTGGGATTGCCTCGACCCAGATGCAGGACCCTGCACTTGGTCTTGTTGAAGCTCATGAGGTTGGCTTGTGCCCACCTCTCCAGCCTGTCCAGGTCCCTCTGGATGGCATCCCTTCCCTCCAGGGTGTCCACTGCACCACACAGCTTGGTGTCATCAGCAAACTTGCTGAGGGTGCACTCGATGCCACTGTCCATGTCACCCACAAAGATGTTGAACAAGACCGGTCCCAGGACTGATCCCTGAGGGACTCCGCTTGTCACTGGCCTCCACTGGGACATGGACCCGTTGACAGCCACTCTTTGGGTGCGGCCATCAAGCCAATTCTTTATCCATCTAGTGGTCCATCCATCAAACCCATGTGTCGCCAGCTTGGAGACCAGGAGGTGGTGCGGGACAGTGTCGAAGGCTTTGCTCAAGTCCAGGTAAACGACATCAGTTGCTCGCCCCTCATCTATTAATGCTGTCACCTGATCATAGAAGGCCACCAGGTTTGTCAGGCAGGATTTGCCCTTGGCAAAGCCATGCTGACTATTCCCAATCACCTCTTCACTATTCTTCTGAGTCATTAGTGCCTCCAGGAGGATCTGCTCCATGATCTTTCCGGGCACAGAGGTGAGACTGACTGGCCTGTAGTTCCCCGGTTCCTCCTTCTTGCCCTTTTTGAAAATGGGAGTAATGTTTCCCCTTTTCCAGTCTGTGGGGACTTCCCCAGTCTGCCATGACTTCTGGAATATAATAGAGAGGGGCTTGGCAACCTCATCTGCCAGTTCTCTCAGCACCCGTGGGTGTATCCTGTCGGGTCCCATGGACTTGAACACTTTCAGGTTCTTCAGGTGATCACAAACCTGAGCTTCACTTATGATGGGCAGTTCTTCCTCCCCGTCCCTGGCATCGTCTGCCATGACACCAGGAGTGTGGCTGGAGGCCCTTGCAGTGAAGACTGAGGTAAAGAAGTGATTGAGTACCTCAGCCTTTTCCACATCACTAGTGACTAATTCACCACTTTCCTTTCTGAGGGGGCCCACACCATCCCTAGTCTTCTTTTGCCATTAATATACCTGTAGAAATTCTTAGTGTTCCCTTTAACCCCCTGGCTAGATTCAGTTCAAACTCTGCTTTGGCTTTCCTAACCAGGCCTCTTGCTGCTCGGGCAGCTTCCTTATATACCCCCTGTTCTATCTGTCCTTCCTTCCACTTCCTGTAGAGTTTCTTTTTAAGTGATAGTGTGTCCAGCAGCTCCTTGTTCATCCAGGCAGGCCTCCTAGCATTCCTTCCTGCTTTTCTCCTTGCAGGTATACATAGCTCCTGGACACAGAGGAGGTGGTCCTTGAATACTGACCAGCTGTCCTGGGTCTCTCTTCCCTCCAGGGCTTCATCCCACGACACTTTGGCTAGCATGAGCAGGAGAGCAGAGGGTCAGACCTGGTCCCCCCGGGGATGCGTGGAGGCAGAGGGGCCTCAGGATGCCAAACGTTGTGACACGCCCGAGTACAGGGGGTCACGCCGGCCAGGCCGCCAGCAGCCAAGAAACTGCTGGGGCTGTTTAAAGGGCCCTCCCCTGCTTACAGGGGGGCCGGGGTCCAGGGAGCTACCCTTCCCCCATACGGGTGGAGACGCCGGCTCTTACCCTCCTTACAGGGTTGCCAGTCTCCGTGCAGCCAAGGAGCTAGGAGGCAAAAGGCCAAACACAGCAAAAGCAAAGACCGAGCCCTGCTTACAGGGAGGTCGCCCAGCACAAAGCCAATCAGGGCACCCTAACGGTGCTGGCAAAGATCTTGTGTTACCACAGCCAAATGGAGAGGGGGGTCTCATTGCCCAGGGCGCCTTTCTCCCATCCTGCTCTTCAGCCCGACGCTGCTCCTCTTGCCCTCGACGCCTCTTCCCTCGCTGGATGTTGCCACGTTGCCTCTTCCCCTCGCCCGTATGTTGCCTCGCCGCTCCACACCGGGACTCTTCTTCCTTCTGTGCCAGCTGCTGCCAAGGAAGGAGAATAGAATAGAATAGAATAGAATAGAATAGAATAGAATAGAATAGAATAGAATAGAATAGAATAGAATAGAATAGAATAGATTTACCAAGGTTGGAAGAGACCTTGAAGATCATCGAGTCCAACCTGTAACCACAAACCTCACAACTAGACCATGGCACCAAGTGCCACATCCAGCCCCCTCTTGAACGCCTCCAGGGACGGAGACTCAACCACCTCCCGGGCAGCCAGGCCTCAGTAGCGCCAGTCGCTCCCCGACCGAGGAAAGAGGGATGCCTCCAGCCCCGCAGGCAGCTCCCCATGGGCACCCCCGGCCAGCTACCCGCCCGCAGACACCCCCAGCTCTGCAAAGTCATCCCCCTTCTGCTCGACTCACCCAAGCCGCA
Source organism: Picus viridis (assembly GCA_033816785.1). Classification (NCBI taxonomy): domain Eukaryota; kingdom Metazoa; phylum Chordata; class Aves; order Piciformes; family Picidae; genus Picus; species Picus viridis. The sequence continues at coordinate 13,417,428 of CM066604.1, read as the reverse complement.
CACGGCAGACTTCCGGTCGGGACTTCAGACGGGCGCCGCAGCAGACACCCTGGGCAATGGAGCTGGGCACGCAAAGCAGAGGCCAGAGCGGCTGCACGACCCTGCTTACAGGGGGCTGGTGCCGCCGCTGGCATTTCAAAGCGCCCGGGATGCCAGGGCACTGACGGGGCCCTGACTTACAGGGCGGCCCTGGTCCCAAAAGGCCCACGGAGGCTCCTTCTCTCCGCTTCAGGGGTATCGTGACCCACACCCCGCTAGCCGGGGTGGGCTCCCCACACAGGCTGCCAGCTGAGCGCAAAGGCACTCGGACCCCGACCCCTCTTACGGGCGGGTCCAAACCCAGGGAGTTGAGAGCTTGGCCTGGCCCCGCAGCTACAGGAAGACAGCAGCCAGGCAGCGGGGCATCGCGGCCAAAGGCCGGGGGCTGTGGTCCCAGCCCCGAAGACGGGGTGGGATGGGATGGGGGGAAAACACGCTAAGCTAAGCCCCACACACTCCCTGGCCCCACGCCTCTGAAAGGCCGGGGCCAGATCTACCCCCCCTGATTACAGGGAGGGGGTCCCTCCTTGAACCTCCCGCCGGGCTCTGGCAACACACTTCCCTGCCTACAGGGCAGTCGCTCTCGGCCCGGCACTCCCAGAAAGCCCCACGGAGAGCCACAGGCTCTGGCCTGCGCCCACTTACGGGCCGGCCCGCCTGGCTGCGCACAACACCACCTCTTCAGGAGCCCAGGGACTGACCTCGACCCTCTAAGGGTTTGTTCCTGTTAGCTGCCTAAAGCAGCCTCCCCAGCCCTGCTTACAGGGACCTTGGGCTGCTGCGGGGGACAGAAGGGGACAGAAGGCTCCACAACTCTTCACACAGGCCCCGACTACAGGGCTGTTAATCTGACAGGGTGCCAAGAGAACAGGCTGCCATGAAGGCAGAGACCCAGGCCCCGAGCTACAGGTGGGTCACCTTGCCGCAAGACGACTAAGCGGCTTCGCTGTGTCCGTCGAATAAAAGGAGGGGCAAGCCGAGCTCCCACCCCGCTCGAGGCCTCCAAGGAGACTGCCGCGTAACCGCCCAGAGCCCCTCTTTCCCTCCTGGGAAGCCTAAGCTAAGCTACAGCCTTTGCTAAGGGACCTAAAGGACAAGCAGGCTCAGGCACACAGAGACTAGAGGGGCCACACACACACAGGCCTTCCCAGGAGAGGGAGCAAGCTCTGGGCAGCCACTGGTGGGGCAGGCATCCTTACCCCTGAGCAGGAGAGCAGAGGGTCAGACCTGGTCCCCCCCGGGGATGCGTGGAGGCAGAGGGGCCTCAGGATGCCAAACGTTGTGACACGCCCCGAGTACAGGGGGTCACGCCGGCCAGGCCGCCAGCAGCCAAGAAACTGCTGGGGCTGTTTAAAGGGCCCTCCCCTGCTTACAGGGGGGCCGGGGTCCAGGGAGCTACCCTTCCCCCATACGGGTGGAGACGCCGGCTCTTACCCTCCTTACAGGGTTGCCAGTCTCCGTGCAGCCAAGGAGCTAGGAGGCAAAAGGCCAAACACAGCAAAAGCAAAGACCGAGCCCTGCTTACAGGGAGGTCGCCCAGCACAAAGCCAATCAGGGCACCCTAACGGTGCTGGCAAAGATCTTGTGTTACCACAGCCAAATGGAGAGGGGGGGTCTCATTGCCCAGGGCGCCTTTCTCCCATCCTGCTCTTCAGCCCGACGCTGCTCCTCTTGCCTCGACGCCTCTTCCCTCGCCGGATGTTGCCTCTTTGCCTCTTCCCTCGCTGGATGTTGCCACGTTGCCTCTTCCCGGATGTTGCCTCGTTGTATGTTGCCTCGCCGCTCCACAGCGGGCCTCTTCTTCCTTCTGTGCCAGCTGCTGCCAAGGAAGGAGAATAGAATAGAATAGAATAGAATAGAATAGAATAGAATAGAATAGAATAGAATAGAATAGAATAGAATAGAATAGAATAGAATAGAATTACCAAGGTTGGAAGAGACCTTGAAGATCATCGAGTCCAACCTGTAACCACAAACCTCACAACTAGACCATGGCACCAAGTGCCACATCCAGCCCCTCTTGAACGCCTCCAGGGACGGAGACTCAACCACCTCCCCGGGCAGCCAGGCCTCAGTAGCGCCAGTCGCTCCCCGACCGAGGGAAAGAGGGATGCCTCCAGCCCCGCAGGCAGCTCCCCATGGGCACCCCCCGGCCAGCTACCCGCCCGCAGACACCCCCAGCTCTGCAAAGTCATCCCCCTTCTGCTCAACTCACCCAAGCTGCACACGGCAGACTTCCGGTCGGGACTTCAGACGGGCGCCGCAGCAGACACCCTGGGCAATGGAGCTGGGCACGCAAAGCAGAGGCCAGAGCGGCTGCACGACCCTGCTTACAGGGGGCTGGTGCCGCCGCTGGCATTTCAAAGCGCCCGGGATGCCAGGGCACTGACGGGGCCCTGACTTACAGGGCGGCCCTGGTCCCAAAAGGCCCACGGAGGCTCCTTCTCTCCGCTTCAGGGGTATCGTGACCCACACCCCGCTAGCCGGGGTGGGCTCCCCACACAGGCTGCCAGCTGAGCGCAAAGGCACTCGGACCCCGACCCCTCTTACGGGCGGGTCCAAACCCAGGGAGTTGAGAGCTTGGCCTGGCCCCGCAGCTACAGGAAGACAGCAGCCAGGCAGCGGGGCATCGCGGCCAAAGGCCGGGGGCTGTGGTCCCAGCCCCGAAGACGGGGTGGGATGGGGGGGGAAAACACGCTAAGCTAAGCCCCACACACTCCCTGGCCCCACGCCTCTGAAAGGCCGGGGCCAGATCTACCCCCCCTGATTACAGGGAGGGGGTCCCTCCTTGAACCTCCCGCCGGGCTCTGGCAACACACTTCCCTGCCTACAGGGCAGTCGCTCTCGGCCCGGCACTCCCAGAAAGCCCCACGGAGAGCCACAGGCTCTGGCCTGCGCCCACTTACGGGCCGGCCCGCCTGGCTGCGCACAACACCACCTCTTCAGGAGCCCAGGGACTGACCTCGACCCTCTAAGGGTTTGTTCCTGTTAGCTGCCTAAAGCAGCCTCCCCAGCCCTGCTTACAGGGACCTTGGGCTGCTGCGGGGGACAGAAGGGGACAGAAGGCTCCACAACTCTTCACACAGGCCCCGACTACAGGGCTGTTAATCTGACAGGGTGCCAAGAGAACAGGCTGCCATGAAGGCAGAGACCCAGGCCCCGAGCTACAGGTGGGTCACCTTGCCGCAAGACGACTAAGCGGCTTCGCTGTGTCCGTCGAATAAAAGGAGGGGCAAGCCGAGCTCCCACCCCGCTCGAGGCCTCCAAGGAGACTGCCGCGTAACCGCCCAGAGCCCCTCTTTCCCTCCTGGGAAGCCTAAGCTAAGCTACAGCCTTTGCTAAGGGACCTAAAGGACAAGCAGGCTCAGGCACACAGAGACTAGAGGGGCCACACACACACAGGCCTTCCCAGGAGAGGGAGCAAGCTCTGGGCAGCCACTGGTGGGGCAGGCATCCTTACCCCTGAGCAGGAGAGCAGAGGGTCAGACCTGGTCCCCCCGGGGATGCGTGGAGGCAGAGGGGCCTCAGGATGCCAAACGTTGTGACACGCCCCGAGTACAGGGGGTCACGCCGGCCAGGCCGCCAGCAGCCAAGAAACTGCTGGGGCTGTTTAAAGGGCCCTCCCCTGCTTACAGGGGGGGCCGGGGTCCAGGGAGCTACCCTTCCCCCATACGGGTGGAGACGCCGGCTCTTACCCTCCTTACAGGGTTGCCAGTCTCCGTGCAGCCAAGGAGCTAGGAGGCAAAAGGCCAAACACAGCAAAAGCAAAGACCGAGCCCTGCTTACAGGGAGGTCGCCCAGCACAAAGCCAATCAGGGCACCCTAACGGTGCTGGCAAAGATCTTGTGTTACCACAGCCAAATGGAGAGGGGGGTCTCATTGCCCAGGGCGCCTGTCTCCCATCCTGCTCTTCAGCCCGACGCTGCTCCTCTTGCCGCACCGCACTTTGCCTCACTGTTCCATAGCGCGCCCCTGTGCCTGCTGCTGCCAAGGAAGGAGGACAGAGTTAGGCCTCAGTAGTGCCAATTCCTCCCCAGCTGTGGGAAAAAGCTATCATTGGCCCTAAGTCATTACAGGCTTTTTCTGGTCAAAATATAATTACTCTCCTTGAATTATCCTAGCTTCTAGTTTCAAAATTTTCATCTTCTGCCCTATGGATTTTCTTCGCAATTCCAGGCATAATTTCCCTTCCTCCCATGTAAATTCACCCGTGTGTTTCCCTCCAAAACATCACCTTTTCTCCCTCCATCTTTCCTCAGCTCTTCCCTCCCATGTCTTTACTCTCCCTCATTCTCCCTCCTTAAAGTTGGTGAGGGGTTTGGAACACAAGCCCTATGAGGAAAGGCTGAGGGAGCTGGGGTTGTTTTTCCTGGAGGAGACTCAGGGGTGACATTATTGCTCTCTCCAACTACCTGAAGGGAGGTTGTAGACAGGCAGAGGTTGGTCTCTTCTCCCAGGCAGCCAGTACCAGAACAAGAGGACATAGTCTCAGACTGCGCCAGGGCAGGTTTAGGCTGGATGTTAGGAAGAAGTTCTATACAGAGAGTGGTTGCCCATTGGAATGGGCTGCCTGTGGAGGTGGTGGAGTCACCTTCATTGGAGGTGTTCAGGAGGAGACTTGATGGGGTGCTTGGTGCCATGGTTTAGTTGTTTAGGTGGGTTGGATTGGTTGATGGGTTGGACGTGATGATCTTTAAGGTCTCTTCCAACCTGGTGTATTGTATTGTATTAAATATGCTGTGATTTTCCCTCTAAAATCTTCATTTCTGTCTCCTATAGGTTACCTTTGCTATTCATTTCTGTATCATGTCTCATAGATATTTGCCTTAAGTCTTCCCTCCAAACTGCCTCCTGTGTCCCCTCTTGTTTACATCAGGTTTTCTCAGAAAAAATTTCACCTTCTTCTCTATGGATTACCTCAGGTTTCCCCTCCATGCCAGGTCTGCCTCCAGCACATTACCTCAGCTTTTCCCTCCTAAATCTTTTATTTTTATCCTGTATAAACTACCTCAATTTTTTGTCCCTCCAAAATGTCACCTCTGTTCTTGTTTACCTCAGGGTTTTCTCTGGTTTTCATTTTCTTCCCCTGAGATCCTCTCAGTCTTTGCCTCCAAAATGTCACTTCTCTGACCCTGAATCTCAGTTTTCCCTGAAAAGCTTTCGTTCTGTATAAAAGAGCAAAATAGCAAAATCACACAGAGGAAGTTTTAAGGCACATAGGAAAATACCTCAGGTTTTAATAAAAAGAAATTGCCCCTGAGTTGATTCCCCTCCCCCTGGCCAGTCTCACCCTGTGCCCTCACAAACCTGCCCAAAGCCCTGCGCTGCCTGCGCTGCCCTCCGGCAGCCTCCTGCTCCAGGAGCCGATCCTCGCAGACACCCAACCCAGCGGAGCTGCAGGCTGCGGTACAGCCGTCCCCCGGCCGCACAGCCCTGCCCCGGGCCGTGCCGGCCGCTTCCCATTCCCGCCCCGACAGCTCCTGAGGCGCGCGGCGCGTGCCGGCCCCTGTGGCGGGAAGGGCGCAGAGGCGACGCCGGGACCCTGCGGGCGCTCACAGCGCTCTCCTCCCGGCCCCCGCTCAGACCCCTCCGCCCCCCCTCCTCCCCCCGTCCCGGTGTTATTAGAAACAGCATAAACATGCCCAGGCGCTGAGCTGTTCGTGAAAGCAGCTCGGACATGTACTTAAAATTCCTCTCTTCCGCTGCTGCAGCGCTGCCCCAGCTCTGTTCCCTCTCGCGCACCTGGGCGCTGTCCTCAGGGCTCCGCCACCCCCTGCGCTGCCGGCCCAGCTCTCCGGCAGCCCCAGCGCTGTCCCACATTTCAGGAGCCACTCTCGCACCCACCCAGTCCAGCAGGGCTGCAGCCCCCACCCCACAGCCAGGCGCCTCCTCTTGCCTCAGGCGGCGTCCGCGCGGGAGCAGCGCGTGCCGGTCCCCGGGGCGGCAGGGCGGGAAGGCAGCCGCGCGGGAACCCTCAGGGCGCTCGCAGCCCCCAACACCCCCACACCACCACCACCCCCCGCGGCGCCTTCTATGGCGCTCACAGACACAGCCCCCCGGCCCGGACACCCTCTCAGGCGCTCACGGACTGCGCCGCGGGTACCGCTCGGGCCCGCAGCCACCCCTAATGTTCACTCCACTAAGGACATCTGCACCGATGTGTGGTTTAAGCTGCACACGAGAGTGCCTCAGGTATCAAGAAATCAATCAATAAATCCCTCTAAGCTCCTTCAGGTCTCCCCGGTCCAGCTCTCCCTGTCCCCTCTCACGCACCTGGCCAGGCTCTGCCTCACGAATCCGCCACACCCCCTGCGCTGCCTGCACAGCTCTCTGGCAGCCCCAGCGCTTCAGGAGCCGTCCTCGCACCCACCCAGTCCAGCAGGGCTGCAGCCCCCTCCCCACAGCCAGGCGCCTCCTCTTGCCTCAGGCGGCGTCCGCGCGGGAGCAGCGCGCGCCGGTCCCTGTGGCGCGGCAGGGCGGGAAGGCAGCCGCGCGGGAACCCTCAGGGCGCTCGCAGCCCCCAACACCCCACACACCACCACCCCACCACCACCCCCCCGCGGCGCCTTCTGTGGCGCTCACAGACACAGCCCCCCGGCCCGGACACCCTTAACGTCCTTTTATTAAAACCAATATAAATACGTGTATGTTCCGGGCTGTGGATGACAGCACCTCAGATACTGACTACACAGATTTCTCTCTTCAGCTGCTGCAGCTCTGCCCCAGCTCTGTTCCCTCTCGCGCACCTGGGCGCTGTCCTCAGGGCTCCGCCACCCCCTGCGCTGCCGGCCCAGCTCTCCGGCAGCCCCAGCGCTGCCCCAAGCAGACCTCAAGAGCCACCCTCGCACCCACCCCATCTACCGGCGCCTCGGCCTCGGGCTCAGCCTTCCCGGCAGGGCCGGGATTCCCTCAGCCCTCGGAATCCCCTCAGGGACGCCCTGGGGGCAGCCCGGGGGCGGAGATTCGCGGCGCGCGCCCGCCCCCTCAGGCGCTCACGGACTGCGCCGCGGGTACCGCTCGGGCCCGCAGCCACCCCGAATGTTCACTCCGCTAAGGACATCTGCACCGATGTGTGGTTTAAGCTGCACACGAGAGTGCCTCAGGTATTCAAAGATCAATAAATCAATAAATCCCTCTAAGCTCTTCCAGGTCTCCCCGGTCCTGCCCTCCCTGTCCCAATCTCACGCACCTGGGCTCTTTTCCCTCGCGGATCCGCCAAAGCCTCTCTGAGGCGCCTGCCAGGTCTCCGTCAGCCGGAGCGCTGCCACAACTGCCCTCCAAGAGCGACTTTCGAAGCCCGCCGAGCTCAGCGGCGCCTCAGACCGGGGTTGGTCCCGCCCGGGCCGGGCGCCTCTGGCTGCTCGAATTCACGCGCCGATCCCCTGGGAGGAGCCCGGGGCGCGTGCCGGCCCCGCGAGGCGCGCAGGAGGTGGGGCGGCCAGACCCCGCCCCGTGCCTCCGAGCGCCCAGACACCTCCCCCGCCCCTGGTGAGACCCTCAGAGAGCCTTCGGCCACCGCTGCTGCCCCCTCTGTTAAATGTATCTACATCTGTAGCTGTTCTGAGCTGCACAGGAGAGACCTCACAATTAAATAAGTGAATTTAAAACGTCCCTCTCAGCCGCCCCAGGCCCCCCCCCCGCTCCCTCTCCGGCACCTGGCCAGGCTCAGCCTCACGCAGCCGCAGGGCGCTCCGCGGTGCCTGCCAGAGCTCACCGCCGCAGCTCTGTTCCAGGGCGGCCTCCACGCTCTCCGGGGCCGCAGGCTGGGGTTCAGCTCTCGCGGCAGAGCCGAGCGCCTCTGCCCGTTCCAGATCTCGCCCCGAGCCCGGGCCGGAGGGGCAGCGGCCGGCGCTGACGGCTGCGGTGCGGCAGAGCTCTGGGGCGGCGCGCGGGGAGCCCCGGGGGGCACAGACCCTGCCCCGGCCCCGCTGCGGCGCTCACAGCAGCCCCGGCGCCAAGCCGCCTCCCCCCAGCCTTCTTCCCTGTCCCGCAGGACTGTCGCAGCCGCTCGGCACACCGCAGGCCGCCCCGGCCTCCCCCGCCCGCCTCTGCCCCGCACCTGCCACCACCTCTCCGCGGCAGCCTGCCCTGCCCGGCCCTGTCCCCGCCCTGCCCTGTCCCCGGCCCTGTCCCCGGCTCCCTGCAGCGCCTGGGGCCGTCCTGCCTTGGAGGTCTCTTGTCCCAGCAGGACCCTGGCCCCCTGCTGCGAAATGAGGAGGCGGGGAGGTAATAAAAATACAAATTATTAATTAATCCAAACGCCGCCGCGAACGAGACACGAAGTGAGGACAGCGACAGAGCCGGGGGCTCGGCGCCTGTGGCTGCCCTCGGCTCAGCTGGGACGACTGCGGCTCCGCGGCGCACAGCAGCAAGGCGCCGCTCGAAGGCGCGCGCGAGGCGTCCATAGCAGCGCGCGGCGTCCATAGCAGCGCGCGGTCCTAGCAGCGCGCGGCTGCACAGCGCGCTCACGCGGGGCAGAGCAATTCGCCGCTCCGGTCCCGCAGCCGCGGAAGGCTCCATGCCGCAGGCGCCAGCTCGCTCCGGACGCGCCGGCCCCGTGGCACCGCCGGTTTCATCCTCTTTAGAAGAGGGCAGATAAAGGCTTTCTGCTTTTAAATCCTTTTTAACTAGTAGAAATGTTTCGTCTCCATACCAGAGCAAGAGCTTTCTCTTGTTCAGCTCCTCACACTGACACCTACAAGTTTAAGTCATTTGTAATCTTCCCCTCTCTCCTCTCCCACAGCCCCCAAATACTTTTCAGCTATTTCAAGCATTCAGGGCACGTGGAGAGGAGGCAGCAGCACCGAGGACCGCCGGGGGACACAGGCCGCTGCACACCTGCAGTGTCGACACTCAGACACAGGGTGGCAGCACTCAGCCCCGATGCGGCATCTGGTACTGTGCGCAGGGCACCGCTCCCCTTGGCTCTGTGCAGAGTTTTTCCATCTGAAGTTTAGACTAAGACACACAAAGGAAAAGGCACTAGTTTTTATTTGCATAAGCACAACTTATATTTCCATTTCAAAACGCCCTGTGGCTCTGCTCGGGATGTGCTTTTCTGGAAGCCTTTCCAGATAACAGAGGAGATCCAGGGGGGGTCATGTCAAAGCCTTGCTGCATATACATGACTGTCCTTCTGCAATCTCTCGATAAACAGCACAGCTTGTCCTCTGCTGGAACACCTCACACTTACACTTCCCCAGGGCTTTCCCTCTCCTCCAAGAACGTTCAGGCATTTCAAACCTTCAGGGCTGCAAGCAGCCTTTGTGGGAGGCTGCCCCCACCCCTCCCTCACTGCTCCTCTGCTGCATCCTTGCCCACCCCCACCTGGCATCACAGAAGGAAAGACAGAGACAGCTGAGGGGCTACCCTCCTGTTCTTCTTATCACCCCGAGCCAGGGACAGCCTTCTGGGTAAGGTTTGCACCTTCAGCAAATAGCTGAGTTTTGCTGCCTTCCTCTTCTCTCTAAGAGCTGCTGCACAGCTCTGCCTCTCCGAGCATGTCTCCCAGGACTGACAACCCGGAGATTACTTTGCAGTCAGTGCATTTATCACTGGCAATCACCAATCTCTTCTGTCTGTTGCTCTCATCAACTAAACCCTTTGATGGTCTCAGTGTGTTCCCCCCTTCATCTGGTGTCTTCAGTGGAATTGCGGGATCTTGGATTTTGGGGTCTCGTAGCAGCGGGGGGGGGTGTCTCACTGTGGTGTTCACTCCCCCCCCACCACCTCCCCAGGGGGAAATGGCCTCAAGTTGTATCAGAGGATATTTAGGCTGGCTATTAAAGAAGCTTCTTCACTGAAAGGTTCTCAAACACTGGAATAGTTTCCCCAGGGAAGTGGTTGAATCCCCCCCTGCAGATGCTCAGATGAACTGTAGTGGTGCAGGACAGGGTTTGGCATGAGACTTGGTAGAGTTTGTGAGCTGTTGGACTCCAGAATCTGAAAGGCCTTTTCCAACCCAAACGATTCTATTATTCCATAAAACACTCACCTGCAGACAAGCTGATGAGCAACTTTCCTCTGAGGAAAAGCTTCTGGAGACAGTCACCACCCTCACTAAGGCAGCACATGAAAACCAGGTCCCTGCTGAAGGAGTGCTCCTGGAGCCTCGCTGACATTGGCACCAAACTCTATTTGTGTCCAGGTACACGTGAGCAAAACCACACCACCATGACCAAGAAATAAAAATGAATTATGGTGTGGTCCAGCTGAAGCTCTCAGCTGAAGCTCTCAGCCTGAACGCACCAGACCTGGAAAGCACAAAGAAACTCTGTTAACAACTTTCTCTCTGTGTGTGTGTGTGTGTGTGTGTGTGTGTGTGCGTGAAAGTGTGTTCATAGCTTTAGGAGTAACACAGCAGAACCAATTCCCAAAAGGTTTCCACTGCATTCCCAGGGCATTTGAAGGATTGCTCTGGCTGTAGTTAATACCTAGAAATTCCTATCCAAATCTTTGCAGCACAGCAAGAGAAAAGAAAAAAAAAAAACAACCAAACCACAAACCGCTTGATATTATTAAGTAGGAAGTGGGAATCCCACAGGAATTGTGGGCTTTCTATGACAAAGTATTCATTTTCTGCAGTGAGGAATTTGGTTTCCAACAGCTCCACATTCTGACCCCAAAGCATCCCACTCCCTCTCAGGCTCTGTGGCTGAGGCCGAACACAAGTCTGCAACTTGTCCTCAGGCAAAGCAGTTAAGCTCCCTGAAAAAAAAAAGGAAAGAAAACAAGAGAGAGACAACCATAAAAACAACACCTAAACAACACCCCAAAGCCATTCTTCAGGAAGCCTCCTCCACTAACCCGCCACATGCTGAAATTCCCTTCCCCTGGGGCTCCTGGCTGGCCGAGAGCTGTGGAACATGAAGCAAGGCACAGGCCTGTAGGCACCTGCTGCCCTGCAGCCACCAAAACCAGAGCACCGAGTCACTACCAATCCCACAGCAGACCCAAGACACAACAGGGACTCCGTAGAGACCCCAAAGCCTCACTGGGAACCCCCAGCTCCTACAGGACCCCCTCAGGTTCCCCAGTTTAGATGCCCACAAAACCCCCTTTTGATGCATCCAACCCCCCCATCTGATACACCCAGGTCCATTGCAGGTACCCCCGACGCTTCTAATGAGCCCAGACCCGCTGGTAGACCAGCCCAGAAACCCCTAACACTATCCCAGTCCCTTTCAGGGGGCTCCAGACCCCTTCTAGATGCCCACAAAACCCCTTCACACACCAAAAGAAACCTAGAAACCTTTACCTTCCTCCAAACCCCATTTGGAGGCCACTCAGACCCCTTAGCAGCGGGTGGCAGCAACCAAGTCTGTTGCCCGCACCAATTGAACCCTTTGCTGGTTTCAGCTCTCTGACCCCGTGTCACTGCAAGTCCTTGTCGGCCCACACCTTAGTCCTGATCCAGGTGGAGAGAGAACTGCCTGGAACACAGCTTCGCTGCTCCGCTTGCAGCATGCGTGGTGCCGAGGGCAGCCTCGTCATCAGCCTGAGCGAGAGGAACACGGCCCCCGGCACAATCTCCCGGGGTCAGGGGACAAACAAAAGCCTTCCACAAAGGAAACAAGGCAAGTCTCCTGGCCACTCTTCATGGGCCAAGGGAGATTTTCAAGGGAAACAAACTGCAGCATCCGGATCAAGTTCATATCCAAGCGCACGGCAGTATGGATGCTCCCGGAGTATCCTGATATGTCCAATCCACGTGACGTTGTCTTTCAGTCCCCAGTCGGATGGTCTGCATCACAGCCATCACATGATTTCCTTCCCTCCCTCGAGTGCTCTGAATGGACAATTCATACACGAGAATAAAAAAGGAAAAAGAACAGAAAATTAACCAGGTTGGAAAAGACCTTTGATCATCACCGAGTCTGACCTATCACCCAACACCAGCGAATCAACCAAACCATGGCACTGAGTGCAACTCCCAGGCTCTTTGGAAACACTTCCAGTGATGGCAACTCCACCACCTCCCTGGGCTCCTTCTTTTTTCAGATCTATTGCTTTCAAAAGGATTGCTGGATAACAGAATGGGATGGATGACTGGGCCCCGAGAGCCGGGGGAACCCAGTTAAACCCAGCCGGTGGCCGGCCGGGAACAAGTGGTGTTCCCCAGGACATGGAGGCGATAGAGCGTGCCCAGAGAGGGGCAACAAAGCTGGGGAAGGGTCTGGATAACAAGCCTCATGAAGGGCAACAAAGCTGGGGAAGGGTCTGGATAACAAGCCTCATGAGGAGTGGCTGAAGAGGAAGCTGAGGGAATTATGGGGTGGTCCGGCTTCAGCTCTCAGCTATTTCCGTGTTGAACAAGGACAGCTTGTACTCACAGAAGTCACTTGGTGGGTTGCGTGCGAGGGTCCGGAACAGCCCAGCTCTCTCAGCCTTCTTTACACCCGTGCTTAGCCCAAAATCAGACAGTTTCACATGACCCTGGGGGGGAAAAAACATAAAAACATCAAAGAAAAGAATTCAGAAAGACTGTGCCTCAACAAAAGAAAAGGTTTAACAGCCGCACAGCCTTCTGAGGCCATGGCAGACTTGCACACAGCTCCTGCGAGCACCACTCTGCAGGGCCCGGGCTGCAGACTGGGGGTTTCAAGCACAGGCACCCCAGGAGAATCCAAAACTAACCTTGCAGCTGGCCTTAGAGCTCCTCTTTGGAAAACTGTCGCTGCCAGGACCCACAAACCCAACATCCTCTGTCAGCAACCTGGAGGCAAGAGCTGAGAAGTGTCAACAGAAACTCTAATTGGATGGCCCAGGAAGATCCTGCGAGTCTGAACGCACCAGACCTGGAAAGCACAAAGAAACTCTGTTAACAATTTTCTGTGTCTGTGTCTGTGTGTGTGTGTTTGTAAGTGTGTGTGAGTGTGTTCATAGCTTTAGAGCCCCCCCCTGCCACGAGCAGGTCCAGTGCAGAGTCCTGCAGCTGGTACAAAAGAAGCCCAGAGAGCAGTATAGACTGGCATTAACTTGGTGCAGAGCGACCACGGATCCTGAGTGCCATAGTGTGACACCGCCTCGGCAGGCGCCATTTTAAAGCAGCCGACGCCATGTTGGTGATGGCGGTGCCGTCTTGCTGAGGGTGGTGCCAAGGGTTTGGGTTAAATGCCCCTAGATCGCCTTTGTACCCCTCTAAACCCCTTTGGGTGCCCCCACCTCGTCTTTAGACACAAGGACGGACGTGGCTGGGAGGTCCCGGGGCTGCAGGGACACCAAAAACCAGAGTGAGACTTCCCCAAATCCTACGTTCCCCTCAAACCGGAAACCCTGCAGAGACCCCGAATCTTCACACCCCACCACCACCTCCTTCAGAACCCTCCAGAGACCCCCGGGAGGCCCCAGGAGACCCTCCAGAGGCCCCCAGACCGCTTTAGATGCCCACAAAATACCTTTAGATGCCAAAAAAAAAACCCTTTCCCTGCCTCCACACCCCCTTTAGAGGCCACTCAGACCCCTTAGCAGCAAGTGGCAGCAAGCAGTACCGTGCCGTGCCCACAAGGCAGCAGCAGTGAGCAGGAGAGTCCGCGGTACTAGGGACGCCGAGGCCCTAGCAACGCCACACAGCAACCCAGACACTGTGGGGACCTGACAGAGGCCCCCAAACCAGTTGACTCACACACACCCCAAGTTCTTCGGAACCCTCCTCAGACTACCGCAGGAGCCCCCAGAAGACCCTCTAGAGGGTCCCAGATGCCTCTATATGGTCCCAGAACCTTTTAGATGCCCCCAAATTCCCCCTCAATGCCCCCAGACCCACCTTAGACACCAACAGATCCCCTTAAGAGGGGTGGCAACACCGAGCTTCTCCTGCCCCTGTGCGTGGTGAGCAGCTCAGCTGGGCTCTGTTCAGAGGTTTTTTTAATTCAAATTAAAAAAAAAAAAAAAAAAAAAGGAAAATTCACTATTTTTAATTTATAGAGACACATTTTATATTTACATTTCACAACCCTATGTGACTCTACTTAGGATTTGGTTCTATATTCTAGAAGCCTTTCTATATAATAAAGATACTGTGAGGGTCATTTCAAAGCCTTTTTGCATACAAATTACTGCCATTCTGCAATCTCTAGATAAAAAGCACATTTTTTTTCTCTGCTGGAACATCTCACACTAATACTTACCATTTTTCATGTTTATTAATCCCCTCCAAGAATGTTCAGGCATTTCAAACATTCAGGGCTGCAAGCAGCCCTTTTGGGAGGCTGCCCCATCCCTCACTCATTGCTCCTCTGCTGCATCATTACCCACCCCCGTGTAGCATCATGGAAGGAAAGACAGAGACGGCTGAGGGGCTGTCCTCCTTTTTCTCTACCCAAGCCAGGGACACCCTTCTTTTTAAGCTTTCCTCCTTCAGCACACAGCTGAGTTTTTGCTGCATTTCTCTTCTCTGTAAGAGCTGTTGCACAGGTCTGCATATCCAAGTGTGTCTCACGTTCCCCAGGATTTGCTACCCCGCGATCACCTTGAAGTCGATGCATTTATTGCTGGCAATCACTAATCTCTTCTGTCTGTTGCTCTAATAAATTAAACCATGTGATGGTTTCAGCTTTCTGAGCCTGTGTCAGTACATGTGCTTATCAGGACACTGGAAGAAAAGGGAGACAAACATTAATTCTGTCCAATAGTTCCAGTAAGAGTCCTGGCACCCCTAGGCAGCCACCATCAGGGTGGCAGCCATGAGGTGAAATCAGCCTGGCTCTGGAGCTGGGCGTTCTAAGCAGCTGAGGAACCCTGGGGAACACCTGCAGAGAAATGTTGGTTCCTCTGTCAGAGAGCACTGACTTTAGAGACAAAGACTTCTTTGATCTGGGCACCAGCTGCAGCTCTCAGTAGTGCCCAGCTGCAGAGCAAGGGCCTGCACCTTCCTCCCAATCCAGGTGGAGAGAGAACTGCCAGGAACACAGCTTCTCTGCTCTGGTTCTGGCATCCCCAGGTGCCGAGTGCAGCCTCACTGTCAGCCTGTGGAAGAGGAACACGGCCCCTGTCAGAATCTCCCGGGGTCAGGGGACAAAAAAAAAGTGTTCCACAAAGGAAACAAGAGAAGTCGCTTTGCCACCCCCATCCTTTCCATCAGAGGCTTTCTGCTTATCTAACTGCTCTATTAGAGTCTACACTGGACAGAAACTTCAGCTCCTAGGGAAAAACTTTGAGCAATTTCCTTTTCAGCCTTTCCCTTCTGACAGACAGAGATAAAACCCTACCTGGGTCCCACACAGGCCAGGCAAAGGTAGATTCCCCTGCAAGGCTGCAGGATGAGGCTGCACCATAACTATGATGGGCTGCTACTAGTAACGTATAAGCATCAAATATAAAATACCTTTTAAAGGCACTTTGCATAATTCAATTACGCAGTGAAGTGTCTGCTCTGTGCTTTCAGCTCTGTGTGGCATCATACTTGCGATACCTGGAATTTGGAACTTGAAAAGACAAAACATAAGGTGGCTCTGCTGACACACGTCTCTTCCTAATATGAAGCCAAAAACTTACAGATGTTCTCCATAGTCTCTTTTCCATATGCACCTGGGAGGCAGGCTGCTTTTCCTCACCAAACTTCAGTGCGTTTCCTCTGCTCTATCCTTTACTCAAACTGCTGGCTCAGGATATTTGCTTGGCAGGAATCGTTCCCCCTCTCCCTCCTCAGACATGCCAAACTAGAACCTTATCTACACACAATTTAATTGCTGATGATAAGATAGCTGGTCCTCGAGGTGCGTCAGCTGCAGTAAATAGGTAGGTTTACTTCCTGTAGAAAGGAAGGTGTATATCTGATCTCTTGGCTTTCCTAGAATGAAGTATTATGCAAACTACTAGGTCTGGGTTTGTTTTTCTCCTGCTCCCAAAGCCAATTCAGCCAGTAGATGGCATTCTGAGCACAGTGTGTACAAAGTATGTCTTTTGAGTTGGAAGGTATTTTCAGTTCTTCTGAGCTGATTTGAAAGCCCCAGAGCTTTTCTTTTCTTTCCTTTTCTTTCTTTTTACGTTCAGTAACCTCTCCATTTAGCATGATGTTTCTCTCCCAAACTTGTTATTTCTTTCTGTTAGTCTCCTGTGGCTGATCGTGGCAATGCTGTGAAAGAAAGGAGAGAGCATTGGCACAAAGAGAAGGGCTGACACAGTAGTTACTTGGAGTTGTGTGTCGGTGGTGGTGGATGGTGCTGGGGCACAAACGAAGACTCAACTGGTGGTCTGGAAGCTCCTATAAGATATAATATATGAGACAGGTTATTTACATGAGGTCGTGAGGTCTGTGGTGACAGGTTGAACTCGATGATCTTTGTGGTCTCTTCCAACCTTGGTGATACTGTGATACATTATTTTTCCCCATTTTATTAACTCTAGAGAAAAGTCAATTTGTCTTGATAAAAAACCCAGAACTCACCTCCCAATCAAATAAAATTCATACATTAAAAAAGCTTCAGTCCACCTCTGTCTGCCAGCTGAGGAGAGAGAGGTGTTTTTCTGTGACATGTTTCTAGTCTTCCTTCCTTTTTGGCAGCCTCTTATGCCTGTATACTGTTTGGACCACTTATATTTGCTTCTTAACTCTAATCTGATCTAGTTTTGTCTGTAAAACATTCTTACACATAAAGAGAGACCCTAAGACTTTGCCCAGAGAGAGGATTTGTCTCGGGGTTAAGCAACTACACCTGTTTATTTCTGAATTTATATTCTTTGACAAGAAATGGGCTAAACCTTGACACTTGTTGCTTTATCTTGGGCCAAACGCAGTGTGCTGCAAGTTGTTCAGCACTTTTTTCCCCTCTCTGTGGTTGACACCCACTGCTGTTTGTAATTTCAGCAGCCCTGGCACTGTGAGGTTTGGTGGCCTTGCAGAATATAGCGTGAGAGAGCAAAGTCAAGTGACAACGTGAATAATCTTAATTGCCCTGGTACTTAATTATACAACAATGTCATTTATGCTACAGGAGAAGTTGTTCTGAAATCATGAGCAATCATAAATCTTCCCCCCACTGAATTTAGTGCTATCTATAGCGTTCTACTAGTTATGCCCTCCCTACACACAGATAAAACTTGTTTCTCTTGTCATTATGGCGCACAGTGTCTTGACTCAGCATTTATGCAAACAGTTAGTCACATCTCTCTCTGTAATCAGATGCAGGAGGTTCCCTTTTGTAGTTGGTTCACTTTGTCATTAGTGCATTAGTTAAAGGCTTTGGGTCCTACTGTACTTCCTTCCTGGGGCTGATGAACCAGGCTGTAACTTTGATCTCATTGGCTTTGGCAGCACAGGGTCTTTGTGTGGATTGTGGCCAGCTCTGGGTGTGGGTTCTTCACAGTGTGACCATTGCTGTGTTCCTAACCAGAAATACATCACATTTTTCAAGATAGAAGTTGTAGCTAGACTCATTTCTGTGTTTGTTCTCCTGAAAATGAAGGATTCCTATTTCATTAGAAGATGTTCTGGGCTAATGTCCCAGGAACTTGGTGCAAGCAACCATCTAAAATCAAGACTGCCAACAGCTCTGCAAAATCAATGGCATTGCATGGGAAGATTTAAGCTGCTTTTCCCACTCCAGCTGTTTTGCCCCTCTGTGGTTGCTGGCAGACAGCTTGAACCAGAGGATTTGGATAGCTTTGAGATTAATACCAAAAATTATGCTCAGTTCAACCTTATGACCTCTCTCTCCTTCCTTTCCCCTTCAAGCTGCCAACATCTCTTCATGCTCATTCTGGCCTCCTTGACTGTCCTGGCAGTTGCAAGTGTTGCACTGGTGCAACCTTGCTATGCTGTGGGTGGAATTACTCTGGATTGTTTTTAAAAAATTGCGGTCTTGATGCTGGAGCCTCCAAGCTCATTTTCAGGCTGATGGTCAGATAAATAAAGAGAAACAGGCCTGAATCAAATGATCAGCAGCGTGAAGAACAAGACGCTCCCAAAGTCAGCGTGCTGGGCTACGGCCTGTTCTGGAGACGGTTTTGTAGGCTTACTTCAAACCTTGGCTGTGGATTTGTACCTTGGATCAAAGTTATGTTGCAGGCCCTTCTCCAATATAAAGCAAAGAAATGTAGAACAACAAATATCTTGTGAAATCTAAACACAACTGGCTCTGTGTTATGCTACAAAAATGAATGAACTCTGCCTCCCACCCTCTCCCACTGTGACTTGCTGTGAATAAGCACTGCTCAAAGGAAACTATCGCAAGAAGTCCTGCCTCTTTCCAGCAGGAATAACAATTGAACAAGGAAAAGTGCTGACTAGTTTGATTTCATCTCTTCCAGTTGGGCAGGTATAGTTGAAGAGCAGATGGCATGTTTTAAGCAACATTGGAAGGAGTCAGCCTTAGACCAGAACTAGAGCCCAAATATTCATCTATGAAACTTTAAAAATGTCCTTCATAAGGAGCATTTGACACTGTCTTTGACTATTCAAAGCAGCGTGGTGGTTGCACCATGGATTTTGAAGGATAGAGGGATGTCTAGGGAAATCAGGCAGACTAGGCTAAATTCATAAACCTGTTATTTATGAATCTTACAGCCCCTGGTCTACATCTCATTGATGTACCTGCTGGATTGCAAGGAAGGCTCCATGGAGTGATTTCTTACCAGCTGGTTTTGCACTGCGATGTTGGGAAACCATGTTGAGCCTGTGCTCCAAATCAAAGAGAGGACAGAACCTACCCTGTGGGTTTCCACTTAAGGCCTCAGTTAAAGGGCTTGTAGAAGCTGTTCTCGTGAGCATAAGCATTTTCCTGTGCCAGCAGGGAATGAGAGATTCAAGAATCTCACAAAGTCCATGAGTAGAGGTACTGAGTTTCTTGTCACACCAAGGTTCAGGAGGTTTTGTCATAAGGGCTTTGTGAGTAGCCTGGCAAATACCTGTTGGGTGTCAGGTAGGAGATCTCATCTGTACTTTAGAAACAGACAACTAAGGGGTAATGCAATTCCCATATCCAACTGTGGGTTTATATTTTCAAGGAGTTCTTTCTTAAAGCTCCTCGAGTGCTGTGTACCCATGACTTAAGGTCCAGCCAAGGAGATGGGACAAAGCTGGCATGATAGGAAGAGTTCAAAGAGCATTCAGTGTCAAAGCTGGAGAAAAGGCTTGGGAGATATGAATGAGATCTGTTTGGAAAGGCAAACTTTGTAAAAAAGTGAGATCTGCTTTTTCATCTTAAAACGTTAAAAAACAGTCTGCAAAGCTGAAAAGGAAGTTGTTTAAAAAAGGACTTAGCAGTCAAGCACTGTCCCACCCCAGCCATATGAACCTTTTACCACTAGAGGTGAGCTCTCATCTGTATTCCACCTCTAATTGCTCCCTGACAAATAGAGAGCACAGTGCTGCAGAATGAGTGTTTATTTTCTTTCTTGCTTATTTATTAAAACAAAAGCACAAGACAGAGTGCTTCTACGTGCTGTGAGCTCTACAATTGTTCAAGTTTCCGAGAGGTCACAAGGGTCCCAGATAACATTAGCAGCTAAGTGTTATGTTGTCCTTTTGTGTTATCAACAGGAAACATCTTTACCCAGCACAGGAACTACAGCTTTGTAATTGGCCTGGTGCAAGAACATGACAGTATTTTCTCATCCTATCAGGACTCATATATTTTGGGAGCTGGTATATAAAGCTCACAGCACAGTGTCTTTTGGCGATTGGAACAGGTTCGTGTCAGAAATCAGTGTGCTTTGCTATTTTAGTAGTTGCTATAGTTGCATCATGAATGATTTTTTTCTTGCCCTGAATGGTTCATGGTGATATTTCATTACAGCTCATATGCATAGTTTTAATATTTAAGTGCAGATGGACATATTTAAAGTAATTAATGTGGTGATATAAGTCTTGTAAAGAAGTTCCCAGCAAGCAACAAATCCATGCGTCATATTGGTGCAGGCCTTGTTTAGTTTTCATTAAATGCTTGCAGACTTCCATGGTGCAGGACTGAGCTCTGTCCAAGCAATTTTCAGATTCACTAGATGATAAAATGTTATATTTGGGCTCTGAAATCAGAAGTGTTCCATGAGCTGAATGATCTCTGTTGAAAGAAGCAGCCCTTCTGCTTCACGCAGTTAATTGCAAAGAAGTCCAATAATATCTCTGCCATTAGATCAGAGCAAATAGTTTTTTAATGGAGCTGTAAAGAGGTGAGCCAGAAGGGGGACAATGTGGCAAATGATATTCTGAACATAATGATACCACTTGCTGATTATGGCGAAGCTGGCAGCCCATGGCTTGGATGGGAGCACACTGTGTTGGGTTAGGAACTGGCTGGAGGGCCGAGCCCAGAGAGTGGTGGTGAATGGTGCCACATCCAGCTGGCGGCCAGTCACTAGTGGTGTGCCCCAAGGATCAGTGCTGGGCCCCATGCTCTTCAACATCTTTATTGATGATCTGGATGAGGGCACTGAGTCCATCATCAGTAAATTTGCAGATGACACCAAGCTGGGGGCAGGAATTGATCTGCTGGAGGGCAGAGAGGCTTTGCAGAGGGACCTCGACAGGCTGGACAGATGGGCAGAGGCCAATGGCATGAGATTTAACACATCCAAGTGCCGGGTTCTGCACATTGGCCACAACAACCCCAGGCAGTGCTACAGGCTGGGGTCAGAGTGGCTGGAGAGCGGCCAGGCAGAGAGGGACCTGGGGATGCTGGTTGATTGTAGGCTGAACATGAGCCTGCAGTGTGCCCAGGCAGCCAAGAAGGCCAATGGCATCCTGGCCTGCATCAGGAACAGTGTGGCCAGCAGGAGCAGGGAGGTCATTCTGCCCCTGTACACTGCACTGGTTAGGCCACACCTTGAGTCCTGTGTCCAGTTCTGGGCCCCTCAGTTTAGGAAGGATGTTCTCTTGCTGGAACGTGTCCAGAGGAGGGCAACAAAGCTGGTGAGGGGTTTGGAACACAAGCCCTATGAGGAAAGGCTGAGGGAGCTGGGGTTGCTTAGCCTGGAGAAGAGGAGACTGAGGGGTGACCTTATTGCTCTCTACAACTACCTGAAAGGAGGTTGTAGCCAGGCAGATGTTGGCCTCTTCTCCCAGGCAGGCAGCACCAGAACAAGAGGACACAGTCTCAGGCTGCACCAGGGCAGGTTTAGGCTGGATGTTAGGAAGAAGTTCTACACGGAGAGAGTGATTGCCCATCGGAATTGGCTACCCGTGGAGGTGGTGGAGTCACCTTC
This sequence comes from Picus viridis, assembly GCA_033816785.1. Taxonomy (NCBI): domain Eukaryota; kingdom Metazoa; phylum Chordata; class Aves; order Piciformes; family Picidae; genus Picus; species Picus viridis. Next base: position 13,396,248 of record CM066604.1, on the reverse strand, counting down.
ATTGGAGGTGTTCAGGAGAAGACTTGATGGGGTGCTTGGCTGCATGGTTTAGTTGTTGGGTGGGTTGGATTGGTTGATGGGTTGGACGCGATGATCTTGAAGGTCTCTTCCAACCTGGTGTATAGTACTGTATTGTATTGTATTTGGACTGTTTGATAAAGTTACAGTGGGTTTTTTTCCAGAGTTGCCATCACTGCTTTCACCCAAAGTAACTGCAACTACCAAGAAGGAAAAATAGCAACAAAACCTCATCGTAAAAAAAACCCAAACAAACAAAAATACCCACAACGTAGTACCTGAGTGTTCTCTTCAGAATGATCAGTGCTACATAACCTTTGTTACACCACTCCATGGCTGCTTTTACAGAGCACCTCAGTCAGCTTTTCTAACTTACTTTCTTACCATAATTTTTATTTTCAAACACCTCCTGACTTCAGAAATCCATGTTATTTCTATATAGCAAATTATTTGATAGAGAAGGGTGAGGAGATCATTTTATTACCAATAAAACTGACTTCCGCCATGAGGAAAGTCAGGATTTTGGTTTCTGTTCTATTCTATAATAAAATAACCAAGACCCTCTGCAGTTTGCAGACTTGTTTCAGCACTTGGTTGGCCACACAAGATTCATTTGGCACAAAGCAGCATCCCTCACTGATGCTGGTCTATTGCTCTGCTGTCCCAAAACATCCTGACATCTCCAGGCATGGAATTGCTGTGCAAAATTATGTCCCCAAACTTATCTCTGTGTATTGTGTCAAATACAAAAAATGTAAGGGGACAATGACAAGAGTTATTTCAGAGGGACTGACACAGTGCAGAGATGGGGCATTGTAAGAGCTTTTTTCCTCCCTCTTGCTCACTCTTGCAACATGCTGTTGGAGGTAGCAGGAAAGGAGGAAACATTTCAGTCTTCGTGATTTAACATGCAAATAACTGAGCTCTCCGAGGCAGCAGTGTTGAAGCAGCTTTCTTTTTCCAAGCAGGATTTTGTGACAGTATAGTCAGAGGGGTTTAGATTAGTGAAGTGAAATTTTTCTGTAGCGAACACAAGATTATTTTTTCTGTTGGGGGTAGGGACAAGAATTCAGCAGAGAAAAGAAACAGCAGCTGCAATGGCTGGAAACTAAGGCTGAGCAAAGTCACATTAGAAAGAAGTGTTTGCTTCCAGCAGTGTGTATGAATGTGTTTGCTGCTGGAAAAACTGATGAAGGGGAGAGCTCAGAGGTCCTTGCATGAAGATGGGGCTATCTCCTCCACGAGCTGCACCTTCTCCAAAAGCTGCAGTCCCAGAGCTGCTGCTGCTGCAGCTCATGTCCATGGGCACTGAGTGGACTCTGTGCAATGCATTATGTTAAAGGTGATGCTACAAAGGAACACAGTGGTCTCTCACCTCCAAAACTTCAGAGTAATCCTTCCTAGAGTTTTGTTGTGGTTTGTTTTTTTTTCCCTGCTGAGCTCACCAAAGTTCCTGCCCTCACAACAAGCCACACACCTCCACACTCAGTTTAAATTTCCTGCAGGTAGCCAGGGACATCCCCAGCTGAAAGCAGGGCACCTCATGCTGAGTCAATGACATGCTGCATGTAGGGAGGCTGGTGCCTGGGTGTCTCTGTGGGCATCCATCAGCAGGATTATGTCTGCTCTCAGAAGATTTCTCACCCACATTTCCTGCATGAATCCTGGGTGAGAGTGGCAGTGGTGCAAGGATGCAAGGGAAGGCAGTGATGTCAGAAGGCATGACGCATAATGGGGTGTCCCATCCAGCCCTGTTGTGCAGTTGTCCCTGCCCTCCATCCATGTACATAGCCTGTTGCTGGAAATACTTTGCCTCCTGCCCAGGACATTGGTTGCCCAAGCCTTTGCCTTATGGGTTAGAAACTGTTGGGTTTGTGTTTGCATGAGGGATGCTGGACTCAGATCTCCTGGCTCCTGACCATCTCCTCTCCCCATACCCACAGAATGAGAAAAAATATAAACGTTACAGCTGCCCTTCCCTGCATCCATAGTGCATTTCTCTGAAGAGAGGATCTCAGTGTGCTTTCTGATGGTCCAGCACTGAGTCGTGTGCAATGCCAGATCCCATCAGCCAAACCCTTCAGTTTAGAGCCATTTAAAGCTCCACAAGCAGAGAAAAGTTTCAAGACCATCTTGCATATATGAGGCCATCTGAGGGCACAGGAGGCATTAGCAAGGGTCAGTCACAATAAACTTATGACAAGATCTTTTTCGTGCTGAGGGATCCTCTCCAAGGCTGCCTAGGTGCTGCAGAAGAGGTCATTTGCCAAGCAGGACACTGCACTGAGTCTGTGTCCTGTAAAGGAGAGCGTGAAGAACTTGGGATAAACCTGCTGGAGCCTGAGGAAAAGGGCACAACCAAGTTGTGCTGAGTAAAGTCTCATGTTTTGGTGGAGCCTGGCAAAAGGGGCTGCTGTTAACTGCAGTTACCAATGTGATGTCAGAGCCCTCTGCAAAGGAAACACAAGTATAGCTGCACTTTGCTCATGAGAAGGGTGAGGCATCCTACTTAGATTTAGCAAACCAAACTTTTTGCAGGGCTTTCAGAAGCTGCAAAGCACCACATCTGTAGCACTCTGAGGGTGAGGATTTGTCTAGGACTGCAATTCTTCTTTTTTTTTTTTTTTTTTTTTTTTTTTTTTTTTTTTTGGTATGTGTGGCTCTGTCACTGCTTTTTTTCTTAGTCCACAATAGCGGAAGGACGGTTGTAGATAATTCCCACAGGCCTGCAGAGCATCCTTGAAATAAACTGGAAAAGCTCCTTAGAGAAAGGCAGAGAGTTACTGCTCTCAGCATGGCTGGTGAGGAGAAAGTTCTTCACCGAGAGAGTGATTCGTCATTGGAATGGGCTGCCCGGGGAGGTGGTTGAGTCTCCGTCCCTGGAGGCGTTCAAGAGGGGACTGGATGTGGCACTTGGTGCCATGGTCTAGTCGTGAGGTTTGTGGTTACAGGTTGGACTCGATGATCTTCGAGGTCTCATCCAACCTTGGTAATACTGTGATACTGTGATACTGTGAAAGTGAAAAGCCTAAAGAAGCCTTTGGCCCACATGCAGAGGAGAACATCTTCATGTTTTTCTGGTAGTCCTGAAAAGAAATGAACAGCTGCTTTTCACTTTAGGGGTTAACCAGCACCGTGGCTTCAGCAGGGGTCAGTAATGGGGCTGTTGCAGCCCTCAAGATGCTGCGCAGGACTGAGATGAGCCTTTTTCTGGGGTTATCAGCAGCATCTCTTAGCAAGAGCAGTGAGCTCTTGGTGGGAAAATGTCCTGAACGTTAATTTTTATTTAAAAAAATAAAATAATCTAGCTTATTTTAAGGCTAGATTGTCATTTTAGCCATTGCTACAATGAAAGCAGTTGGGCACCTCTTAACTCCCACTCCCATACTGGAGTGTTCAACCTCCATTTGCACTAACAGCCAGCGCTGAGCACAGTGTGCAGGATAAACCAACCCTCTATAGAAAAACACACTGTTACAGTCTTCTGTAAAAATACCTCTGGGCAAACCAAATTATTTTAACTTTGGACAACATCATTCACGAAATGCTACACCACAAGTTTGGTCTGAAGAAAACCACACACAATTTGACTCTTTTTATCTCATATCGGCGGCGGAGAGCTCAGTGTGGTTACAGCTCTCCTCATTTCTGAGAAGAGAGGATCATATTTAATCATTGTGTCAGTTGGCACAAACACCATGTTTGGACTGAAATGCTCAAAAACAGCACATTTATCTTTTCCTTGATCAAGATTTGTGCGATAGAAACTCTTAACATAAAAACTCATCAGTAATGAAACATCTGAAGGGCTCAGCTATGCAGCATGTTTACTGTAACTTATTTTAAAGAATGGTCTAACCTCTCCTGCCTAATATAACAAATGCAATATCAGTAATCTTCACCCAAGAGCATTAATTCCTTGGCAGACTTCACTTTAGCACCAAGATATTATTCCTGGACTCTTTTTTTAGAGGGGAATGACAACAGCTAGCTTGTTTCACTGAACAGCACATTTCAAAATCCAAAGTGCTTATAGGGGCTGCCTCATACTACATCCTTACCAGCTGCACGAGTGAAGAAGCCAAGAGTAATTTGGAGGGACAAAGAGATTTTGAAGTCTGAGGAGAGCGCTATGATACCCACACCAAGGAGGCCAGAGAATTTCACCCCGTGTTTCCTTTAGAAAGCCTGAAGCTTGGCTTGGAGCCCAGCAAATCTCAGGGATACACTGCTGCATACAGTGATTCTACATCCCCTGCTACTTGAACAGCCTGACTAGGACTGACCTGCCCTGATTATTTTATTGGCACTGACTTCTGCTGTGGTATCAAGGACTACTTCCAAGCACAGGAGAGCCTTCCTCTGCAGCCCAAAGCGAACAAGCACAAAAGACAAGTCGGTTCCTGCCCCAAAGAGCTCACGCTGATCACTCACTGTTAAAACTAGCTGTGTTTTAATCTCTTTTGTAGGGGCAGCATCTGCACAATATCCACCTTACACAGAAGTGTCAGTGACAGCAAAGGCTGAGAGCTCAAGGGGACAGGCAATGCCACTGGTGAGATGCAGTGAGTTTTGTTTGTGCTCAAAGTGCAGTTTCGAAGATGACATTAACTTTGAAGAAGTGCTTTTCTGCAGAAAAGGTTCTTTGAGCTCTTAGAAAACCAACAGGAGGAGGTGACAACACGAAGGTCTCACTGCTTGGCACCCAGCCACTGCAAGGACGGTGATGTTCTTCTCCAGAAGTATCTCCCCCGGCCACAGCAGCACTCTCCACATCACGTCCAAAGAGAGAAAGGAGCATTGCTGAAAGTCACTCTGATTTATGCTGTATCAGCTCAGTCCATGCATCAGGTGCTCTACAGCAGCTCACAGTTCATAAGACCATTACTTTCAGAGAGGTTTGAGTTTCGGTGGTTTCTAACAACTTGTTCAGTTGATTTGAAATTGTGAGGACTTGAAAACTAAGCTGTGCTCTCGGCAGAACCCATGCCAAACAGCCAGATGAAAAAAAAAACAATGCATAAGGCTGTGCTCAGCCTGCACCATGTCCCTGAAACAACTCGTTACAGCCCTGAAACTGCCTGTTTTCCTTCCACCGCCCATCTCCCATTGCTGAACTAACGGCATCATAGAAGGGATGGGGCAGGCTTACAAGTGAGAAAAACCCAGTCAAACCAAACCACCCAGATAAACTCACATTGGGACAGCTTGTGAGGCTTATAGTGGTGGTTGCTTTGTGTTTTCTTCCCCCACCTTCTTTAAGACTGAAGCCTTGGACAAGCTTTCAGGGGGAGGTTTAATTTGGACATGTTTGTTTTGTGCCATTTGTTTCTGAGCTATTGGTGGTTTCTGTTGTATTTATAGATACATGATATGTATTTGTTTATACAACTACAGGTATTGTGGTTTTGAAGTATTTTATTCTAAACCCCTATACTATGGCTACATTGCTTGGTTTTGCACAAAAGTCTCTGTCTATGGAGTCCTCCTATTGTAACCTTCCTCCAGTGCACCTTTCAGATAAAATCCTTAGGGGTATATAAATATATATATGTGTATGTATATACAGGTTATACAGAGGTTTTATGTGTCATATATACACAAATATATATATATATATATATCATTTAATCAGAATGCAATGATTTTTTGCTTGCTGTAAAAATAAAGTACCAATAAGTGATGAATTATGGTGTTAGAAATCTCCATTAGTCAGGAAACTCTACCCTTGCTGATACTAACAACTGCAGCACCTTAGACTTAATACAATACAATACAATACCATACAATACAATAAACCAGGTTGGAAGAGACCTTCAAGATCATCGCGTCCAACCCATCAACCAATCCAACCCACCCAAACAATAGACCACTGACTTAATGTCAGTGATTGTGTTTTATAGAAAACCAGAAAGCACTGAGTAAAAAATTATTAAAATTAAAAATAAAAAACCCCAAGGTGTAGCCAGCACAAGCAGCTTTTTCACTCATTACTTGCAAGGAGGGGAACAACTTTCAATTGCTTGGCAGCTCTGAGGGAGCAGGTGTGCAGCGAGCAGCAAGCCGAGCTGGAGCTGAGTTTCATGGCTTGACTTTCAGTGAAATGGAACCAGAGATGTTCACATTTCTCACTTGCACTGACTGAACATGAAAGCTTTCCTCTCTCTGGAGGTTTTCCTCTCTTGTCTTGGTGCATCTCAGAAGGGAATTGAATGTCCCATCAAAGTAAATGGAGAGCTAATGTTCACAGGGTTGATTTAGTACTTTGATATGGTTGATTAAACCCAGATACAAATCCTAAAGACAAAGGTATACACCCTGAAGCACTAAAATGTTTTATTTCCTCTATCATCCTCTACTGAAGTATTCTGAGTACCTCAGGAAGGCTCAAGCATCTTTGGGCATGGCTGTTTGGGCTGGATTGCCAAAGGAGCATGTACAAAGGTCTAGGATAGATGTATCCCACAAAAAAATAATTGCTGTGCCATAGTCCCCAGGATGGGAGCCCAGGAAAAGTTCAGTACAAGTGAATATTGGTGAAAAGAAAAGCAAAACTTGAGGGTAGGGAGGGTGGGTGTTTGCTCATATCTCTTCAAGTATTTCTGCAGGTGTCTCAGTTTCAAAGTCACTTGTGTCCTTTACTACAGAGGGCTGTCCACAGCCCCTTGAGATTTACTGATCAACTGTTGTGCTGCTGGAGCTCATAGCAGAGTTTCATAGTGATGAGCCACCAAGAGAACTGACAGTCCAGAAGCCTGCAAAACGGCCTTGGGTGGATTCAATTGCAGCATCAGGATGAGCAGGGAAAGTAACTAAAAAGGACAGTAGCTTCACCCTTTGAAATGGCAGCTTACATCAGGAAGGCAGTGAAAAAAAATACTTTGTTAACTTCTTGTTTAGGGAAAAAATAACAAGAACATTTCCTTTAATGACACATTAGCCAACAGTGGCGCCCTTATTATCCTTCTGTAGTCACTGATGAATCACTCGACAGAAGAGTAGGGGCAAACCGTTCCTATCTAAAGTTTGCCATCCCTTTGTTTCACCATCACCCAAAACAAGGTGCTTCTCTTGCTCTTGCTCTGTCATGTCAACATCAGCAGAAATTCTTCTGGTCCAAGCTCTTGAAGAGCTGATCAGACCAAGAACACCTCAAGAAAACCCTGCAGGTTTGTGTGTCCATGGGTGAGGGCAGCTCCATCCCCAGACAAGGCTTTGGGCTCTAGATACCGTCCCAGCCAGTGACACATCCATATCACTACTACCACAGATCATGCTTCCTACCATGGCAAGCCAAAGTGCCTGGAGTTTATCAGACTTTTCTTCCATCATACTCCCTCCTAATACAGTGCATATGTTTAGACATTTCCCTTCACAGGCATCTGTTCCTTCCAAATTCCTTACAATTTAGATTACATATCCTTGGTTTTGATCTTTTGCATTTGAAGCTTAATAGTGAGGACTCAGTGCATCTGCCAGAGTTCCTGGCACAGCTGGCATCCTGCAGGAGCAATTACTTTCCAGTGAGACTCTAAAATTACTTATTTACTTTCACTTGTATGCCAAAAATTCTTTAAAATTGGGACAGTTTTTTCCCAGTTACACAATCACCAGAAATATCTTGAATCCATACACTTCCACTGCGGTTCGACAGTACAGGTTAGGAGGCAATCTGCTAGAGAGCAGCCCCGTGGAGAAGGACCTGGGAGTCCTGGTGGACAAGTTATCCATGGGACAGTAACGTGCCCTTGTGGCCAAGAGGGACAATAGTATCTTGGGGTGCATTAAGAGGAGTATGTCCAGCAGATCGAGGGAGGTTCTCCTCCCCCTCTACTCTGCCCTGGTGAGGCGTCACCTGGAATATTTTGTGCAGTTTTGGGCTCCCCAGTTCAAGAGGGACAGGGATCTGCTGGAGAGAGTCCAAGGGAGGACTACAAGGATGATGAAAGGTCTGGAGCACGTGCCTTATGAAGAGAGACTGAGAGCCTTGGGGCTGCTTAGTCTGGAGAGAAGACTGAGGGGGATCTAAAAAATGTCTGTAAATATCTGAGGGCTGGGTGTCAAGAAGGGGACAGACTCTTCTCAGTGGCACCCAGTGACAGCACAAGGGGCAATGGATATAAACTACAGCACAGGAGGTTCCACCTCAACATGAGGAGGAACTTCTTTACTGTGAGGGTCATGGAGCACTGGAACAGGCTCCACAGAGAAGTTGTGGAGTCTCCTTCTCTGGAGACTTTCAAGACCCATCTGGATGCATTCCTGTGCGACCTGCACTAGATTCTATGATCCTGCTCTTGGCAGGGGGGTTGGACTTGATGATCTCCAGAGGTCTCTTCCAACCCTAATATCCTGTGATCAGGCAATCTGAAAACAGTCAAAACAGGTTATGAAGTACCTAAAAAGTGTTCTGTCCCAGAATTAAGGCTTCAGGACCACAGCTCCATGTGTCCAAGTCAATGAGGGCTGCAAAGCAAAACCAGAAAGAGGTAGAAAGAGATGGCAAATGTGAGGGCAGCCAGTTTGTGCTGCTCTTCACCCTCTTCCCTAAGTGGAACGATCATGGCCAACCAGTTTGAGAAAGTCCTTTCATGTCTGTTTATGTAGGTTTTATTTATACTGCTCTTCACAAAAAAACCCCAACAGTAGATTTCTGACAAGCCTCTGGGATTTCAGATATTTTTCCATCAGAGCTTTTCCATTATACCAAAGTTTAGACCCTCAGCGTGGGACAGAAGCTTCTCCTACCTTTTTTTATTTATCAAAAGCACTGACAAAATCTAATTTTTGAAAATCCTGGTTTAAGTGTCAGCTGCTCCCTCCTCCCTGTCTTGAGGGGGCAAGTAACAAGACGTTCAATGACCTTCTAAAGATCTCAAAGCACTTTGCCAATTAAGAGCTCCATTTGTTTTCCTTACTCATACATATTTTAAATTCCCTTTAAAGTTCCAAAGGTTTGCATGGGTGTAATTCAGAGCACACCGGGGCCTTACATGTTTTGCATACCAACAAGTTATGTGAGTCAAATTTCTGAACGACAAAAAATTAAATGAGCATTATGATGCAGTTGAAGAGTAACTGGCTGAGGGGGGAGATTACAACAAAACCACACATGAAAGTGAGCATTGTGCCCACCAACAATGGACAGAATGGAATCAGCTTTTCTCTAAACCTGCTGAAGAGCCACGGTCTTAATTTGCAGGTTTAAGTTGCTGGCTCTCATACATATATATATGTGTGTGTGTGTGTGTGTGTGTAAGGAATAGATTTTAAATCATATTGCAAAAGTAGAAATAGCATGATAAACCTTCAAAGCTGAAATAAAAAAGAACCTGTGTTTTAACTTAGTGTTGAGTATTTATACAGCCGGCACCGTTTAGTCCGGCATGTTTGAATGAGTGCAAGTATGTGGTTGTCGTTGTGATTAAAAATATTGCAGCCCACTCTTGCTTTAGGAACTAAACTCCAGTTCCCAACAGCTCCCTCTATAATTCTCTTTCCAAATAAAAGGAAGAACTATTCCTGGCTTATAGCGGTGTATTTCTGTGGCTTCTTGAACTATAATGAAGGCAGTCTGGAATGATAAAAATTACATGCTCGGTGCCAGATCTGAACCCATGGTAATTTAGACTTTAAATGGTTTGAAGTTTGTATTTTGAGTCTGTTATTGTACAACTTCTTAATTAAAATGTTGCTGTAGTCCAGATCACTAATGCTTCTTGCTCAGAGATCCATTAACAATTCTCTCAAAACAACTACTTAAGGACATTAATTATTTTGGTATTGAGGGCTAAGGCCATCTGCTTGGAAAATTATTTGGTTTTTATTTGGCTCCTTCTAATTGTAGAAATTCAAAGACATCTTTGATATCCACTGGATTCCAACAATGGAAACATCAGTTCTCTTTCTCTACATGTTTCCGTGCTTGTCTCTAGTGTGGACTAAATCCTGAAGCAATTCAAGAAATAGTCTGCCACATTTGTCACTGATGAATCAGGTTTGGATTTTCCCTCTGCACTGTACAGACAATATCTACCTTTGATGCTCATTATAATTTCAATGTTTTCCCATTGAAATGCTACTAAAGAAATTGGGAAAAATGTGATTCACTTACTTGGAGTTTCTAGAGGTCATCATAACACAATAGTTAGGATTAGTAGCACCATGGACCCTCGTTATGATCTGTAGCTGAGAATCTGCAGATATTTATGCTCTGAAATATGCCTTCACATTTACATCCTATGTTCAAGTGAGACTGGAACTTGATTTTGGCTCTCATCTTAAGTTAAAAATTGGTTTGTACCGTGTGTAGACAGTGGCACTTAAGCTATCATTGAGAGATACAAAACCTGATAATTGACATCACAAGAGTGGGATTTTGGTGGGGTTTAGGGTATTTGGGGGGGTTAGTGGGGTGGTAGCTCCTAAAGCCAATGTCACAATTTTTGAAGGACAGTCCCTCAAGGATTTCTCAGCAAAGCCCCCAGAAATATATCAACTGGCCACAGGAATAAGTCAGCAGGATAGCAACAGTTTTGTATCACAGTATCACAGTATCGCCAAGGCTGGAAGAGACCTCAAAGATAATCGAGTCTAACCTGTCACCACAGACCTCACGACTAGACCATGGCACCAAGTACCACATCCAGTCCCCTCTTGAACACCTCCAGGGACGGCGACTCCACCACCTCCCTGGGCAGCCCATTCCAGTGACGAATGACTCTCTCAGTGAGGAACTTCCTCCTCACCTGGAGCCTAAACTTCCCTCAGTGCAGCTTGAGACTGTGTCCTCTTGTTCTGGTGCTGGTTGCTAGAGATTTTGTGATCATTTTGCATATTGAGGGGGGAATCAGAGTCTTCCAGCTGAAAAGATTGGTGTGATCTCTTGTGCCAAACAACTCAACAACTCATTTAGCCAAGATTTAGATTCCTCTTTGGCCTGAAGCACTTGAATACACATCATGTGCATTTCTGTGTGCACATAAATACACACATACACCTCCACAGAATACTATTCTAGTTGAAATACACTGGCCAGCCCATAGTGGCAATCTCTTAAGTCCTCCACCTGAAGTAGGTCCACTTTGTGTGACAACTCATTAGAATCTACAGGATCACATAACAGAAAGACCCCAAAATATGAGACATATACAGGCCCTGCAGTCTGGGAAAGTGTCTTTCTAACAGCACCTTGTCCACCCTGAGTCTGTATAATGTACAATTCCACAGTTGTTTTTTTTTCTGTTTACATTTACTAATTATTATACAATATTAACAATTCCCACTCTGGCGTCTATGGGATTCTTATGCAGCACCCTCCATGCACTGCAAATAGCCCCTGAGAGCCTAGAGAAATCTTTGGGCAGCTCTAAGCAAACAAAGAAACAAAGTCCTTTCCTTTCTCAAACCCCAAGAACACAGTCAGCCAGCGAAAAGGCACGTTGGAAAAAACACAGTGGACCTTGTTAGTCCCTGACTGTGCTGCCTATAGAGGGTTCAAACTTTTGTCACCCTGCTCCTTGGTATTATGGCAATTGGAACGAGCTCTCTTCGTACCAGCCACATGCTTACATCCCCAGTGTCTCTCCCAGTGTGACATGACGTTTTGCACCATACCTGACTTTGTTTTTCAGGTGTAAGTAGAACAAGGCAAAACCAGTTTCACTTTCTTTGAAGCTTTTTATCTCCCTACAACTGGATTTGAATCTCTGACTTCATCACCACAACCCCAGAGCCATAACCACAAGGCCACATGGTCCCCAAGCTGTTTTTGGAGGTGGTAGTGATGTGAGTTATTTTAGAAGCTGCTAGCTATAAATTTCAGTTATATTTGAAAGAGGGTAAGTTAGCTTTGAAATTCCTTGATGAGTCTATCCTGCAGTGACTAGTGGGCAGTTACTGAGGCCACTGGCAAGAGCTCAAATGGAAGGCTGTCCTGCAGTTTCTACCATAAACCACCAAGTACAAACAGCAGTTGTGAGTGACAGTTAAACTAATTGTCCTTGCTGGCATTGCTATCCCAAGACAGGTCATGACGCAGAAAGTCAATCTGCACAGTTTTTCATTACAGTGATCTCCAAATAGCATCAAAACAAGCCAATTTTGGACTGCTGGATTGCACTTGATAAATGCAACCCAACCACCTTGACTCTTGTTTAAAAAGGCTTCACCCTGCCCCGTCAGTTCATGATGCATTTTTGCACTCCTGGTTTCCTGCCTGAAAATAAATGACAATCTGCTACTGAATTACCACTATGCACACAACTGCTCTGAGCTATGATTGGAACTACAAAACTTCCATTTGCAAAATCATGATCACTTGCCAAAGTGACATGCTGAATTTAAAAGATTTGCTGGTCAAGATTCATTCAAAGGACAGTGCCCTTGGTGTAGCCAAAGCCCAGTTGTGGGGTATGAGATGAGGCAAAAGTACTCAATAAGCAACAAAGGAACAGCAGTGTGAGTTGCTAAAAGTTCTATGACAGGATTCAACTCTCTCACATGTAGAAACTGTTTACATTTTTCTTGCCTCATAAGAGTAATTTTCAACTGCAAAAGTTAACCACATCTGTGTGAAATGTAGACAACTTTGGGAGTAAAATTATTTCAATCAGAACAAGGGTCATCTGATAGATGGTGGTAGTTACTCTTTCAAGATCATGCTTGATACACTCAGCTCCCAGCTCAGTATTTCGTTGTCACTGGTGTAGCAAAGCACAGATGCTTGAGCAGCATTATTAAGATCAGTAAAACACACGTTACCTTTACTCTCTTCCTCGCAATACAGAGATGAATTTTTCCCACTGGTGATGCTCCCATACAAGAAAATGGTCAGGTGAGGGAAATCCTCCTGCTGCAGTAAACTTGCTCCTGGCAATGACCAGGTTTGTACCTCCAGTGTCTGAGATGAATACTGGGACTAGAGAATTGAGGCAGACTTTTCAGATGATTCTTGTTCGTGCTCAGAGCGATAGATAACCCCTAAGGCAACAGTAACCCAGACAAAGATGAGACAACTGCGAATACTCCTTGAAAACTGGAAAATGACAGTTTGATATTACAGAATTATCATTTATGATTCTAAATCATTATTACTGACAGACATGAGAGGTTGCTTCATTATAAGATTTCATAGAATATTGTAAATAGTCAATTCAGAAGAAAATTGCATTCTCAGCCCTCCAAAAGCATTTTTGGAAGCAGGAGTCCCTTTGCAATAGCAGTGTAAAGTCAGTATGAAAAAAATACAATATGGAAGATGTCAGTTACATGTAAAACACACAGGTAAAGGCACTCATAAAGTGCAATTGACCTCTTTGGTTTTCTCTCAGGAAATCAGAAGTTGTTTGTGTCTAACTATAAATAAATAAATGAGGAATGGCAGCATTTGGAGATCTGTGCTCAATGCTGGACACAGGCCTCTTACTGAAGAACTCAAAATGGCTGTTTTGTCCTGATTTCCAGGAAGGAAAATTTTCTCCTGCAGCCTAAGAAAACTGTCACAAAAATCTTGAAGGGAAAAAAAAAAACCCCACACACAAAAACCCAAACCAACAACAAAACAAAACCCCCAAACAAAGAAGATATTTCATAGAACCCATCTTTGAAAAAATATAAAAATATTTTTCCATCCAGAGAAATAACTATAAATAACATTTGAACTGTTAAAAGGGTGAACACAGAAAAGGGCTATTTAGATAGGGAGCATTTTGTGCTGTTTCAGTCTAATTTGTCACCAATGTAGGAGCCTCATACGTTAGCTGGAGGAAATCCAGAATTTTCAAAGGTTTTCTGTCAGGGCTTGAAAAGTTGCCAATTTTTTTAATGGAGCCAAGCAGTCTCAGGCCTGTTGTTCTCAGAGATTTTGCGAGCCAGGGCCGCATGTTAGCAGGAAACAGAGCCAAGTAGGCTTCCTGAACGTCTGAGAGAGGAAACACTGTAATAAGCATGGAGGCTGTGGTTAAAAATAACTCTGGTATATAAAGGCTGCAAAGGATCCCCTCTTGCTCATACACGCTGCTGCCTCTTGGCTGGCTGCTTCGTACTGATTTCATGTGAACGAGAGGCTTTGCCATCTCCTCAGAGCAGGTGGTTTTTAAGCAGAAGGAGACAGAAAACCGTCCTTGAAAGAGTCGAGCACAAGATGATAGCTCTTATTTTGTGTGTTTTCAGCAAGCAGGATCCCAGGCTTTATTTCAAGACCACAGTCAGGCTGAGTGTAGCAGTAACTACAGACACAATGTTTCAGTATCTAACTTTAGGCTGAGGTACAAGTTATGCTGAAAAATAACCTGGGTTCTGTGATACGAAACTGTAAAAAAAAAAGGGAACAGGGCAAATCATGCAAGTTCTTGAGCAACAGGAGAAAGAGTGCCCTGAAATGTTACCATCAGGCCCAGTGTGGCTTGTACCACTTCCACAGAAGATTTAATTCCACCCCGTGTCCCACTTCGCCTGGTGTTGGCCCACCAGAGGAGCAAAATGGGGCAAGCATCAGTGGAAGGGACTGGCCACCATCAATCAGTGTTTTGCATCATAGCGTCATCTATCAGAAAAGACCTTGAAGATCATTGAGTCCAACCATGAACCAAACAACACCATGACCATTTAACCATGCCCCTAAGCATCATGTCTATTTTTTTTTTTTTTTAACACCTCCAGGTGCTTTTTTAACACCTCCAGGATGGTAACTCTACCACTTCCCTGGGCAGCCTGTTACAATGCCTCACCACTACTTCAGTAAAGAAACTCTTCCTCATATCTAACCTAAACCTCCCCTGGGGCAACTTGAGGCCATTTCCTGTTGTCTTGCTGCTTGAGAAAAGAGACTGACCCCCCACCTCATCACAACCTCCTTTCAGGGAGTTGTAGAGAGTCTTCCCTCAGCCTCCTTTTCTCCAGGCTAAACAATCCCCTTTCTCTCAGATGCTCTTCACACGAGTTACACTTTAGACCCTTCAGCAGCTTTGCTGCCCTTCTCTGGGCATGCTCCAGTTCCTCAATGTCCTTCTTGCAGTGAGGGGCACAAAACCCGAACTCAGTACTCAAGGGGTTCTCACCAAGCAGAAGACTGCCTGCTTCTCCTCACTTAATTTTGCACAGCATTAGGCTCATCTCTTTTCTTTCAAAGGCAGATTTTCCTTGCAAATCTGGGATAAAACCCACAATGGTGGTTTTGCAAATTAAAGAACCCTTTTCCATGCTGTAACCTGACACTAACATCCATATACTGAGCTCCATTCTCAACACCTCTTGGTAGCCCACACTGTGCTGTAATTGGTAAAACACAATCTTCCCAGGTTTGTATTTTTATTGTAAACATTTATTTGGCACTTTATGTGCCAGATGAAAAGAAAATTTCACAACTCATTCTACCAAGTTGCGTTGTATCAGCCTGTGCCTTGAAAAGCATTTTATTGCTCAAGAATAGCTGCAACCGTTCGAGGGATTTCAACAGCATTATTCTCTTCAACTGCTGTGTATGCTATAGCACCAAATATTAGTAATTTTGGTCAATATCAACCCTGATGACTGGCACTTAATTCCACCATAGAGCTTGTTGTCAGCAATATGTATGACATGCCTTGAAGGTATATCAGCTGAATGATTTGGAATCAGTCTCCAGGTAAGTGAAAAATTATGCTGAAGTTTTGTTTTGAAACAGAAAGCACTTTCTACAAGACACAAAGCACTGTGATGTTCCCAAGCTCAGATGAAGCCATGAATTTAAATATATAAATATCCTAAAAGGCAGGCATTAATAGCTCAAGGGAAGAAAAAAAAAAAAAAAAAAAAAAGGTCCAAACAATGGGCATAAGCATCTAGGAAAAAAGTCTGTCCCAAAATATCCCACTGAAATTTCAAATCTTGGTCATAATGACAGAGTTAATTGTGATCACGGAAAAAAAATATATACCATGCTGAATACTGCAGTGAGCTCAGGACTTCACAGCCCAGGAAGACAAATGAGATCAGCTGCTCTATACATCCAGCCTGTCAGGCAAAGGTGCCTGTCTTCCCCTCACTGGCTAATTCACTAAGCTCTGATTCATGCTTCCATGTATTCAAACAGGGAAAGTAATTCCAGGCATCGTGCAGTATACCAATTAACAGTGTCACAGTTAATGAAATGCTTGCTCTAGTATTTCCCATTACACAACTGCAGGACATATGACTAATAAATACTACAGGTGCAGTACAAAGAAGGTATTTTATAATTGAGAATTAAGCCCCACGTTTGTCATGTTAAACAAGGCTTTCTACCCTACACCTTATATGAACTCCTAGTTTGTATATTTAGTGAACAAACCTCCACTTATCAGATCAAGCCATAATCTATAAAGATGGTCTGCATGCCAATAATGGAAAAAACAAACAAACAAAAACCAAGCCAAGACTTCCCCACTTCTCATGGCTGGGTTTAAACTTTGTCCAGTCTTCTCCCCTCCTCCCCCTGTTGAAATCTGTGAACTTCAAAGTGATAAAAAGAAAACAAACAAAAGAGGAAAAAAACAAACAAACAAAAAAACTGCCAAGAAGGCCATCTGCATCTGACCTGCTGACTCAGACTGCAACATATCTCACAAAGTAAAAAGAGAAAAGTGCATGTGACTAGTTCTTTTAAGGTCCCTCAAACAGAATTTTATTCCTTCATTAATTAAACCTCAAGCATGGTTCTTATTTCTAAAACCAGCTGACTTCACAATTTCACTAATTGTCCCAAGTGGACACATGAGAGATAAGACATCATTTTACTTTTCCCTCTGTCATCTCCAACCAAACACAGAAGTTCTCTCCTAAAATGCAGACCAGGAAAGGTGTGACTTGAACAAAATCTCACAGTGTAACACTCACTATAGTCCAGAATTAAATGAGCCCCATTTTACTGGACTCTTGACTTGGTGGAGACTGTTACGGGTTTGTAGATTAACAGTAACTGTTTTCTGAATGAAACTACATAGGTACTTTCTAACTGTGTACCTATTGTCTCACACCCTTATTGCCCATTTGTTAACTGGAGATTTGATTCTGTAATAAAAAGTATTTGGCAAGAACTGAAATCTGCTAGTCATAACTAGTGACTGATAGTTTAAGCAGTCTCACTGATACAGTTAAACCCACTGGCAGGGGTTTTGAAACTGTGCTATCATTTCACAGTTCTGTCAAAAAAAAATTCTGTAAAATGTGTTTCTAATTGGCAGCTGGAAGGGAACATCTGCAATGCAACATATGTGCCTCCAACACACACATCAGGCAAAGCTGTCAGAAGCAGAGTTACATACTTAATTAAAGCTGGTAATTTTAAAAACGGCATAAATGTGTTGAGGCTTGAGTCCCCAAATTGAAAATGACAATAAATAATTTGCAGCTGTCATTCTTCACACAACAAATTCAACAATAACAATGCATAATTAGAATACATTAAACAGCTGATTTTGTGTGTGTGTGTGATTTGCTGAGCCACAAACATACCTTCATGGGGGGAACAGCATTTCCTTGCATATTTCTGAGAAATATTTATTGAAATGGAATTGAAGTTCATTCTTCCTTTGCACCACTGGAAGCTAGGACGCTGTGGTTGAGGGTATCACCACTTGACTATTGCTGATCTTTGTGAGCTGAGTTAATAAGGCTTCCACTCAAATGAATTAAGATTGCCATCACAATGAATGGTAGAACTGTCAATAATCATGCAAGGGAAAAGCGGAAGTGCTGAAAAAATTTTCTGTTCTCTCTTTGGGAAGAAGCCAGATGCTGTATTCAGATCAGACAATAATGATGTTGAAATACTTTCCATTCCAGTAACTAAGGAGGATGTTAAAACAACTTCTACTCATCTCAGACAATACTAAGTTGCCAAGTCTGGGTAACTTACAAGCGAGTGTTTCAGAAGAACCAACTAAGGATGTATCCAGATGGTTAATGTTTATTATCAGTCCATTTCAGAACAGTGGGGAAGCCCCAGGTGACTTGAAGAATGTTAATATTATGTCAATGTTTTAACAGGGTGAACAGACTGACCCAGATATGCCTGTCAGCACTACATAAACCTGTGCAAAAGACTGGAAGGCCTCAATATATTAAAATAATTATAGATAAAGATGGTATTGTTAACGGCAACAATGTTTTAAATGAAGCAGCAGCGCTCATGCAACAGGCCAATCTCTGTAAGGAATGATTTTCACAGCAAGAAACAAGAACTCGGCTGATACACCTTGAAAGCTAATTTAAATTTTAATCAAGTATGTTTATTAGTCCTTGATGTTTTTTATCATCCATTACCATTCAATGTTGTTAACAATGACCTGGATGAAAAAAGAAACTGATCCTGATAAAGTTCTAGATGACAAAGATCAAGGAAGTATGAGAACATTCCATTGGGACAGAATTATTATAACTGCTTCACTGTCCAGACAGAACCAAATACCACACCATGTCCATATAGACAAGCTTAAGGTCATGCTCCTAGAAATGAAAGCTGCAATCAGCTCTACGTTTTGGCATAGACAAAAATAAGTTCCTCTTTGGCATTTTGGTCCGGAGCCCTCAATATAGGAAGGACGTGCACCTGATGGAGTGGGTCCAGGGGAGGGCCACGAGGATGATCAAGGGGTTGGAGCAGAACCTCTGCTATGAGGGCAGGCTGAGGGAATTGTTGAAGAGGAGGCTCAGGGAGACCTAATAGCAGCCTTCCAGTACCTGAAGGGGGCCTACAGGAAGGATGGGAAGAGTCTGTTTACAAAGGCCTGCAGTGACAGGATGAGGGCCAATGGCTTTAAGCTAGAGAAGAGCAGATTTAGACTGGATGTGAGGAACAAGTTCTTTACCATGAGGGTAGTGGAACACTGGAACAGGTTGTCCAGGAAGGTGGTTGAGGCTCCTTCTCTGGAGATATTCAAGGTGAGGCTTGACGAGGCCCTGGGCAACCTGATCTAGTTGAGGATGTCCCTGCTGCCTGCAGGGAGGTTGGACTGGATGATTTTTGGAGGTCACTTCCAGCCCTGACTATTCTATGATTCCATTATTTTAATGGCCAAGTGATTGTTAAAAACATCCATCTAAGCCAGATAGAGACTTTCCACAAACTTTGGGGAAATTTGGATCGAGCCCGATGTGGTGGGGATAGAGGAGAGGGTGTGGGGTGGGAAAGAAGAGATCACAAGATAGTTGATGCTGGGGGATCCAGCAGGAGGCCAGGCACAGAGGGTAGACCTCCCAGCTAATGCCAGATGTGGTGGCTGGACCCATGCTAGGGCTCTGGCCAGACACTCCTACGGCACTGCATCAATGCTGGTGGAGAGGGGAGCCCTGGTGTGATGCAGTGGTGCCAGGGGAGCCATTCTGGAGGTGAATCCACCTCAATCAGCTACTCCTCATCTTTAGGGTGACCCACCTCGATAGGTTCCACACCATCAGCAACATGAGCAATGGCTGATCATGCCTCCCCTCAGATGTTGCCTCTACCTCCTTGCCTACAGCAATCACTAGTCTGGTTGCCTACAAAGAGGCAGGCAATGTCTCTCCTAACTGCTGTTGGTCCTCAGTTTGCCAACCATTAAGGCATTTGAGGGTCCAGATGCTCAGCAAATGTGGTACATAACACAGTGAGGTAGCTTGTGACCCCTTTCTCTCTAGTGACATATAGATGTCATGATGAAGAGCTTTCACTGGTGTCCCATGAAGCCATGGCACTTTCCCACCACTAGCAAGCACCTGTTGGACACAAGAGCTTATTAGACATAGCTTAGGTCACAGTCTAGTAAGTTCTGTTACAGAACAATCCATAACATCCTGTTCATAGCCATAAAAGGTCTGGTCAAAAAGCCTCCTTTTATAAAATTAATTCATGATGTTACTTTGGTCAAATAAAATGTCTACAAGATTAAATAACCCTCCCCAAATTAAGAAATGCCTGGGTAGGTCATTTTATGTGGTTGTTTACATCATTTTATCAACTTCCTTTGGAGCAGACTCTGAAAAGTACTAACTGGGAATCTGCAGCCTATAATTAGTGAAAAATTCTATAGTCAACAGATGTATTACAGTTTGAGATGCAGACAGGGAAATCCTGAGATAATGATTGTCTCATTTAAACAAGTGGTTGGTCACAGTGTTCCTAGCACTGTGATTTTTTAATAGTAGTGCTAAGAGGTCTCCTTCTCAGCTCGTTTACTCTGCTATTATTACGTTTGTTCTAGGTGTAGCCAGGATTTTCTGAGACCAATCCCACGAGAAAGGACCTTTTCGTTTGTTTGTATGTTTGAGTTCTGTAATGACTCAGAGAGTTCCAGCAGCCAGGTGACACAGACATTCTCACCAACCCATCTAGCTGCAGGCTTCAAGGATTGTAGCTCACCACACAGCCCATTTCCCATTCTTCTGTTAATATATGGAATCTTGGGTGCAATCCCTGAAAAAGTTTCTCTTGATGTAAAAGAGATCAGCAGCAACACCTAGAAAAAACAACAACTCTGCTGCACAAAAATGGCTGAGCCTGTGTTTACTTTGGCTGGAAAAGAAATCACAAATCATTTAGCCATCTTCTACCTGCAGCAGATTAACAAATACTTTCTAATCTCACGTTCTTCATGTTAATACACCAGCAGCATCACTCCTAATATGTGCTGCCATAGGTTAGATCAGTGCCAGGGTCTTGGGTTTAGATGCACACAGCAAAAGACAGAAAATGTCAGCACAGCAATCATGGACCAAGTGGAAGGTCATGGCAAAGTTGTGCTCAGTTTGTGCAGAGCTAGTGACTCACAGTATAAATAAATTCTCACACTGGTCCCACAAGGTTTGGTGCACCTCAAGTTTTTTAGCTTCACCACTTTACTTGAAAACAAAAAGAAACTAAAGGCAGTGAACTTATTATTTTGTGCACTTGGCTTTTATCCTCACTACCCACTAAACGTTTCCTTTATGCAAAGAAAAAACACAGTTAGGTGACAGTCAGTGCAGTTCTATAAACAAAAAGTCCATCCAGTGCCTAATGGAAAAGAGTATCTGACTGAAGCTTCTCAGTGAAACCTGCAGCACAATTGTATATCCTAGAAACAAAATATTTTGTTGTAGCTGTTGCTGAAATCGCAGGCACATAAACTGACACAGACATTTGGGGTGTGTTATCAGGGGAACATTCACATTCATTCTGAATTCATCAGAGTATATTTCTTGGCTGACTCACAGCACCATATATACGTATTGTGCACTTACTAACATTTTATTAGAGGAAAAGAGTTTACATTGAGAGATTACACAAGTGTGACATTACATACCTATGAGTCATACATCTTTGTGTACTTTGTTACCATGCATTCAGTATATTGATTCTGCTCCAGTCACAGAAGTTTGGCTGCTCCTCCTGGCCATCCTGTGAACTTTTAAAATAAAAAGTATAGAAAGTTGAACACCAGATATTCATTATTTGAAACATGTGTAGCTATTGAAAAAATAATTTGCTAAACCTAGCAACCGTACTTGCCAGAGATGGCTGAGGACAGCCACAAGCCTGGGATGGGTTCTAGCAAAAGGGCTCAAAATGCTCCTGAGAACCAGAGCCTACCAAGGGCCATTGCTCTTTCCTCACATGAGACACACACCTCATACAAATGAGAGTTGTTCAATATTCTTCTGATCTCCAGCTCACTTAGAAATCCTTTAAGTGATTGCAAAGGAACCATGGAGGAGATAAGGGTAAAGAATAGCTCTTTCTCTGAACAAGCTTTCAAAGAATTTTCTTGTCCTGCTAGATCGCAATTTTTACTCCTTTAAGAATTGCCACTTTTTCGCTCTTGGATGATTGCCAAGCAGCTGTGACCCTCAAAAACAGGGGGCAGGGGCTTGTTATAAAAAACTATTTGCAATAGCTCCTTCAAACTGGGCATCTGAGCTAGTGGCCAAGGTAAAGGAGAACACTCTTCCCTTCTGAAAAATACAGCACAGGACCACAAACTGGCTACAACCAGACATCACAGAAGCTGCTTGAATTATTTATCTCATAATGTCATAGGGAAACATTGCTTTTGGCAATCTTTGTGCAGCAAATGGAAACTCTGGTAGAGGCCTGGGTTTCCATTAAACACAAGTCTCCAGCAAAGTAGCATTAAACACCTTTCTGCCAGTATCAAGATGGGTCTGGGACCTTTAGGGCGACCAGAGACAGACTTCCATTACCAGTTCACCAGTGCATTTACCTGCACGAAGCAGGGAATCTGTCTCCCTTGCTGTGCTTGTTACACCTTCCACTCCCAACCTTGTTTTCTGTGTCCAGTTTCACCATGTATACCAGGGGTGACACAATGTCGTGGGGCAGCTGCTTTGAGGGGTGTGGGGAAACTAGCCTCTCATTCACTATGGCTTTCTCAGTGTCCCCAGGGTAGGGATCTGCTAGCGCCCCTCATCCCTCAGCAGCTACCTCACAGTCTCTGCTGGTATTTGGACCATGCCTTGGTGTTTCTAGGGAAGGGATGCCTCAGCATCCCTCACCCCACAGCAGGTCTGTCTCTGTGTCTGTCAGCACATGGTCTCCTCATATCAGGCAGGGTCCCTCAGTATTCCATTATGTCATGGACAGTCCCCGGAAACACCAGGGCAGGGAGGGATCCCTATGTTCCCTATCCAGCATTAAGTCCTTCACGGTGTCTCGCAGCACATGGTTCCCTCAGTATCCTCACGACTGAGACCCCCTCCTGTGTCCTTTCACACCTCAGCATCCCCAGGGAAGGCAGAGACCTCTCAGTGTTCCCTCAGCTCACGAGGGTCCTTCGGTGCGCCTGGAGCAGGGACAACTCAGTTTCCCCTCGGCGAAGGGCTCCTCTCCACGGCTGACCCCCAGCCCCGCGCTGAGGGGACAGCAGTGAGGGGTAGGGGTCCCGCTCGCCGTGCCAGCCCCAGCTCAGCTCCCCTCCCCTCCGCTCCGCCCTGCTCAGGCTGAGACCGCCGCCGCCGCGTCCTTTTATACCGGGGCTAAATTTAGGCTGCGCCCGAGCCGCTGCCTGGCGCCCGCCCCGTCCGGGACGCGTTTCCTCCGCTCCCTGCAATTGGCTTGAGGAGCCCGCGCCCGGGTTATAAGGTGGGGAGGGCGGCTCGCGGCGCCGTCCCGCTGTCCCGCCCGGCCGTACCATGGCGCTGAGCGACACGATCCTGCCCTCCTTCGCTACCTTCGCCAGCCCTTGCCGGGAGAAAACCCTCCACGAAGTGAGTCTCGATCCCCCTCCCGCCGCCGCGGCCCATTTCACGGGTGGGCGGCAGTGCCGCGGTCCCGCTTCTCTCTAATCCCAGCCCTCCCCCGGCCAGCACCTCTAACCTTCTCCCGTTTCTTTCTACCCCAGAGGTGGAAGTGTGACCAGGAGGCCAAGACCCCCGCCGGCTCCTGGGGTGGCCTCTCGCCACGCAAGGAAGATGAAGATCTCAACAACGTGCTGGATTTTATCCTTTCCATGGGCAGTGATGGCTATGGCCAGGGCACGGCCAGTGGGGACTACCCCCCTGCCCAAGGGGAGACTGGCAGCTTTTACCAGACCAACCCGTCCCCGGGATGCTACAATGCCCTAGAGCAAGGCAGCCCCCACCCTACAATGCCGGCATCATACCAGAGATGATCCGCTCCGAGATGGACTCCAACTACTGCCCTCCCGGCAACATCCATGGGCGATTCTTTGTGACACCCAGCTTTGGGGGCCCGCAGTTCATAGACAATGTTAAGCCCGAGCCGGACATGGACAGTTATGGGCCTGTCCTGGGTCTAGTGCCCCAGGTTTGCCCAAAGATCAAGCAAGAGGGCAATGCAACCTGCATGATCACCTATGAGCAGCCCCGTGTGGCCAGCTCTCCCCAGATCCCCGGGGCAGAGACACCCCCGCTGAGCCCTGACGATCTCATGGTGAATGACTGCCACACGCAGATGATGTGCCCCTCGTCCATGTCCTTCCAGCAAAGCTACCACCCAGCCTCCAGCTACCACCACCCACAGACCCATCTCCAGTACCAGAACACCCCCCAGTTTGGGCTTTTCGAGGACAGCCTGCCCTTACAACCTTCTGCTCCCAGAGGTATGCTCACCCCTCCTTCATCCCCGCTGGAGCTACTGGACTCCAAACCAAAAAGAGGACGCCGGTCGTGGCCGCGGAAGAGGACAGCCACTCACACGTGCACCTATGCAGGTTGTGGGAAGACTTACACCAAGAGTTCGCACCTGAAGGCCCACCTCAGGACACACACAGGTAAATAGAGCTGGTTGCCTTCATCCAGAGAGATGCTGCTGACCTATTGCAATAGTCCGTGTAAAGCCATTTGCAGCCTGAGCTTTAACCTTGTGATCTCCTAAACTCCAGGAGTATTCATGGCTGAGCTATGACAACTGGTCAGATCTATAATGTCATTTTCCTGTGCATTTGGAGGTCAAGGCTTTTCTAAGCACTCCTAATGCCCTTTCTCAAAAGATACAGGTAGTAAGGGAATTGCTAGAGCAGTCGTGTTTGGCTTAAAAGCACTTTGGATGTTGTTGTAGAAGGGCTTGGTAGCAAATAAAAGGATCCAGAGAGATAGATGGGGGAGGCTGCCTGGCATGTGATGCTGCCTGTCTGTGGGAGTACCACGCTGAGTCACACTCGCTCTGCTTTCTCCACCAGGTGAGAAGCCCTACCACTGCAACTGGGAAGGCTGCGGCTGGAAGTTTGCTCGCTCTGACGAGCTCACCCGTCACTATCGCAAGCACACCGGGCACCGGCCCTTCCAATGCCACCTCTGTGACAGGGCATTCTCCAGGTCAGACCACCTGGCACTGCACATGAAGAGGCACATGTAGCGTGAGAGACGCTGACCTGCCAACAGTGGACATTACTAAACTGCTCAGGTGCAGAGGTGATAAAAACTTGTAGCTGGTACTACGGAGGGAGGCACCGATGCTCTTGTGATAGAAGCTGAGGAGGATTTGACACAAGGAGACTTAGCCAGCCATCTCCTGCAGAGAATCTAATGTGACTCTATCAGTGAACCTGCCTGTCTTGGGTGGGAGAACAGGGGTTATTTATGCAGCTTCTGTGAAGGGTAAATTCCATACATCTTGTATAGAAGGAGCTGTAAATATGTTTTTTCCCGATTCTAATTGCCCGGTCCTAAGCTTTACAAGACAATGTTTGTATGGAAACTGCCTGAAGTTGACCCTAGAAGAGATAAAGTGAATGTTTCTGTAGCTAATGATGTTATTTTAGATCTCAGTTGAAGGCATGGCTAAGAGAACACTCCGATGTTAGACTGTTTGTTTCACAGGTGCAATAATATTCTTGTCTGCCATGATCTACACTATAAGTACAGGGCTTGAGGTCTTGTAAGAAAATAACCTATTTTACTGTAATTTTTTATATAGTGTAAATAATTTTATACAGTGAGAAATATTGTATATGTAAATAGAAGACAAATGGGTATTTTGCCTATTTCTGGTTTTATAAAAATGTAATTTTTCAATGTTTGAAAACATGACATCTTTTTAATAAAATAAGTTTTAAATTGCTGGTAGTTCCTTCATCTTCCTGTGAGAGCTCCCTGGTGCTTTTCTTGCCCTGATGGCTGGGACCAACAACAACCTGGTTGTGTTTTAAATTATCAATGACTGCAAGAAGACACTTAAAAGCCTGAGCTCTGGATTTTTCTGAGGTACATCTCAGAGCTCATCCTTCACCTTGATGGTAAACAAGGTACAACATGGTGTTCTATCACAAAATCAAGGAGGAAGGTAGATCATATTCAAAATACACTTCCTAAAAACGGTTAAGTAAGCACCACTGTAATTTCAGTCTCATTTTTCTAGTTTATGCTGGACTATTTTAATAGCATCCTTAATGTTTTCCAGATGCAGTTACAGTTTTGCCAGCATCGTGTGGGTTTTTACTATAAATTTAAACACTGCATTTTTGTAATTACGGAGGCTTATTTTAAGGCATTCTCGTCCATAAATTATCCCTGCTCTCAAGAGCTCAGTGCAGGGTTCCAATAGAACAGTAGTGGAATTCAACCATCAGTTCACAACACAGGTAAAAACAACCTCATAACTCATTCCACCCAAAACTTAAATTCACTGATTAAGTTGTAATCCCACCTCGACTTTGGTAGTAAAGAACAATATTAACTATTTCAGAGGGAAATAAGAGCAAGGAATCCAGAACGCTGGTCTGAAATCAGCTGGCTACTGCAATGGCTGTAGCAGTGGATTGGTGTAACACGTCCAGTGGAGCCCCTCCAAACACCCTAGCGCAGTTGGAAATGAGAGCACAAGTCCAAGAGATACATTGCTGCAATTACCCTGATGAGGACCCTCTGGTTTTACAGCCACCATTTAGTGGTGAGCCTTAATACCTCCAGCACAAAAATCACTGTTTAACAACTATGCAGGGCCAGCCTCACATTGAAGCATTTTTCTGTAACATCTGAATACTTGGAACTTGATTGTGATCAAGATTTTCTGAATTATTTTTTTCTGACTTTCCAAGTTAGAATACCCAGGAATGAAGTCAATAGGTTTACATTTAAAGTAACTACAAATATAATTATTCTTCTGTGAAAGCAAAGGCTGCAGTTGTTCATGTGGAACAGACATATTTTGGGCTCCTGATCACTGACATGGAAGAATGAGTTCCCCATCTCAGTTTTATAGCTCTTTCAAAGTGAAATGCAAGGGAGATTTAACACTTCTCCATTAAAAACAAGACTAATTTATTTGCTAGGGAAAAAAATTGCATAATTTAATTCCAGAAAGTGAAGATGACTTAAAGATGTTCTAAAATAAGCACGTTCATTGTTGCAACAGTTCTAGGTATTTCCTTCCCTTTCACCATAGCAGAAGTTCGTATTTCAGCCTTTCTTTTGGTGTTTAGAACCTCAAGAACACACTGTTTGAAATGAGGCCTTATCCTGAGCAGTTACCTGGCTTTCCCTTGCTCTTTCTGAGGCACTGGCCACGGTTTTAGTTGTTCCCAGGTTTCAGTGGTATTGTGAAATCTCAAACTATTCCCTCTTTTGTAATGTAAGGACACAGCAGTGACCCCTCACTGTGGTAGGCACAGCCACCGGGCACTGCACAGGACCACAATTGCCCTTAGGAAGTGCTCCAGAAGGGCTCTCCATCAGTAGGGGTGAGGTTAGAAGCACTGCAACGCACTTGTCTGGCTCTGCTCATCCCCAGCTCTCTCTCTGTTAGAGAATGCTGGGCTTGATGGCTCTTCCTCTGTCCCCTTTTGTGCCCTTCCAAATGATGGAGGTGGAAGATGGCTACAGCTGGTGAACCAGCACAGAGCATCTGAATGCTGCAGAGTGCCTGCAAGCAAGGAGATGTTACTCCATTCACCAACCCCAAAAAAACCTTTGTACATCTCCTCTGTAGTACTCACCACAATGGGTTCGCCTTCTCCCTCCTACAGTACCTCTGCATGGGACCATCCAAGCTTCCCATTGCTCCAGTGAATGGTCTAGCAGAGGTCATAAACCTCTGCTCCTTCTACTCCTGTTCACTAGAACATCTTCAGATAAGACACTTGTTTATCTGCATGGTAGCAAACAGCGCCCAGATCAAGACAAATAGTGGAGACATACTCTGCTGTGCATTGATCACTATGTAAAGATGAAGAGGTTGAGTCCTCTCAGCTTTTAGTTGTGCCTCAACTGAAAATAGGGCAAAGTCATCTTCATACATAAATATAACAACATATAAATACAGGCCTTTGCAAGTGAGGAGGGATGGGGGGAAAAAAAAAATGTAAACTTCTAATAAAAGCTCCTGACCAAATCGATGTTATTTAAGGGAGGGCACATTAGGGTAATTTCTGTGTGGTCTTTACAGGAAACAGCAGGTTCTTGAATCACAAGATAATCTTGTAGCAGAAAGAGATGCTGATCTCATTCTTCTCACATTCTGTTACGAGTAATTGCCAGCTCCTCTCTTGCCTTTTTTCCTCTCGATTGCTTTAAATTTGTATACCCCAACATGCACCTATGTGATCCCACCAATCTTCCAAGCCTCCTCCAGCAGGAAATCACTAACACTCTGTAATGTCTTCTCTGTAAGATCTTCTAATAAGAGATCACCACCAGGTCATCATCTTTTAAGTAATTTTATTCTAAGTAACCCAAAAGACCCAGCTCACCTTGTGCAGGGATGGGGGATTTCAGTCTGTGAGTCCTTGGTTACTCACAGCTGTTTCCAAACTGCCTGAAAACATCAACTCTCTCAAACTTTGGTCCTCAGTCCACAAGAAGTGCCAAAAAAAGTTTGTCCATTCTTCAAATTATAGGATAGTGTGGTTCTGTGGTTTTCTGTGGTAGAAGCTCTGTGGTTTCTGAAGTTATTTTGTGCACCTATAACACAGAGTAGCTGTTAGGCTTTTTCCTAAGCTGAATTTTCAAAGCCAGAATCCCAATCTCCGGTAATTTCTTTTGCTATATTTAAATATAACAACCCTAACACAGTCATGTAGCCATTGCTATGGTAACTGGCAGTGTTGGGAGGAAACACAGAGGAAAAATCAATCCCAACCCCATGTAATGTAATAGGGAGAGAGCTATCCCTGTTGCTAATGTCTGAAACACACACTCGGTGGCCACTACAAACCTTGGAATTCCTGTGTGTCTTTGAAGCAGCCATTCTCAGCTGGAGCTGTAACAGGTCCCATCTGCCTGGGACTCATCCTGCATGCCAGGAGCTGAGTGGTTGGAACTCCTGAAACCCACCTGCCATGAGTGAAGAGCCAGGCTGAGGCACACCTCCATTCAAGAAAGTGCTTCCCATAAACGTGGGGGAGAATAGGTTTACAAGCCAACCAACAGAACCTAAAGCATGCAGCCATGCACGGTTCACAGGCACTGGAGGCAACTGGCTCAACTTACTGATTCCCAGAGACTCCTTAAAGCTCTGAGTTCTTTGATCCCAACCAACCAATTCCCTATCACTTAGGCTGACAGTGGGAACAGCCTCTGCTGTACCAACAGTACTCTGAAATGGAAGTGCACAGAGGAGGCAGAGATTTGTCTTGGTTAGGCAGAAAATATATTTGATTTAATCTTTTAAGGCCTGTCTTTTCAGCCAGAATTATGTCATGTAATGAAGATGCACTAGCTTCACCAAAAATCACCTTTCCCAACCCAAGGAGAGCAGAAGCATCAAAGTTTTCATTTAGTCTTTAAACATGCTTCAAATATAACCCCTTTTAACAAATCAAAAATATTCTGCCCTATGTAGTGAACATAAAGCTAAGCAACACAGAAACTGCAGCTGAACTTACCTATTACCAGTTGGTAATTAGATACAATATCCATTTAAGTAACGTTTACTTTGGTTTCTTGCACTTACAGCTCTGACCACTCCTGGAGTTCTGAGTTTCATTATGCCAGTAGGAAATACCTGGAGTATCACACTGGACATCCTCCATGAGATTTAATATATTAGGTGAGAAGCGACCAAGCCTGAGACTTAAACACAAAACCCAAATAGAAAAATCCTCTGATTCCTACAACCACTGTCTTTACAGCCTGTGCATGATGACAGTTTAAGTGGGTTTTGATACGAATTATTTTATAGAATCATAAAAATTGTTTCAGATCATTAAATCCAACCATCAACTGAATGTCACCCTGGCCACTAAACCACATCCCCAAGTACCATATCCACAGGCTTCTTGAGCACCTCCAAGGGTGGTGACTCTACTGCCTCCCTGGGCAGCCTGGTCCAGTGCCTGACCCCTCTTGCAGTAAAAAGATTTTTCATAATATCCAGCCTAAACCTCCCCTGCTGCAACTTGAGGCCACTTTCTGTCATTCTGTTACTTGATAAAAGGGAGAAGAGACTGACCGCCACATCACTACAACCTCCTTTTAGTTATATCACAAGCCCTTGCCAAACAAGGGCTACAGGGCGCCTGGGTGCCCTTCCTGTGGGCACAAGGGACAGGCAGAGAGAGCACAGAGGGCTTTGTCCTTCTGTACAGTTTCCTTTTGAAAAGCTGTGATTGAGGACAACATTTATGGGATGTTAAACAGAAGAAATATGTTTGCAGCTGGCAGGAGAATTTATCAATACAGAAGGTCATAGTGTCTGGAAGAAATGCTGCATCAGCACCAATAAAGAGTTTTAACTGCAATCATTAAATGAAAAAAATGCTAACCAGACAGGAGGGAAAAGGTATTCTGGGTGACTACACTGACGGTCATGTACAACAGACACAAGATTCAGCCCTTTTCTCCCTGTGGTACCTCCTGAGGAAAGATATGACTGTGATTACATAGATAGGGATGGCAACAAAGGCACCAGCTTAGGGTTCCACAGCACAAGGTCATCTTGGGTTGCCTTTAGGCAGTCATACAACAAATGCAAATTTACTTCTGAGGATTAACAGCCAGGCTCATAGCTTTGAGCACCTTTGTGTCAGAGCTCCCACTTCTCCATGTTTCTCTTAGAACACAATACCAATGCTTTTCACCTCTTTCCAATGAAGGGGCTATTGGCGTCTATGCAATGACTGGTACAGGGAGTCCCTCTGGATCAGGCACAGACACTGCAGGTGAAGCATGTAGGTGGGAAGGCATAAGGACAAGAACATTATGCATGTCAGACTCCAAAAACTCAACCACGAGCAAAACAGGGAACAGTGGCCCACGTTGTAAGTAGAGGTGGGCAGCACACGCCGAGAGGAGCCGAGTAAGAAGTTGTGCCTGCCTGTGACATGCTAGACTCAAATCCTGCCTTCAAAATGTCAACACACTAAAAATATTGCTGAAGAGCAACTTCAAGAGAAACCTGCTTTGGCAATCTGTCCTCAGCCGTGCCAATGCAGAGCCAATCAAACAGACAAGACAATAATGAGTCGAAGTGAATAATGTTGGAGACTATGATAGTGAGGTGTGTTTTTCCAGCAAGCTGCAAGGGCTTGTCTCTGGTGATCTCTCCAACCCCTCCCAGTATAAATTGCCTGGATGTTTAGCATTGCGGCACACAAATTGTTCTGGAAAGGGTGCGGCACTGGATTTGCTGACTGGTCGGTGCAGACCAAATGTGGCTGGGACAAGGGAGAAGGGGAGTGACCGGAGGGAAAACAGTGCACAGAGGGCACCAGGCAAGAGAAGAAAAGATCTGAATTCAGAGAATCAAGCAGTTGTTCTAAGCAGGATTCATGGAAATTCAGGATTCATGTGAAATTATGGACACAAAACCAAGAAAGATTGCTGAAGTCTCAGAGCTCCAAAAAGTAACTTTTCATTTATTATATTAAACCATAACATTTATCTTATTATATTAAACAATAAACACACGAGATGGGTTAAAATACTTTTCAATTTGTTATGATATTTGAAAGATAAATATAGCTACCATAATGTACATATTTGGAGATATTAGTCAAATTTAGGTCAACACTGCAGTTTCCACTTTGTGTTTCCACCTCTTTTAGGTCAGAGTAAAGAATGCTATGTTAAAAGGGACACCAGAAGAGCTCTCTGTACTTGGAACAGCAGAAGAAGCTAGAGTCACTAGGAGTTTTCTTTTTAAACTGAAAGGGGCAGGCAGAAGCTGGAAAGATAATTCAATTTTATAACAAATTAGCCTTTATTTATAAAACTTTCAAGTAAAAAGAGCAGTCTATAAACTGAGACAACAGGTGTACCAATGAGAAATCATCAACGGATTTACTCTAAAAATAAATCTTTTATAATTCCACCATACTCCAAGCAAAATGCTAAGGAAAGGTGTTTGTGGAGAAGACTACAGAGAGGCAATGGTTGACACACAACAAAAACTGAGCTGTTCCACTGGTGTAGGGAGGAGATATTTGGACCAGATCATTATTAGCACAGATCAATTACCTTGAACAGAGTTTCCAACTCTAAATAAAGATTAGGCAGAAATCAAATTTCTGAGAGGAAGGAATAAAACACAGAAGAAGGAAGAAAAAAAAACCTCTCACACAAGGGAAAAAAAACAAACAATTCTATTTGGACCAAAATTCCTTAGGCCTTAGTTCTATGGAACAAATACTTTTCTCAATGGAGAAACACTAAAGAAGAAATAGTAACCCCAAAAGGATTATAAGAAGAATACAAGAAAAGTGCATTATCACTGAGCATAAGATGACAAAATAATTTCTACACAATTTCACAAATGGGAATTAGGAAAAAAAAAATAGTTACAGTCAGACACGGCTTGGAACTTCTTACACTTTGAGAGTACGTTACAGGAAAAATCCGGCAAGGACTGATGAAGCTCCTCCAAGGGCAGAGACTCATGAAGATAATTTTGCCAATATAAAAGTATTTCATACAGTATTACTGCAGAAATCCTACTTTTATGAGCATCTGCTCTCCTTGCAGAATGACTGGTATGCTTTACAAGACGACTATGTGAATATAACCCAGGGAAACCACTCAAGGCAAATGCAGACATACTGGTCTATAGAGGACAATGTGGGTAACTGAATACCTGTGTCCTATGTGCAGTTTGTGTGCATAGGTTCATGTGGATAATTGTCTGTCTATCCTGTTGTAACTGCTGTGTGTAATTCACCCTTTTCTGTGAATCATTCCAGCAGTGCTGATGCGCTGCACAAAACACATGTGCCACTATGAAAGGCTACTCAACTCTTTGTGATCGCTCACTGCACCAGAGAGTCCAGTAATTTTGTCCGAGTAGGAAGTAGAATTACATCCCTTCTTCCCTCAAAGTTAAGAATGTGACAGACACTCCTTGCTCCTGAAGGAAAATCTTAGGTGGAAATGGAGGAAAAAGAGAGCTGAAATCCAGATGACAATTATGTGCAGCCTAGAAAAATGGAATGGAGCCAGAGAAACATGTTTTCCACCTTAGCATGTGACTGGATGGTGGGGGCAGGGGTATATGGGAAAAGTTCCTTGAAAAGAATTTTATGGCGGGGGGGGGTAGTGAAACTAGAAGCAAATGTAGGAGAAAAATCATTGCCTCAGCCTAGAGAAAAAAAGCAAAGATCATACTGCATGACCATCACCAGCAAGAAGATCAGAAATCGAACCCACTTCAAAAACTCAAGAAGAATGTGAAATCACATTGGGTGCAGATGACACCTACTTTCTTCCAGGCTTCCCTCTCACACTTGGTACAGCCAGTGAACACAGATTTTCATGATAATGAAAGTAATCCAGAAACAAATGTATCAGAAGTAGCAATTTTGCCTTTGTTTTCTTTCACCAGAACTTTGAAATTCTAAGAGTCACAATTTAATCAGCTTTTGGGTAAATACCCATTTCTGTAGTCACCTCTTTAGAGAATACATACACATGAGCTTTAATATATAGAATACATCTGCACATTCGACATATTGTTTGTATATACAGATCTTATGTACAGCACAAGGTATTCTAGACTAGGAGAGTGTGTGGACATGTATAGTATATACACACACCATTATTATATCAGACAATACTCTACATATATACACACATAGACACAGATCATATGGCTCTCATAATGCACACTCCTTATGCATTGTGTATACTCACATTTTACATACCTTGCACTGTACACATTTTCTCTGTCCACATAGCAACACTTAGCGCTTTAAATTTCACTGTTCTGGAGGAAGAAGATTGATATCTTGGGGTGGAAGGTTTGCCTTAGAAGGACAAGTGCAGGTATGGTACAAAATACGGAGTTAGAAGAGGAGGTGGATCATCTTCCTTTTTATACAGAAAACTATCTTTAATAGATGAGGAGAAATCACATCTAAGTTTTCTTCTACTGCGGTGCCAACAATTTTGACTCAAACGTTTCAGTAAACCGAAGGTTACTAAATCTAATACACTGCATAGAGGACATCTCAGTTTGCTTGATCTTCCGTTACTGTCCAAGCAAACACAAAGAATGAGTCAATAAGGAAACAGGAAAATGAGCAATTAGTTCTAACACTGTATGGAATGCTCTGTCAATTCACATTTCTGGCTTCCTGCTGGATATCTCAAAAACACCAACCCCTTGCCTTAGAAGCATGATAAATTACAGCATTTCAGAGCACTGACAAAGCAGCAGAAAGTCTTGTTATGGTACATAACTCAGAAAATGAGTCAGGATGTTTAGCTCATCCACCCCATCCCACTGGAGTGACATCATCCAAGGAGTAGCCCAGAAGTGGTTTTCCTTTGTAAAATGTCACTACATATGAAAGGGGTTTATTGGAGTAGAGGAGACGCCACAAAGATTCCGGCCCAAATGAGAATAAACTGGAGAAGCCTAGACATGGATAGAATGTGTTTAACTTCACTGAGAATCCTGCAGCCAGTCCATTTTGAAAGTTGTTCTTTCACAGCAAAAGTTTTATCTCACATGAGCTAGAGACAGACCCAAGTTTGCTCTCAGAGACTTCAAGTCCTGTACACCAAAAGAGAACCTGTTGACATTTTGGTAGGTTTGATCATTTAATTGTATTTTAGAGACAAAAATTACCACAATGGGAAGAGATTTCAAATCAGGTTCTGTAAAATCAGAAATATTTTCTACTGCATTCTAAAGAGGTCATTAAAAGAGGGTCTTGAAGATCATCTGTGATTGGCTGTGATACTAGAATGCATGTTCTCCACTTCTGCAGGGAATGAAAGATCCACATTGCTTGTCTTCGAAGAGCACCCAGGCAATTGTGGCTGTAAAACTGCATTTTGAGATCTGGGGCTTCACTTTTGTCCTGTGTATTGCTGCAGTTGTAAATGGATGTGGGGGGGGGAAGGTCGGGGGTGTATGCATAGACACAGACACGCGCTTACCCATACACCTACTCACAACAGCCTGAGACAACAAATTCCACATCTTAGCTGCACTGTAGAGCTTAAAACTACTGAGGAGATTAAAATAACCCAATCTGATTCTCATCCCTGTGTAAGGAAAGCATCCAGAGTAAGGCAATTACAACAGAATGGGGAAAGACTATTTTCACTCAGTGAACAGGCACTATCACTGGATAACAAAAATATAAAAGTAAGGAAAGCAAGGACATAAAAAATACAAATGCATGAAAGATGATGATGAAATACCACATTATCAAGAAAAAAGTGAAAATGTTTAAGATCAGGGCTGCATCAGTAAAAACTCAGACTTCAGCTTTGTGTTCCTACAGAGCAAGGACAGGAAAGCAGATACATTAAGAGCATTCAAAAACCTTTGTGATAGATGCCTACTCTATTTAGACATAAAAGGTTTAGAATTCTTGTCCTCAGAAAAGTAATTTTTTAGTAAGCAAGTAATTCAGACTCATCATATGAACTTATTGCATATATGACATGCAAAACACTCTGTATTACCTTACCAGGTGGAAGCATTGAGTTCTACAGGTGTATATAAAACCTCCTCCTGCTTGGACTCACTACCTCAAGCCATATTTTAAAGCCACTGCAGTCTACCAGTATTTCTATAAGTCACACATGAACATGTATTTGGCAAATGAAATCTGCTTCAACTTGGCCTTATTTCAGCTAAATTATGTTTGAATTGTAAGCACATAAGACAAGTGGAATTAAGGAAACAGAGGTAGGGACTGTTACATGCAGTCAGCTGGGTAACACAAACAACATGGTCTATGTTCTGGTGGCTGGAGCTAAACAGGGTAAAACAAGTTGCAGGGATGAACACGGCTCAAGCATAGTAAGTTTTCCACTGCTAGATTTTAGAGGAAAGCAGCACTCAAACCTGTATCACTGTAATCAGATTTGCAAGACTTTACCTAATGAATTGCCAAACGATTAGCCCAATTTACTATAACTGAATTAAATCCCTCTTGGACATCATCAGAATTGTTAAAACTAAAGTTAAAATTAGAACTTATCATTTGCAGAGACTTCAAATTCCTACTGTTTTGTGCTGTTCACTACATTTGCATTGATCACCTATAAACCGCGAGATTCTTCTGCAAAAGCCACACCTCCTGGGTGGAAAGGAACCATCTAATAATTAATTTATGCTGAAGGCTTTGACACAGGTGATGCAGATGATGTACTGATTAGCCTACCACGAACTATTAAATGAATGTAACTTGTAATTCTATAAACATTCTATTTTTATGACATTTTCTTTGAAATTCAAACTGCAGCCTCAGAAAACCCCAATAGAATTCGGGTAATAAAAAGCCAGGTTCACAAGCTGCACTTTCCTATATGCAACACTGTCTTCCAGATAAAGAAATTTGCTTTCAGTATCTTAGGATCGTATGTTAAATTTCTTACAAGCAGTAAATTGTATCCAGAGCACATAACACAGCTTATACAGTGTTTCCTGCATACTATGCACTTGGAAAGCCACACAGAGCCTAGTTTGATGTAACCAGCCAGTCTTGTTTAGAGTTGAAGGTGACTAAAATTATTTTCACGACATAACCCAAGAATTTAGTATTTTTATAAAAGCCACGTTTAAAGGTTTCACTTGGACAGGGTGGAGTCAAAGAACCTCTACTTAAGAGTTTGGCATATCAGCCTTACTGAGTGCAATAGCCAACTCAAGGTCTTCTTGTTCTTGTCTCCGCAACCGAGCTAGTCTTTCTTGCTCTGCTTTTTCACTCTCACGCTTTGCCCATGCCAGCTGCTGCTCTTCATTTCCAAACTAAAAAATGAAAATGAAAAATAAATTAATAAATTTACCAAATAGCTTAGAAGAAACTATGTGAAAAATACAATGAATCAGACTTAGTAAATATATGACTCAAGTGTACCAAGCTGTCCTAGGGTAGTTCTTCTAAATTAAAATAAAAATTCACTCACTGATTTCCTCACTTCATCCTTTATTTCCTTATTTTTTCCCTCCTCCCACCAGGAAATTTGTGCATCTGGGCTGCACATCCCTGCATCCATGTTTCAGTTTTGTATGAAAATGGCAAGGGGACTAAAGCCAAACAAATACTCCACAAACACACACAAAAAAGGGAAGTTAGTGGTTTGGGAGCATAGCAACCTACATCCATTTTTAAAACTAGCAAATGATTGGTAAAATCCAAAAGTTATTTACTCTTGTGCAACTCCATTGCAGAGAGTTTGGTTGTAGGATTTCCTGCTGAGGGTGAGGGGGTTTAATAATGGCTGTGGATTTGTGGAGAGTTTCATCACATCAGAAGTTACAAAAAGTGCTTCTGTCACTGTTCAGAACAACATGTGTAGAGTGTTGCCGGTACAAAATAATGTAATAGAATCCAGTTTACCTCAGCAGAAGACACTAAAGGAATACAAGGCTTTGTAACAGCTGACTCCTAAGCCTGTTTGAGCCCCCCCCAAACCCATTTAACTGCACTGCTCCAAACCCATTCCCTTATTATACTCTGCTATTCACCACTGCAGCATGCAGAAGTTTGCTTGTTTGAACATTTTGCAAAAAGTATTGAAATATGTTATTGAATTAATAAAATCTAATCTGGGAGAGTTTAATTTTTGCACTGGCTGAAGAA
Organism: Picus viridis; assembly: GCA_033816785.1. Lineage (NCBI taxonomy): Eukaryota > Metazoa > Chordata > Aves > Piciformes > Picidae > Picus > Picus viridis. Next base: position 13,358,806 of record CM066604.1, on the reverse strand, counting down.
GATGATGTTAACAGAAGCCTTCATGGCTACAGGCAAATGTTTGCATCATATCCCATATCTAAAAATTGCTTTGTGCCATCTTTTTAATTATTTTGTTGAATGTGCAGACAAACATAGTATTGGGGGTTTTTGAAAGAGAAAACTATATGGGATTTATAGCTTCAGTTCCCGCTGAAGGTACACTGCAAAAATTGCCCTGCAGTCCACAGCAGAGTGACTCTGAACTCAGCAGAATCTCTTGTTGCAAGGCTCTGGCTACACCTTCCAGAGCAAACCCGAAACACTGAGTATTAAATGCAGCTTTAAGTGCTAAATCAGTGCCTGGCTGCCATCACTGTGTGATGACCCTATCCCAGCCTTTCCCACTCTGCACTGCAGCTGTAGTTGGCACTTGAAAGGTGTTGAATTTATTTCAACCCAAGGCCAATTCTCATCTAGTCCTCATTCAGTTAAATTATGCTTTATCTACTCACTTCTGGACATTCACAATTTCCATTTGACTTTTGTCAATATGATTCCTCAGATGTTGGTGCATGAATAAAAGGCTATTTTAAAATTACTCTTCCTTAAACAAAACAATACCTCTGTTTTCATTGCTAGCAAAATTTAAATGAGAATGTTTGCATTCGACAGTATTGAAATAAGGTAAGAGTGCCACACATTTTAGGGTATTTTACTTTTAAAAACAAGGAAGCCTTCTATCATTCTTCATTTAAATAATGTCAGTTGACAGTTAAGATTTAGGAGCTCAATAAGATTTTAGAATAGACAATTGGTTTCAAGATACAGGAAAAACAAAATCAATGGAAGGAGGATCAAGAAGTCAAGATGATCTTATAGCTGGGGTAGAGAATAACAGTTCCTATTCTCAGAAAGACAGTAAGCTTTGGTCAAACCTTCTGGGAATTCTTTTTTCATATTGAGAAAATAGTTCTACTTATATAGCTTACATATGAGGGTAAGTATTCCAAGGATTATGATAGTCCCAATTCTGACTTGTTTATGATACACAAATGAGGTTTTTTTTTTGTGGTTAAAAGGGCTGAGGAAAATAAACAAATAAAGGAAAAATAGGCAAGTGGTCCACTGGAAACAAAACTGGATGTGCCTTATTCCAAGTGGTCATCATAAAGTCAAATTTTCAAGAGCATAACTCAGACCATTAGAGAATGAGATGCACAACAGTTCACTAGAGTCAATGATCCTTACACAGAAGGTAAAGCAACTAGACATGGAATAAAATAACAATTGATCTTGCATGTTTAAAGAAGCCTGTAAGTATGTACCACATCTGCCATTTCAGTAAAAAGAACAAAATTCTTTTTGTTTCTCCTTTTTCAGCAGTACAGTTAGACTGAAGGAATAAATGGAAGAAAAAAGCAGACGGCAGCAAAAGTGATCAAACACACAAAAAGCTGAACTGACTTGCGTTTACTAAATTAGCAACTTACATGAAGAAAAACTTTTTAGTTTAGTTCCAAGTGCTCTGTTTCTTGGAAATTTAAACACTTTCTGCTGGCAGACAGACTGCTTTTCTTGTTGTTCTGTAAACTGAAGCTGGAACCTAGAAATACCTGAAATATGAGCTACCACAAGATTTTGCTTTGTTCCAAAGAGCTGTCTTTAACACCAGTGGTAAAGTGGAGAATGCAATGAGAATAAACTTAAACACTGGGTACATGAAAGTGCTAGCAACTCAACAAAAAGCCAAATTTCCTGGAGGGCAACTAAAAACTAGTGAAGCTCCTCATGTTTTTTCTTTGCAGAAGTAGCGAGCTTCAATTACAAATCAGGTTATCCAGTTACTCAAACCTACACAATTCCATGATTCTGTTCTCAGATTCCAAACTAGGTGTCAAAAACATGCCTGTAAATAAAATTGATTTAATTTCCATGATGACCAAAGTTTCCCAAACATAAGGCAAAGAGAAGCTCAGTACTCCTGCAGCTGCTGAGGTAGCTAGTGCACCTCAGATTTCAAATGGAAGGATTAAGAATTACCAAGTGCAGAAACATAATTGTGTTGTAGGCAAGCAAAAAAAACCCCAACCAAACAACCAACAAAGTGAAAAAACAGGGATCAAATCTCTATCTTTTCAGTCAAGTTCAGTTAACATTCTTTTTTTTTTTTTTTTTTTTTTTTTCCTTCTTTCTCATAGCATTAGAATGCAATTCAGAAAAGCAATTGAACCCATCAAAATTTCATTTGATGAAGTGCTACTTCATAGCGATTCTAGGTGGCTGCTGCTCAAGATCTCATTTTCCCTATTTTTCCTTATCTTCTAAAGCCAAGCTCATCTCCTGAACACCTGATGGCACAGCAAATTTAACAGTGGGACAAAGATCAGATTTTGGGTAAATTTTTTCATACAATTGCTCAGTATGAGACACACTTTCAATGTAAGACATGCAGCCTGTAAAGCAAGATGACAATAACTGTGAAACAGTCACTCCATTCTTGTCTCTCTCTGAAGGAAGAAATTAGATGTGGTTCAAGAAATTTCAGATAAAGCAAGTTTTATGTCTTGTTTTTATTCAGAATGTCACGATTTTGTATACAATCACGGAATTTAACTGTGCAAACTCAACAAGCTAGTACTAACTGCGGTAGAGCATACATAGGATCTGAAACTTCGATGTCTTCAGTATCATAGATAAATTAAATCACTGAGGCCAGCTAAAAGTATGCACAGATGACCTCAGCTGACAGTATGAAATAGGAAAGTGATACATTTACTATTAACTAGGGGTGGCTGGGAACCAAACAAACCAAAGACATTAAAAATAAGCACCCTGAAAGAGTCAGCTTAAAGATCTCCACTTGTTGAACACTGAACTTTGTCCATCAGAGTTAAATAACAGATTAAGTTGGCAATTTCACTGCATGGCAATGTGACAGAATGAAAACACATGAAAGGAGAAAGAAGCCTGAGGCTACGGATGGAACAGATTTCTATCTACTTATGGAAGCAATAAGAACCACACTGCTACTACATTTACAACAATTTCCAGTTCAGTAACACACCTGCCAGCATTAAAATCAAAGCCAGCCTACTTTTTAATGAATGGGTGCTTGGCTTTGCTTTCAAACCTTCAGATAATGTCTTCTGGGGAGCAGTATGGGCGTTTCTATATTGGTTCTACAAAACAATTTTGTTTTCTTTGCCTAGAAAGGGTTTTTCCACAATATCAGTAATTGAAACAAAATTCAACAGCTAAATCATCACTGGTTTGGGTTGGAAAGGACCTTCAGGATCTTCTAGTTCAAACACCCTGCCACAGGCAGGATCACCTCCTCCTACACCAGGCTGCTTGAGGCCCCATCCAGTCTGGCTTTGGACACTTCCAGGTTTGGGCAACACCTCTGGGCAACCTGTTCCAGCGCCTCACCACCCTCATGGGGTAGAATTTCTTTCTAATGTCTCATCTAAATCAAGCTTTCATTTTGAAGCCACTGCCCCTTGTAATGGCTTTTGATCAACTCTGTCCCAGACATGCATCTTTATGGCCACACTCCATCACATACAGCAAATACTGTGACAGGATTGTGAGAACTTTTTTCCACAAGCAGATACAAACACTTTCCCTTTAAGGATTTGCTTCTCAGGAGATGGTAAAATCTCTATAGGAACATTTTCAACAATTGGTTTTTAGTCTTTACAGCACTGGCTTCCAATAATCAGTTTACAAAATAGCCTCCATGCAACAAAAACAATACAGAGATCCTGCTACAAAGAATTTGTGAGTAAAGGCACACTGCACTAAAATAACTTAGATGCAAGTAAACCCTTTAAAATTTAGTATGAAACTTCTTTTTTATTGAAATAATACCTTTTATTACAGAATTATTAATAATACAAAAACAATGAGGACAGCATGAAGGTACTAAGAGACAGAAGCCAGTCAACAGTAGGTTTGCAGTTAAAACAAAACCCCAATAGATTCCTGCAAGCAGAGCAGAAAGTGGTTTGCTCAGAGACAATGAACTTAACTTACAGAGCTGAAGTCTGCAAACCCCAAGGAAGAGTCTCTAGAAGTTTTACTTGAAGAGGAGGGAGCAAATGGATCTTTTCCACTAAATGGGTCCCCAAACCCCTTTTTACTTTCAAACGGGTCACTGCTGTCAGCCCCAAATGGCTGGAATGGATCATGGGGCTTGGGAAAATCTGAAGACCCAAGGTGGCTTACAGGAGTACTTTTACCTGGAAAGTTTAGGAAAAACAAAAGGAGAAAAAGGCAAGTTACTTACCAGGGACATTGCAAACCCCTTACACAGGAAACTTTGCTGATACACTTGAGTATGATCCATTCTTCCTGGAGTGGTTTCACATGTAACCAAATATAATGGTACTCATCTGTCAATGCACATCATCTCAAACACTTTTTCATTTAAATTGATTTATTATCTCACTCATACACATGGCATTGTGGATACCATTAATATTTTAAACAATAAAACACAACACAAAGACATTTGGTCAGCAGAATTTGACTAGAATGATTGCTCATTTTCCAGGATTAGAGGTATTTCAAGTTTAAATTTGGGATTATACAAAAGGCAAAATAGTTACAAATGTCTATCACTAAAGATACATAATCAATGATGTCAAATATAATCAGAGAGTAATTTATCTGGGACTTTACAGAACACACTAAGGGATTTTATTTTTTTTTCCCCCTGGAACTGTTTTTTTCCCCTTCTAGCATCACACATAAAAGGGAAAAGAGACTGATGAAGAAATATCCTTGTTCTGGGGTGCTTCTTTGCAACCCACCTTTTGCAGGGGACTACTTGTTCTTGCTTTCCACCCCAATAACAAATGGAATCACAGCAAATGTTGTGGATGCTCATAATAATAGCTGCATATTTTATTTCCCAAAATTAGAACCTCAAAGTTTTTAATTTCCTCGGCAAAAAGGACAATTTTTTAGGTCAAACAACTAAACAGAAATGTAGTTTTGTGTTTCTCCTGAAAGGGCCACAATCTAGCCTCGAGGATCGACATCCTCTTTGGATGAACAGTACTGATTATAATGTGTACTTGACAAATGATAAAAGGAGAATCTAGAAACACGCCTAAAAGGAACAAGTATTTACAAGTTCCCGCATAACAATTTGCAGTAATAAAGTTTTTTAAAGTGTCCAACTCTTTGGACTCCAATAGCAATCATATAATTTATCCACATCAGGATACTAGGAAAACACAGAGAAAATGAGTTGAAACCCTGAATTTCAGAGGATGTACTTGGCATGCCTAAGACATTTCAGGAAGGTACTTTGGTGAACTTTACAACATTTGCTCAAACCTGTGGAAATCCTCATTTGTGAAAGAGAAATACAGATCAGCAACCTTGTACTAAAGTAACCTATCCAGTAGCCTTCCTTCACCTGCTGTGAAGGGAAATATGCCCTAGCATCCTTCAGCCTATATTGTCCCAAAAATAGAGGTCAAAATGACACCTTTTAAGCTGCCCTTTTCTTAGTTAAACCTGTTGCCGCTGAAACCACTTTGTGGAACTGGTGACTGTTAATCTAAATGTGGCATTTGTAATGTGTTTGCTCAGCAAAGAGATCACAAAGAATAACTTTGCTGTAGAGCAAATTCACCACGAATACTACAGTTACTGCTAATAATATTGCAGATTTCCACTTAACATCCTAAGTGCAGTTTTCTTCAGGTTTTTATGTTAAAGAACAGGAAAAGGTTGTAATTTTGTTACTTTGAAGAAACAGTGAAAGAGGGTGCCCACTCTGAACACACCAATCCTGGCACTCAGGACAGAGTTCTGAACAAGCCCTCTTCACTACACTTTGTACATTGCATGTAGTTTGTTGCATCCTGCCACATGCAGCAAATACGGTTTTGAGGTCTGGCAGAAACTTGGTTAGTTCAGACAGACGTTCAAATTTAACAACTTACTAGCCAATGAGTAACAACTTCAGTGTGCCCATGAGAATTGTGACAAATACAGTGGTGCTGATCCAGCCGGCCCCACCACTGTGAGCTAGGATACAAACTGACAGAGCAGTCTGCAAGGAGATGACTGACTGCAGGGTGGGACAAATGTCCACGATCTGTGGAGCTGGTGGCTATTTTATTGAGGAGTTCATGAACGGTACAGTTCCACTTTCCCACAGCCTACCCCCGTCAAGCCCACTGTTTTATCTCTATTTTTAACAGGTGCTTTTCTCCCCAGTTGCCCTTCCCAACTGCTTCAAGGATGCAGCACTCCGTTATTTTTCACTCCCATCCTTCCTCACAGAGTTCAGGGTACAACATCTCTTATCACACTCCAGGGCCCCACACAGTCATGAAGGCCAGCTAAACATCCCATCAGCTAGTCCCTGGGTTCCCACAAACACCACCACCACAATTATCTTTTCTGACATCCTTGCTGGTTTGCATCAAGTGTGAACCTCCCGGCACACTAAGCGTACACTTAAGCACACAAAGACTTTTGTATTCCACATTTAGTATGTAAGAATGTGGATGAAATATCTTTATAATGTAACACAAAAAACCCCCACCAAATCACATTAAAAAGTCACCAACTGAACTGAAGGACATCAGTAAAATCATAATATTGCACAATATGTTCTTAGCAGTAACTGAGATTGCATTAATCTGGTATTCACTGGAAAATGTTACATGTTCACAGAAGACTGCTCATTGTTTTTGAGGCACAGCAGTATGAGAGTGCAAACAGTTGTAACCCTTTACTTATTTGATGTTTCTGCTAATAGTTTCAGGGGGAAAAAAGTTCAGAAAAAAGCAAAACAGGTCTTATTCTGAAACCACAGCAGTTTCAGCAGTTACCCAAGTGGTGCACCCAAACCACACCGAGGACTCACTTCAGCAAAAAGAGATGATGAACAAAATGGTTTACCACAGCAAATGCTGTTAACTTGGAGCGAACTCCACCCATCTGAAGGCTTTATCTAATTTCATGTCCCACAGCAAACTTGAAGAAGGTTGAGATTTCTAGTTCAACATGCTAGCAGAATGCAATTACAGAATTTGTCTTACTGAATTACAAGATCTTGAAAGTGAAATGAAGCATGGAGAGCCCTCTCTATGTTCTGTATTTCAACACTGCTCCTAATTCTCTGCTTTCCAGAGCCTCTTACTGAACGATGAGAAGCTGCCTGTATTCACGTGTTTGCAAACTGGGCTCTGCATGCGCACAGGCAAATGGGGACAGATTGAGATGGCACAACTTCAAGCTTTCACTGAACACACAGTCCTTTCCAGGAAACTTTCTGAAGTGAAAAATATGCTTGAAGAAGACAAAGTTGTGCTATAAAAGATAAATGTTGACAGCGTGCGTTCTCTCCATACCTGCAATTAATACCTGAACATACAACACCAGGGCTCCCGCCTCTTAGATCTTTTCTCAGGCAGAGGAAGTGTTACTCTAGAGAACTCCAGAGACTGTAGAGTGTGAGGTGCTTCCCAGCACCTCCTTCCCTCGGCACTCTACCAAATTTACATATCATTCCTAACTTACTCAGCATGCTTTATCCACTACCTAGCTCTTCCACTAACGTGGAATAGAAAGTGCATAAACTGCGAGCTTTAGAACATATAGAAAAATAATCATCAGCCTTCAAAATGTGCTTGAAGACTAGTTACATTAAAACAAATTTTCTACAGAATACTCAGAGGTATTTTCCTTCAATAGGGGCTATTTCTGCACTGTATTTCAAACTCAGCTCTTTGCTGGTAATGCTCTTTGCACAAAATCACATCATGTATTTTTAGTAACAGAAGGAAAAAAATTTTCCTATGCAAAAAGCCCTAAAACCGTTTTTGCTTAATATTTGCAAAATCTGCATCTTGAGCTACTCTGAAAACCTTTGCCCCAAAGAAATAGTCTAAAAAGTACCAACTTCTTGAAAGGTGAGAAGATAAATCGTTGCACATACAGCTGAACAATCTGCTTTGAGACAGATTCTGAAAAACCTTTCACAATCACTTCTTAAATACCATTACTGTGAGAGATCAGCAAAAACAACAGAATCAAAGGGTAAATGGAATTTTTAGATTGTGGCTGGGCAGGTGCTCCACCCATGAGTCATTTATCCTACCCAACACAGGATGCCTGTACTCTAATGCAACTGTCAGAGCTTCTAGAAAGGATGAAAAAAGTTAAAATAAAAAAAGAAATCTTTCCCGTCAGTCAAACTTTGAGGCTGAAGTTTTCGCTCTCAGCTGCAGATGAGGCAAAAACCTGAAGGTAAACAGGCACTGTGCTACTGGTGAATAACTGTGGGTACTTGAGAGGCGCTGAGGAAACAGGTGTGTGATACCACTCAGAAATAAATAACACTCCTGTACGCCCATGCAAGGGAATTAGTGTACACTTTTTCCTGATTCATACAGAGCTTTCGTTCATCACTCCTGGTTACATCCTGGCTACACATGGCTTCTGGCTTCTCAAAAATCAAGTGGCTAAATACACGATGCAATGTTGCATGCAACCAGGCACATTGCACATGGTGCAGGCCAAGAAGAATGGCCACAAAAATGTGACATGTTTAAACACTCTGTATTCATCAGACAGAATTTTCTTTCAAGAAATGAAATGGGCAAATGCAGGCAATAAAGCAACCAAGCTTTGGTTTTAACATGGCTTTTTATGCAAGACACAACAAACTACAAGTTCATCTAATGAAGATATTGAACACACAGCATAGAGAAACAAACACTACTAAAAACCAAGTGTATGTTCCCATCCCTGGAGGTGTTTCAGGGATGTGGTGCTGAGGGACATGGTTTAGCACCGGGCTTAGAGTTATAGAATGGTTGTACTCAATGAACTTAACAGCCTTTTCGTAACAAAATGATTCTATGATTCACTAATATACAATATACTCAGTATGAACTATAATATTTACACAGATAAAAAAAAAAAAAGCTACAGTGGTAAAAATAATTGGTTTGATTAAATAATCACTGCATTCAGAAAGCACACTGAAATGGGAAAATATGTTTTCTCCCTGTGTTTTTAGGACTTTTATATTCTTTCAAGGTTAGAAAGGTCAAAACCACTATAAGCAAGCAATAAAAATTTAGAGGAGGTTGAAGGTTACGCACTGGTTAGTGGTGAAGGTTCTCCCACTAATATCACTGGTTAACAGCACTGTTATAACCGCAATGTGGAATGCATGGTGCTGCATGGAAAGGAAGTGGTAAGGGTGGGGCAAAAGCAGCAGGTCTCACGATCAAAGCACTAGAGCATTGAATTTTACTTATAACCCAATCACTGACACCCACACAGCAACTTCCTGTACTTTAAAAAAAAAAAAAAAGAGAGAGAAAGAGAGAGAGATTAAAAAAAAAAAAAAATCTGTTTCTCTCTTTTTGTAATCAACAACTTTTACCTAGAAACTACTTAGCGGTGAGCTCTGACTGATTTCAATCTGCAGCTCTGGGCAGAAAACATAATTGTTCATCTGTGAGAACGTACAAAACCCAGTTTAACTGACAAGTTCCCATCTATCAGCTCTTTCAGATATTTTTATTTTTAATTACACAAAAGTCCTACCAAACCCAACAATTAGCATAAGATGTATAAAAGTGCAGTGGTGTTAAACACTACAGTGAATCTTCTGTGAGACAAAATAACACCTCCTTGAAAATCTACAAAACACAGCTGTGACCAAATAATTTGCACTGGAATTTAGATCCCTGTCAAAGGGCACCTTTTCTAAAGCAGATCAGTATACACTACTATTATTTTTGTTAGTACAAGCAATTAATGTCACGTTATCAAACCCCAAACACAAAGCACAAGACTGTTCATATTTGGATCATTTTTTGGTGCTTTCTAAGCATTATTTAAAATTCTGCATCAATAAATACAGGAAACCTTTCACTTCTCTCCCAAGAAACCTTCAAGTTCTTCACTACCACCTGGTGAGTATCAAATTACTTCAGCCAAGTCCCACGGGAGCTGTACGAAACCTAATGTCCATTAGGAACTGCACGGACAGCAAATGCATTCCTGAAGAGAAAGAACATGCACAAACTGCCTCAGGGATTTTATTAGAACAGCCTAGTCAGCGGAACTGGGGCTCTTGCATAGCCGCTCTTCCTCAATCTAAAAGGAGAATCTTAAAGCAGGTAAAGGACAGAGATGGTGGTTTTTCACATCTTTGCATGTAAGAATAGAATAGAATAGAATAGAATATAATAGAATAGAATAGAATAGAATAGAATAGAATAGAATAGAATAGAATAGACCAGACCAGACCGGAAAAGACCTTCGAGATCATCGAGTCCAACAGGTATGTTGGAGCTTCAATGTACACCCAAATCTGCTTCTGAAACGCCTTCTCCTTGCCTTTCTCTGGTTTTGTTCATTGATCAGACTTCCTTCAACTCTGTTTAAAGAGTCTGCAGTTTACCTTTATTGAAGGTAAACAGAGCATTTAATCACATTTCTTTTGGACCCAGCAAGCATCAGTTTAAGACTCTGTAACATCTAAAAGGTAATGAAAGACATTCAAAGAGGAGTGAGGAAGAAGGTAAATCATTTATGAAGAACAGAGATTCATCCCAAGATACAGCTTTAAGGGGATTATCCCATGATTGTCATCCTCTCTCAACCTTAGTTTTCAAGCAGGGAAAGACGAATCTCAAGGGTGTCTAGTCCATGCCACCAGTAAGTGTTTGCCTATCCCAGACGGTGACAACCACAGACAGCTGTCAAGCAGCTGCTAATACAGTCAGATGATAGCTGCTTCTCAGTGTCCAAGCTTTGAAAAAAAACTAAAACACTAACTAAACCAAATCAAACCAAAACAATCAAGCAGTCTTCACTTGACAAGCAGCCAGCAAACAGGTCATGGTTTACAAGCCTAAATAACGACTATCTACTGCAATTCTGCTACTGACAAAGATGGTAGCAGCAGGGAGGTTCTCTTAAATATCCAAAGCCTTTCTGTAAGAGCAGCTAATCTGAACTACATACACCTTTGACAGGTTTTTCCAGGTACATCTGAAGGCCTTTTGATCAGACCTTCACTAATGGTAAACAGAGGCTCTGTTTGAAGTGTTTCCCTGGCCCTATTATCAGTTCCATAGTTGCCTCTGCCTTTGTAAAGAAATGAGACCTGACACACAACTCCTCAGGCACATGGGCCAGGTGGGAACTGTGGCACACTTTGGCCATGCCCTGGTCCAGGACACCCTGCAGTACCTCGATGAACTGATCAGGGGGCTTGTGACATGCAAGCATCTGGAAAACTGCATAAAGAAAAGCACTGAATTGGGAATAATGTCTGGTGGATTTTGCCAGTCTCCCTATCAACAGAAAACCAGACTCCCAGCGTGGTAGGGGTCAGAAGGGACCTCTGGAGACTATTGAGTCCAACCCCTGCTAAAGTAGCATCACCCAGAACAGGTTGCCCATGTTCAAGCCAGTTTGGAATCTCTCCACAGAAGACAACTCCACAACCCCTCTGGGCAGCACATCTCCTCCTTAGGAAATCAGACATCTTTCAATGCTCAATGAAAATATTTGTTAGGAGTTTCTACTTGACAGCAGAATATTGAGGACAAGTAAAGCTTTCTATCAGGTCTTCTTTGCACCTGCCTAACAAAATGCAAGCAAGCCATGCAACTGCTTTTCAATATTAAAAAAAAACAAAACAAAACCCTTTTAAAAGAAATGAGCGTTTTACTGGGAACAGAAAGGCAAACTACAGATGTGCCTGGTAGTAACTTACATCTATCCATCCTTCAGCGAGATCCTTATCACCTACTTGGTTTTTAATTAGACAGACCAATGAGAAAGGTAAGAAACAACGGAAGTTTCTTGTCTGTTGTTTGTTTTCTGAGCAGCTTTCCCATTTCTAACAGCCACTTGTACGCCTATATCTCTTGCTAGAATCACACTTTATTACTATATAATTTCTCATGCTTGAAGTAACCACTGAAGATTGTCTTAGTTGTGGAAGGAAGGGAGGAGTGTAACTGCATAAACACAGGAGGCCCGTTTGCTTAAAAAAAAACCCAAAAAACAACACCCCTGCTTTGTTTCCTCCTCAGCCTATTTTATCATAACAACATTTGCTTTTGGTGTCTCCCAAGCAGAGGGGAAGGAACACATTTAAACTGATTTTTTAAAAAGCTGGTTGAAGGCTGAGTGCACAAATCTAAATTCAAAACAAACCATTAAAGCTAAAATCCCCAAATCCCTCCATATGTACAAAAGAGGGAATCAAGAGACAAACGCCCAAAACTCATGTATGTTAGTCGACCCTACGGCATGTACTTCTCATCTCTGCTCCTACCACACTGTGTTTGCTAGAAATAATCACGTCTTGAACAAGAAATAGAAAGCAACCACGTGAAAGAGATAATATAGGTATATTCAGTATTTGACTCTTTCAACTTTACATAAGCCCTTTAAACAATAAATCTTATGTAGACATCTCTTCAGTAAGATGGCTACTTACATATTCTCCTTGAAAACCAAATAAAGAATGTTGTTCATAATGGCAATAAGATTAGCTTCAGCTTTTATATTTCTGCTTTTATTTATTTGTGTCCAATTAGTTGATATTTGTCAACATTACATACAATGTGTTTTTTTCAATTACTGAAGGCGCTCTAGTACTTCAATAGTGGAAAATATTTACGTGAAGCAAGAATGGAACAGATCACTTCAAGAAGTTTTCCACAGTTCTAGAGCATTTCCTAACAAACCTTCATCAATACTCACCTACAAAGAACCCCCTAATTTGAAGGCTGCAGTGTGCATCATCATCTCTGGAGCAATAAAATCACAGTAACAGGAGCAAAACCATGCCTGCCTAGAAGTCTCCTGTATTAAATAATATTTTTCCGATCTGTGGGTTAGGAAATGAATTGTCAGGATACCCCAGTAATAGAAAGCCCTTTCTACTGTATCCAAGGAGACAGCTCCAGCGTAACTGGTTTGAAAACCAGCCAGGTTAACACCACCTGTTATAAAGCGGATGGGTGCAGGGTGCCTGCTTTGCTCCAAAATGCAACAGCAGAAAGGCAGACAAACCACATATTTAGACAGGGAGACATTAGTAATAGAAGTGTTTTCTTCCTATTGTGCTTCCTAACACTGTCAGTGGATACATGAGAACATTAAAAGTTGACCCATGCTGGATGTAAAATTATGTGCCTATTCATTAGCATAATCAGGTTTTTTGATCCAACTGAACATTCACGGCTAGTATTAACTGAACTATACCACTGGTGCTAAAATTAGACTTGAAACTAGCAGCTCAGAGTAGCTTCAGTTCTTAAGACAGTTTCACTGGTATCCGAATGTTTTGGAAATCAGCTCTAGGTAGGGCCAACAAGTAGAAGTTGAATCTGCACTAAAAGAGGAATCTCCATTCATCTCTATTAAATCTCTCCAACAGAGAAGATTCCTACCTCTCTTAAGAATTTCCAGACATCATGGACTTGAAGCAGGAACAAGCCATATGTTCAGAAAATGTGTTATATCTCAATAGTGCAGCAATATGTGAATGCAAGAAGAATCATACCTGGACAGATCAGGCAAGGTTTGCCTAGCCCTATACCCTGTTCTTATTAGTATCTAGAGGCAGATGCCTCAGGAAGACCATCAGTACAAGATAAAGATACAAACATACAGCCAGACATCAGACCACCTTGCACACACCAGCAACACTGAAGCCAGAGAGAGTATTTTGGCTGTTGGCAGACCCTATTGCCCCTGATGGATTTCTCTTCTATGAATTATCCAGTTCTTTTTTAGGCCCTTTTAAATATTTTTGCATGCATCATATTTTCTGGGGAAAACAAATAAACAAAAATCTTAAATTTAGAGTATTGTCTAAAAATAAACATCATTTTGAAGGTGCAATGATGCCATTTACTAATTCCATTTGTTGCCTTCTTGGAAAAGATAGCATTTCCCACCCCCATTTTTTAATGCCACAAGCAATTTTATGGCTGTCAGACCACTCCCTAATCATCTGTTTTCCAATCTGAAGAGTTCCAGTCTGGTTTACTGACAATTATTGCTAATTAACTGATTTCAACCATGTAGGAAGGTAAGATAATGAGATAGAAGACTGTCCATATGTCCCCAGTAATGGAGGGAACTGGCTATTAAAAGAAGAAAGCCTCCTTACCACTGGGTGGCTTGGGTCGTGGAGGGACATTTTTCTTCGGTGGCAATGCTGGCATGTCTGATTTCCTTTGGAAAGGGTCATCTGGGAATCCCATCCCTCCAAAAGAGGCAGCAAAGGGGTCTGAAGCTACTGACTACATGAGAAAAAAAGGAAAAGATAAAAAAATATAAGCACATTGTGGAATAGTTGCTGTTTCATGAAAGCTACAAGTTAACTTGAGTAAAAACATTCAGTTTAAAACACGAGGACAGCTGTCCAGAAATGTGTCAGTGGTGTGAGAGGCTGACACCCACTGACAGAGGTGCAGGGATTTCACTACATTCAGAGCTGCTAATACTCTTCATCGCTAAAATGCTTCTTGGACTTCTAGTCCTAGCCAAAAACTGATGAGAAAAATAAAAGGAAGTAAAACTCTGTTTTTTACTATTTGGCAATGAACAGTCATAGTACAGCCTGGCCTTCACTCTGATAAACAGCACCATAACAGAAACTCCAAAAACGTGGTGGATTGCAGAATGGAGAGCATTTCCCCAAGCTTTCCTTAAGTTACACACAGCTATTTGTCTTCTTCGTAATAGCTCAGGGAAAATTCCAAACCCATGTACTTAAAGTTTCATCTTTCTTGTATTCAGTTGGCTCATGTGAAGGACTCTCATACTGATTTAACAAAAAAAGGCACAAAAAAGTATGCCAGGCAGGCAAATTTATCATTCTGGAAAGAAGAAAGAAGAATTCTGCGGGCAAAGCAAAACATCATAGCTGGACCTTCAGAACTAAAACTCCGAGCTCAAGGCAAACACATCAATATTTGCAAAGGCTGCTGCCACCTCGTGGAGATCAAAACCCCCATCAAAGCCGGTAAGAAAGAGCTATGAATTGTCAGCACAACTTGCTTTCCACCTTCCTCTGGCTTCCCATACTCACAGAGAAGTTTAAGAACAAGTCAGGATACTCTCAGAGATGAAGTACCTAAGAAGCAGACTTCAGGACTCAGAGGAAGGTCAGACATGAAAATATATCAGTATCTGGAACCAAACCCTTTTCTTACAACTGAGAACTAGAAGTTATTTCTTTGGCCTCTCTGGTACTTGAAAATATTTGTGAAAAGTTGATTCATTGCTACTGAATCTACCAGCCTTGGTAAGACTTTGCCACATCTGAGATGGATGGAAAACACTTTGCTAAGTAATTGGTGCAGCTGACTGTTAAAAAAAAAAAAAAACCAAACCCACACCAAACAAAAAAAAACCAAAAACCAAACAAACCACCAAATTGTCAGCTGAAAAGTTACAGCTGTATCACCCCCTAAAAAAAAAAACAAAACAAAAAAAGAGATATCTGTACATACTTTTTAAAAGGACAGCTGCTTTCCCTGTAACCTTTACCTCTGACATCTGCCTGAAGTCTGCAAATCCCTCACCACTACTGAAAGCGCCACTGCCAAATGGATCCAGTGTTCCAAATGGATCTGAAACAGATACAGAAACCCCCACAATGTTATTTAAAATAGTATTTAACAGCTACAAAGAATGATTGGTGCCAGTGAAGCACAAAACTAGGCAGGTGATTAAAAAGCACTTGCATTTTGACCTGGCATGAGATATTAAAAGAGAACTCCATCAAACAATAGGTTTTCTACCGGTGGAGTATACAGTGTATGTGAAGACTTAATCTTCATAATCTGTAATAGGGCCGCAATGATTTTTGCCAACCGTTCACAGGACACTTTCTTCATTCTCAACTTTTACATTTGATTCTTCTTTCATAGAAATACCTACTTAGTCATCTTCAAAAACAAGTTTTTTCTTCTTACCTGGACCTTTTGAAGAGACACTGGAAGGCGTAAAAGGATCACTGCTTTCAAAAGGGTCAGGCTAAATAAGAACAGAGACACATAATTATTGTTCTGCTGTACTGTGCATTTGTCTTTTTATGCATATCAAAATCTCTTGCTTTAAGAAAAATTAATTCCAATCTCAGACCACCCTGTTCAGTGGCCATATAGTAGGATAAAACTGGCTGAGTATATGAAATTTGCATTATTAGTGCATTTGGCTATTGATATCCTTGAACAGAACACCAAGCATCTACAAGTGAAACACATTTCAAATAAAGTATATCACACTGAAATAGAAGCAATATTAGTGTCCAGGGCAAAATAAGAAGTGTGTCCAGTCTCTGAACAACAGAGACTGAATATTCATAGCATCAGAAAGTCATTGTGGTTGGAAAAGACCTTTAAGATCAGCAAGTCTACCAAAGCTGGTGCTAAACCAGGTTCCTCAGCCTGTCTCTGTGGCTTTTAAACACCTCCTGGGCTGGGGATTCAGCCTGGGCAACCTGGTCCAGCGTTTCAGAACCCTTTTAGTGAAGAAATTTCTTCTAAAATCCAATCTAAACCTTCCCTGACACAACTTAAGGCCATTTCCTCTTGTTCTAAATATCAGCCATTTACATTAATTCAGAGAGTCTCCGTATCACTTCTTTAAATAGACAGTGTTCAGTTCTCTCTACCTTCAGAAGTCTGCTGTTAGCTAAGTACAACCCTCTATCCAATTCACTACATGACTGCACAAACAAAAGCACTGATGAGATGGAGGCAGTGGTGTGAATATTCATTCATGATACTGACCTTGGAGGGTAAAGCAAGGGGTTTTGTGAATGGATCTGAGGTAAATGGGTCACTCTTCCCTGGTTTCTTGAAGAAATCCTCAGAGACAGAAGTATGAAATAGGTCACTTTCCTTAAATGGATCACCTCCAAATGGGTCTGGGAGGAGTAGTAAAAGGTAAGTAGAATGTAACACCTTATGTGTCCATCATGAACCGTTCTGTAATTGACCTGTAATGTTTCTAATTAAAAACATGTAACAACTTGGTAAATCTGATAAACTTCTAGATATCTACTTAAACAAGGTATTTACTAAGTTTGAGCAAGTACATGTTTATGCTAGGGCTACAGATTTATTAAAGAATTACATGCATGACATTAACATATTGATCCTAAACACACACCCTGTCAGGTTTCTTTATGCCCACATGCAAACCAAAAATCTGAAGCCAGGGAAATCCTGGAAACCTTTTGTGTTTTGCAAGAAATTGTTTAGGTCACACCTGTCCTGTCATCAAAAGGGCTTTTACCTGCTGCAGCAGGTGGCTGTTCTGCGAAAGGATCATGCTGGAATGGGTCACCTATGCAGAACAGAAAAAACATTTGTTTTATCCACTATTTAGTAATGTGATTAAAGTCTGTGATTAATGTGATTAAAATATAATTTACTGGTCTTTGAAGTCTCAGGTAAGCCATTGGTCACTTACTGCCTTTGAAAGGGTCTGCTCCCTTAAATGGGTCAGATTTGAAAGGATCCTCTGACTGGAATGGGTCTGTACGCAACTCCTGTGTATTATTGGCAAACATCAAGGTTTTATTCTTAAAAGGATCATCCTAAAAATTAAGAGGAGAAACATTACAGCAGCTCACCATGGTTAAAGTCCTCAGTTATTCATTCAGCAAAAAATCTGTGGTACCTCAATTCCTGTTTAAAGATCTTAAAAATTACTTCCTAAACTTTCAGAGTAAGAGGCTTCTAAGCAAAAGTTATTAAACAGTAGAAATAAATATGTAGCCCGAGGCTACACAGAACATGAAAAGATACAATGTATAAAACAATAAAGTTTAACTGCTGAAGAAGTCTTAAGTAAAAAGTTTCCAAAACAGCAGGAATGGAGGGAGGAAAGAAAGGAGGGAGAGAGGGAGGAAGAGGAAAGAATGAAGCATCAGGAAACAGGCAGAATGATTGAAAAAAAGATTTACTATGAACATGTACTGGAGTATTTGCCCAGTAAGTGGTTCTCAGGTTCTTGCAAGTAAGAGAAAGATCTGGAAGTTGCAACTGGAAATTAAAAATCATGCTTAGGCCAGCCCTGTAAGTATAGAAACTAAGCACCGAAGTGTCTCTCAGTGTCTTGCTGGTTTCAATCTGCACTTTTCTTCTGAGCACTTTAGTTTTATAGAGAAAGTGTAACATAGCACATAAAAGCAGCAGGCCTGCTGAACAGTTCCTGATATACCATGAATTACACATATTTAACTTCATACTGAACCCATGGTTAATTACTGTGCTTACAAGCAATCTGGAAAATGCTTCCCTAATGCAGAAGCACCAAGTAGATGTGCAGATATAATTGAGCAGGTATACATTTTTTGTATTTAAAGCACAGAAATAGGCTTAAAATTTGAAAAATCTTTTGCTTTAGACTATTATTAAACATCCAAATGAAAAACACACAAAAGAAATTGAAAAAATTGGAGGGATCTTATGAATGGGGAAAAAAATAAAAGAAAACCAAGGAAGTCAAATGATGCTGGAATTGTTTAAGCAGAAGAGAACCATCTATGTATTTTGAGAAAGGAATGTGTTTTTCTGAAACATGTAATAAACAGAGCTCAATGAAAAGGAGAAATTTGTATAGCTTCTTCAAGAAATATGTGATTAAAGGGAAGTTTACAACAAGAGAAGGTGTCACCCTGGTAAACTGTAGAGCTTAGAAGAAAAACACCAAACACCTAACTGGAGAAAAAGTCATAGCTACTTCCTGAAACTAAAGGCGTGACAGGTTACAAATGAAGGTTTAGCACGACCTTTTGTTTTTGTTTCCAAAACTACAGTTTGCTTACATATCCCTTCTGACACAGTTCTATAGGCACAAAATCCTAACAAAAGATCTAACCCAAAGCTTAGGGTTTGCCACCAGCATTAAAACCTTTGCCCTCCAGGGCTCACAATGATAGCAAAAGCCAACTAAACAAACATCTTAACTACCTCAGAATAAGAGCAAGACGTGAACCTAATAATCATAAAATACATTAAAAATAGTAGGTTTTTACCATAGCTCCAAAATTGCTTCTTTCTGTCTGCCCAAGGCCTTCACTTATGTCTGCTAAGTTCGTCAGACTACCACCATGAATCCCATTGAGAGCTTCATTATATTCTTCTATACTCTTATTGACTTCTTGATGGCTCTCTTGAAGCTGAGAAAGTTTACTTCTTGCCTAAGTAGTGAAAAATGCTTTGGTAACTTATTCAAATCATGGTTGCCAGACAGTTGCAATTTTCACCCCCACCAAACTCAAACTGGGAATTAATCTACTAAGCAAAAAAAGGCCTCTTTTTCCACGAACTACCTGTTGGTTTTTGTTTTTTTTTCCTCTTGAAAAAAAAAACAAACTACAGTGAATACCTGGTTTATTTCATCCTGTGTTGACTTTAAAGATTTGATTATTGTTTCAAGCTGCACTTTTCCAGCCTGGATACTCTGTTCTAGCTGAGTCTCTTCTTGCTGGAGGCGATTCAGCTCTGCTTTTGCTCTGTTAAGGTCATCTTCCTGTAATTTTAAATCGGATTCCTGAGACTGAATCTGCATTTTTAGTGATGAAATCTGAAACAAAGTGTTAAAATAATCAGAGTGAAATTTGAAATATATGTAACTTAATAAACTATAAGACTACATGGAAAGTTGTAAAGCAACCTATCGACTGCTAAGGAGGAACTTGATGTAACTGCATGTTTCTTATGTTATCCAAAATCCTTGAAAAAACTACACAGGACATTCAGTAAAATCAAGAAAGAGTAAAGGAAAGAAACACCACACTAATTATAAAGGTAATTAAAAGGTGTTTCTTAGATGGTTACATTATAATTTTCAGAACTTGGCTTGTGTTCCATCCAAGCTTTTATCAAGTATTATAAAACAACAGATTTTTAATGCTTCTATGAGTCAAAATTGCACAGCTGCATAGGCCTCTCCTCATACACTTTCTTACATGACCTTACACACTAAGTTTCTAAACAGAAATAATACATCAGCTACTTTGGCAATTGTATTCCCTGAAAACTCACTTTTAACTCACAGTATTGATGAGGTTTAATGACCAAATAGGCACCATTGCCTAGGGATTGTCTCCTGAGTCAGGAATTCTGCATTAGGTAGAATGTTTCATACATCCAAACAACAGTAACACTCTATATAGAAAGGGACCTCTGGAGATCACCTGGTTCAACTCCCCTTCTATGACTACTGTGAAAGGTATTTAGATTAGCAAAATCCTTTCTTGGACCTCTGTATTTGTGTAGAAATTGCTATTTATGGTAAAAATTAATAAACCGAGCACGTTTATTCATTAAACAAACAGAATTTCCTTCACCAAAAGACATAATACCCTTGAGCATGTCTGGAATTAATGCACACTCACCACCTGTGTTTCTTCCTGGCATTTCTGCCTCACATCATTCAGCATATCTTTCAGTTTGGCTTTCTGCTGGTCCATTTCATCCAAGCGGTCTTGGGCATCTTGTTTCTGAGCCTCTAGCTCTTGCAAGTTACTTGTCTCCCTATCTAAATCATTTTGCAGTTCCTGAGGAAAATTCCACAGTTTGTTACTTACACTTAGCTGCAGTCTTACAGGAACGATCAACCATAGACAAAGTGGCTAGCAAAATCCAGAAGATTTTCTATGTCTTATAGGCTACTGCCTGCACGTGCATGTTCTGTTTCTGCAGGAACTTGTTTGAGACACCAGGAAACAAATCAGTGCCCACATGATGGACAGAGACTGTGACACAGCACAGAGCCATCCTAATTATCAACAATCTCCTAAATTACAGTGTTAGTCAAACAGATCTTTAAAGTTACGGGAAAATCCCATCAGAGGAAAGACTTTCCCAGAAGCAACATAAGGAAAGATAAAAGGAAGAGTGCTTAATTCCCTGCATGTTATTTTAAACTACAATGAAAAATAATAAACAGCATTTTTACCTGAACTTCATTGGTTTTCTGTCTGATTGATTCTTCCCTTTCCCTAATGTCCTGCTCCAACGAATATTTTTCTCTGTAAGATATTCAAGCACGAGATTAGTTCATGGGCTTAATCGTTAAAGAATACAACACATACATACACACACAAAAATCAATTCACTATTATTCTGGAAACACCACACAGCCAAAAATGACAGCCCATATCCATATTCTTTAAAGGAGTAAAGGTGTCTATGTGTCAATTATTCTTCATAATATACTCTGTTCCATAGCCCATCTTCTTAAGTTACCTGATAGAATCTAAGATAGCTTTTCAGAATTAACTGCAGGTTATGAATGGGAGATTTGCCATCAGCTCCAGGGAGGCCTCAGAGCAGCCTTTCAGTATTTAAAGGGGGCTACAAGGGAGCTGTAGAGGGACTTGTTACAAAGTCTGGAATGATGGGATGAGGGGTGATGGCTTCAAACTGGAAGAAGCTGGATTTAGATGAGACATTAGGAAGACATTCTTCCCCATGAGTGGTGAGGCACTGGAACAGGTTGCCCAGAGAAGTTGTGGAGGCTCCAAGCCTCGAAGTGTTCAAAGCCAGAATGGATGAAGCCTTGAGCAAACTGGTCTAGGAGGAGACATCCCTGCTCATAGCAGTGGGGTTATAACTAGGTGGTCTTTAAGGTCCCTTCCAACCCAAACCATTCTGTGAGCCTATGAACTTCAATCACAAGCAATAATAAACTGGCTAAAACCCCGAAAAGTAATGGATGCATCAGTACCTCTGCAGCTGTGCAATTTCTTGACTAATGTCATCCAGTTCTTTCACCCCTGTAAATTCTCCTGATCCAACAGAACTTGAACTATCCTGTTAAGAATAAAATACTCTGTTAAAAGGCCAAGTCATCAGAGATTTTCCTTTGCAAAGGCTGAGGAGAGAGGTGTAACACAAAACTCATCATGTGCATTAGGAAAAGTCTATTGGAGGCATCAGGTTATTATGCAACAACCACTGAGCATGCCACACAACTCTGCCTGCGAAATACAGTAATTTTCTCTATGCCCATGGAACAGATGGGACAGAAAATACACAGCAGTTAAAGGACATGCACGATGTTGACAGCAAAACTGCAGGCAATGCTGGAGTTAAAGAAGTCAGCTTGTAATTTCAGTCACCTTCTGTTCATGCAAATGTCTGCTATTATAACCACTTCCCAGCACATCATTTCTACAGCCGTTCACACGTAGAGCAGGGAAGATGCAGAGAGTATCCCTTGCACTTCAGGCAAAAAAGTTGTCATTAGAAGTGATTAAGAAAGGATCTCAGCATTTGGTACAAATTTTGTCAGTAGCACAAAAACTTCTTTGAAAAAAAAAAAAATATAATCACTGCAACTGAGGAAAAACTACAAGACTGAACTCATTGCTAGGACAAACCAGGAGACCTATTATTTTGAAATAGCATTTTGAGTAGACAAAACACAGCTTGCTTGTTTGCTCACTTTGAGATTGCTGTGACAATCACAGAAAGTTTAGCTTTATTCAATATAAAGCCCCCAAGAACCAAGCCAACAAACCACAAACAGCACAGTAAAATTTTTTCATGCAAAAATAGGTGAACCTGCAGCTTAAATGTGTTCGTTAAGTCCTCTCTTTTGGGTAAGCATTTCTTTTGTTAATATATCATTAAGTAATTTTAAGTAACAATGACAATCCATACTAATTCTTCAAGATAGCAAATCAAAAGCTTATACTATCAGTTCTTTATTTTCAAGCTCAGCTTTGCTGAGACCTGTACTGTAAGCTGTACAGGACCATAGTAAGGTGTTACTCTATTTGATTGTGACGTTCAATTGAGTGGCTGCACTGATTGGGAAAACACAGTCATTGCTCCACATGAGCAGAAAATTGATCTGCTATGTGAAGAGTAACACGGCTTCTTTCATGTGATAGTCAACTAAAACCAGAGCAGATTTAAAAAAAAAAAAAATAATGAGAGAGATACAATGAACTGAAAATAATGGGAGGCTTAAAGCTCTTGCACCGTGGGGTATTTATGGCTGCCAGCTCCAGAGAACCAGTCCATGAGAAACTTTTATGTGCCAAGGCTCAGTTGCCTGTCAAAGAACTTCCAGCCAGAACAGAACAGCGTATCTCAAATTGTGGAAGGAAGCAGAATCACCAGGTCAACAGCCAGTCCTGGTAACTTCACACTGCTGTGACATTATCATCATGCCAAGAGCAAGTGCCACTGAACACAAGAGCAAAGAGACAGCAGAAGATGAAGAAATAAACCCCTTGATGTTACAAGTAGCACATACAAAATTCTTTGGGACATTAACAATTACTCACACGACGCATTTCTGTTAGTGCTGAGATCTCAGTTCCTACAGGGGTCAAGTAACCTGTCAGAGTCTACAGGAAAAGGATATAGGAAAAACCTTAAAAGGACCAGCAACAATGACAGTTAGAGTATATGTAGAGGCTTTCTGGTTAGGGAAAGCCAAAAAGGGGGGAAAAAAATTACCTTACAGTTGACAGAAAAAAATTACATTTAAATGAATTAATACCTCTGTCATGTCAATTTCAGACATAGACAGTACTGAGGACAGGAGCAAAGCAGGGTTCAGTACAGCAGTACTAACAGCAATAGACATAGGACTATGGACCATCATGCCGCAAGGGGTGAATCAAACACCAGTTCCCAGAAACTAGGCACTCTTCATTTAGCCATTCAAAAATTTTCTGTTTTCATGGGAGGAATTTAGTTCTGATCATGGTCAGGGACAGGCTATTAAAGCAGCTTTTAAGAGTTGCTTTTTCCACTGTGAGGGTGACAGAGCACTGGAGCAGGCTGCCCAGGCAGGTGGTGGGGTCTTCTTTCCTGAAGACATTTAAAACCTGCCTGGATATGTTCCCTTGTGACCTGACCTAGATGATCCTGCTCTGGCAGGGGGGTTGGACTGGTTGATCTTTCAAGGTCCCTTCCAGCCCCCAACATTCTGTGATCGTGTGAAAGTTAAACAAATTCCCAACAATTCTCTATGACAAAGGAGTCATGCTAGACTTTTCTCAGCATTATTTTTCCTTTATTAAATATTCTACCGATTTTTTTTTACTGTCTTGCACTGTTAAAAATCTGTGTATATTTTCAAATATTAAAGGATTTTGTAAGAGGAAATTAAAAAGGGCAATCTTTTACCATAAAACTACAAAAACAAAATATTATTTGTAACTCAAAATTCATTACCTTCAAAGCAAAGAAGCTCTGTATTATCCACAAATAATCCATGACTTACCTGTATTGGAGTGTTTCTCTCTGTGGGAGGGATCATATCTGGAGACAACACTTGTGGAGGATCAATCCCTTTACTGACCTTCTGCTGAATGAGATACATTGCTAGTGCAAACTGATCTTTGCTCAGCTTTCCCATCTGTCTTGTGTCTGCCAAAGCCCTAGTAAAAAATAGATCATACTTACTTATAAACAAGAAAAGCTTGTTTCTGCTCTACCAACAAGCCCAAAATACAGATATTCGTGTAATTTCCTTTCGATTCAGCCCCATCAGAGCTTGCTTATCCTAGTGAAAGAGTTCCATAAACAGAGCAGGATTTTATTAGACTTATTAAGTGAATAGAATAGCATTACTCTGAGAAAATATTTAGAGCATTAGAACTCCAAAAAACAATCACAATTCACAGACTGACCTATACTCCCATCCCAGAAAAGCAAAGTGAGTATTTATTTTGCCTTTGTTTTTCCATGAAGTCCACATAGTGTAGTAGGGCAACAGAAGAAGTTGGGTTTTGCTTTAGTTTGTGAGATTTTTAACATTAGGAACACAATTCTGCGTGAATAGATCAGCACATTACAAAAACACAGCTACCAGGGAATTCTTACCATATATGTGCTAGGAGATTCTGAGACAGACCTGAATGCATAAAAATGTCCTTTACTTCCTGGCCACTCACAAACCCATCCATGTCTGTGTCTGTTTTTAAGAAAATGTCATCATATCGCACTTTTTCAGACACTGGTACGACCCAGTTCACAGAGGGCTGGAAGACAAGGTTGTAGATTTCAAAAGAAGGTAAAGTGTCCCTATCAACACACAGAGTGTACACAACACCATTCAGATATGCTGAACACCTTGCAAAATAAAATCTGATTCGTAAACATGTATTTCCGCTTTTCCCATTAATGTTTTAGCTTGATCCTTTCAATCTGAATTAGAAACGCTGATGAACAGCTATTGATCAGGTAAAAATTCTTCCCCATGAGGGTGGAACAGGTTACACAAAGAAACTGTGGAGGCTCCAAGTCTGAAGTGCTCAAAGGCAGGTTGGATGGTGTGGCATATTAAGGGCAACCTGGTCTAGTAGGAGACATCCCTGCCCATGGCAAGGTGGTGGAACTAGATGATCCCCAAGGTTCCTTCCAACCCAACCCATTTTGTGATTTTATGAAAAGCATCCGTTCCTTGGAAATATGGACCCAACTAGGTATAATAAGTCCTCATGCTAATACTGCAGGAGCTCTAAAAGACAGATGAATGATTTTTTTTTTTTGGTATAGAAGCAGATAGATGAATAAAACCTTTCTGTGGTTTCACTTTCTGTGAAAAGTGAAAATTCCCATTAGATTTGCCACCTCACGGTCCCTCCTCCTGAAATTCACCTTTCCTTCCTCGATTCTTCCACATCTTAGCATTCTCACTTCATTTCTTCCACCCAAATCACCCAACAACATATTCTCAGAAAAGCATTCAGGAGGCAGAAATTTTTACCAAAAAAAAAAAAAAAAAAAGTGTTTTTTTTCCCTGCAGTTTACTGATACAAAAAAACAGAGGGGGTGTGGGGGTGTGTGAAAATTACCTGTGCTTGCTTGATGCTGTGCTTGGGAGACAAACTCCCTGTGCTGTTTAGACTGTTGACACTACCATGAGAAGGGGTAGAACGGAGGCTATCTTTTGGTGGAGGACTTGCAGGGAGAACAGGAACGGCACCAGGAAAGACAGACATCTTCTTTCTTTTAGAAGGTGGTATGAGAGAAGGGGGCAATAGTGAAGGAACTGGCTCTTTCTCAAGGGCTCTATAAACCAAATGCATTGCCTGCAAAGGCAAAAAGGTCAGATAACATTAACAGGGGAAAAAAGCAACAAGATTTTCAGTGTTTCATTTACATGTTAGTAAAATAAAGACTGAGATCAAAGATTTAAAATCAGAGCAGACAATTTTGCATGTAATTCCAAAAAGTTTAGTCTTGATGACACAATGTCAATGCATGGATTTGAGAAAGGTTATTTAATAGCTCCATTTACAACAGTCAACTGCAGCAGAAAAACCTGCAGTGCTCCTGAGGAAAATGATGGCCTATTTGCTCAAGCAGGCACACTGTGAATTGAGAATTTAAAGCAACCTACCACAGCAAATTCGTCCTTGTCTAAGTGACCATCTTTATCGATATCACTGAGATCCCAGACCTACAACAGTTATGATAAAAGTACAGTCAATAAAACTTGCAGGAGACTGAGAAGGATATAAAACTTTGTGTACTCTAATACTTAGCAATCAGCTATCACTGT
Source organism: Picus viridis (assembly GCA_033816785.1). Taxonomy (NCBI): domain Eukaryota; kingdom Metazoa; phylum Chordata; class Aves; order Piciformes; family Picidae; genus Picus; species Picus viridis. Next base: position 13,332,268 of record CM066604.1, on the reverse strand, counting down.
TGAATCATCAATATGACTTGGAGGCAGCCAAGAAGAGTGGACAGAAAGCCAAGAACTGAGGCTCAACCATCTGAACTCTGCTCCCAGCTTTATCACTGTACAAATTTAAGCTCTTCAAGTAGTCCTTTGCCCAATTCCTCAGTCCCCTATTTTGTTGGCAAACTCTTCTGGAACAGGAACATGCTTCCTGAACTTCTACCATGACAGTAACAACATAAACACAAAGCCTTTCGAGACCAAGTACTCCATAATTGCCAAAGACAGAACTAAAACACGTCATACTTTGATTGTGTAGGTAACACAGAGAAGAGGCAGTTCTTCCTAAAGAAAGTGCATCATGCAGATAAAACTCTTACATAGAATGTATCCATTCTCAGTCATATCAATAAGCAAAACATTAAAGAAAGTGTTTTAAATGGAAGCAGATCAATGCTTTAAGGTTTGCTTCCCTTGCAAATATGCAATGGATGCATTAAACTCAGATCTCAGTAGTATTTATAAATACACTTGAAAAAAATACTTGACAGTTTGACAGCTACAGTAAACTGGGATGTTTTAAAGTGTTCTCTTGTACAAACAGTAGGTAGATGTAATGGCGTGTCTTATCACTTGTGTTTGGAAAAAGGACAACACGATGGAGTATAATGCTGTAACAGCTACTATGGCTCAGGAGAGCTAAGGTTGTTTTAAACAGTCAAAAGAAAAATTTTCAGCTCTTAAAATGAATACAGACATAATTTAGCAAGTGTACTCGAGTGCACAAATTACTACTATTATTCTTATTTTGAAGTGGAAGACTTCAGAGCCTACTTAACATTCTTGCTTTACAGCATGTACTCAATATAAAATCTTAGCCAAAAGCTGATCTTAAGTTGGTAAGTTACATTTAAATATTTAACATTGCAACTATGAGAAGCTAGACAGAAGTAAACAGTATACTTACCCTTCCTAGGATATCAAGAGGTAGCTTTGAATTCATCAGTACTGGTTTTACTTTGTCTCCTGAAAGTAAACCATTTACTGGCAAAAGGCTTTCAAAAATACCATCAAACTTTGCTTTTTCTTCCACCTAGTTGGTAAGAAATAGCCTGAATAAGTAAAAAAGTGTGCCTGTGTGAGTGTTGAAAATGAGAATTTTCAAGAAGTTAAAATTGGTCAGTAATGTATTGATCCTAATTTGCCAAGCTTTCTTGCAAGTGCCAGCACACTGTATTTAAATTTAAACCCCATGGAGCTAGATTTTAAGATCTTAACTTCATGGCTAAAGTCACAAGAGCTAAGAGCATACAAGATGTGTTCCTGCAGTTTTCTAAAGGACAAAGCATTCAGATTCAAACACTGCTGCCTAGCTATTAAACAAACTTTGAAAAATTCTGTAGAGCTAAACACTATTATTCCCAAATAATTTGCTTCCCACTTTAAAGTACAACATGCTAAGAACAAAAATAAATACAGAAATCAGCATTAAATATCCCCATGTTATGTATCAAAGGTCACTTTTATCCAGCAAAATATGCATATATATATATATATATATAGTATCACTGAAAACTAATTAGAACACATGAACTCAAACTTTAAATTAATAGTTCATGCTGGATTTAGTGAAATGCTTTGCTGTTCTCAGTGGGGTTCCTTTATATACACGTGAAAGTGCCTGCTACTGGGATTCTGGATGAAATCCAGGCAGAGGATTAAAATTCATTGTGTCCTAAAAACATCACACCATGGGTTGTCAGAGGCTTGTTTAACACTTATTTCAAATCTGAAACCACAGCTCAATACTGTCGATTGTGCACAAGTCTGGCGTCAGAAAGGGAGGACTTCTGAAATGGGAAATGCATTGGACACTAAATTCTCTCACTGTCAAAATTACAGGCAAGGAAAATATTTCCTTTTAAAGAATGGATGGAATATTTTGTCTTTCACACTTACCCTTACAGCCCAGTGAGTCTCTGTTGAAGGTGGTGTGATCAGCAAAGGACTGCTAGTATCATGCTAAAAATCAAAGTAGTTTTCATTTATATGTGTATATATATACACATATATAAAACACATACACTTGTTTCTAATCCTTACTGTTTTAAGAGATGTTTATAGACATGACAGTTAACTACCCATAAGAAAGGCACCCATGTACCCAAATAAAAAAAAAAAGTAAGTCACGCTGATTTATACTGTGACAGTACTTTGATAAGGGCATTAGGTGCACTAGGTACCCCAGAAGGGAACTAAGACAAGCTAAAAGAGGTTCCACAGCAGCCACTACATGCAAAGCTGCACTCATACCCTTTCCTACACACTCCTGTTGACCTAGCCCAAAATGTCTTTTTTCCCTATAAACATAGAATTTAGCCACATCAGCTTCCTGACCACACTGATTATAGTCAAACTTGCACCAGTTTTGCAGTGCAGGAAGGGACTGGTACATCTTACTTAGGAAGCCAGGGCTATGGCAGCTGTGACTGCAGTTACCATAAGGAATAGCAGCCTGAGGTCTCAGAAGCAAGACATTCATGAAGATGATAATTCTGCACTGGAACAGGTTGCCCAGAGAAGGTATTCAAAGCCAGGCTGGATGGGGCTTTGAGCAGCCTAATAGAGGGTGAGGTCTAATAGAGGGTGTCCCTGCTCATGGCAGGGGGTTAGAACTAGATGATCTTCAAGGTCCCTTTCAACCCAAACCATTCTATGATGCCATGGTTCCAGCACTCCAGCTAAAGCCTTAGCTCTCATATAACACACACAAACATTTGGATGCGTTACTTACAAATTTAGGAGGTGGCACAGTCAAGTTCAGACTGCTCAGGTTAACATCGTGACCATTCTGCGCACATGCTACAAGGCGCAACGCAACATAGAAACCCTGCAAAGAACAATGTTTACTGTCAAACACAGCCTGAGCCAGTCTCCAATGACCCACTGATGTACATGTGCAGCTCAGGGAAGTATAGCAACAACGGCAAGTTCGGTGACAACCACCCCACTGCTCTGAAAGATAATTCAAACAAATCTTTACAGTAACATGGAACAAAGAAGACAACTTCAAAGCTATGTTTTAAGAGGGACTCTCCCACGGTAAAGTAAACATCAACAGTTAATTTTTTAAATAATTAATAATATTTTAAAGTACATTATGCACATCTGCAAGTAACTTGGTATGTGATAGTCCAAGCCACATTTAGCAATGCGAGTTGTGTTTCTTTTCATGCAAGAAAGACTTAGAAATAAACCTTAAAATCACAGTTTGCACTGGTGCAAGACAATAACCATCTATCTATGTATCACAAACACTGAGACAGAATTTAGATCTACATGTCTCAAGCAGCCTCACTAAGTAAGATATTAGGATATGAGGCAGTGCTGGGGAAAAAATCATTTCGTAAATGAAAGCTTTAGAAAAACAAGCTCAGGATAAGCTTATCCTTAAGGTCAGCACTAGTGAGGCCACACCTTGAGTACTGGATTCAGTTTTGGGCACTCACTCCAAGGACATTTTGTTGCTGGAGTAGGTCCAGAGAAGGGCAACAAAGATGCTGAAGGGTCTAAAGCACAAATATTACGAGGAGTCTCTGAGGGAAATGGGCTTGTTCAGCCTGGAGAAAAGGAGGCTGAGGGGAGACCTTCTCACTCTCTACAACACCCTGAAAGGAGGTTGGAGCAAAATGCGGGTTGGTCTCTTCTTTCTAGTAGCAAGTGATAGGACAAGAGGAAACAGGCTCAATTTGCACCAGAGGAGGTTCAGGTTGGATGTGAGGAACAATTTCTTTCCCATGAGAGTGCTCAGGGATTGGAACAGGCTGCCCAGGGAGGTGGTGGAGTCCCCATTCCTGGAGGTGTTCAAGAAACATGTGGACACAGCATTTGCAGACATGGTTTAGTGTCTACAGTGGTGTCAGGTCAATGGTTGGACTCCGTGATCCTAGGCGTCTTTTCCAACCAAAACAATCCTATAACTTAATTTACCTGCTTATCCAAGTATCCTTTACCCTCTGGGTCAGCCAAATCCCATATCTGTGGGGATAAAAAATAAAAGCCACTATGATTTTAGGATAAAGCTTAACTCACCTGAATGGCTTGTATTGTGTGCCTTCTTGAACTGTTTGTTGCAACTTTCAACTTATGACATACAATGTTATTTAATTCTGAAGTTAGCAAACATGTCACACAAAAGCTTCTCCTTTTAGCCCCCTATGAACCTCAGAACAATGCCTTGGAGCTATCATCAATCTGTGGTTAACCTAACATCCCATAGATCTGCTTTGCATTCCACTCAATTCCATTTTGCAAAGCCCTTCTCAATGATAGCTGCAGGTAATCAAGTGTACAAACAACTACTGCATTACCTAATTCTATCAACTTACTTTTCCAAGGATGATATCAGATAGACCAGATTTTTTAAGAAACAGTGCAGCTTCACTTGCCCCAACTCTCCCTGTGTACGTTGGATCTACCTGAAAGATAAAAATTCACCGTTTATTGAAGCATGTCTGTCATGAAAGCAGAGATAAGAAATGAAACACCTCATGTCTAGGTCAAAAGGAGCTAGACAAGCATGCATTATCACCCAGCACAGAGAATTAACAGAGGTTTAGCACTGCAATGGGGAAGTCAAAAAGAGGGAAATCTTGGGGAGGAGGCAATTGCACTTAAATTTTAAATTCTTTTTTAAGAACCTACCTGTTTGTAGTACGTTTCATATAATGGATTCCCAGTAGAAAACTGAAAAAGAAGAAAGATATTAAGGAAGCAACAAACTGCAATCAGCCCACCTTTAGGGACCAACAGAAAAGGAGCAGACAGTACTTTGTATATCACTTCTGTTAAGGAAGTACACTAGTTTGCTGTGCTCCTAACTGGACGCTTCACATCTGAGTTTTGGTAACAGAGATCTCCTCCTGAACTTGTAGCAACAGACTACTGTCACCTCTTAACACTTCTTATTCACCAGTATTCATACTTGCACTTTTAATTAACAACACTATGTGGTCATAAGGCTTTTAAAACAGCTTTGAAGTATTTGCCAAGGTGTTTGATGATCACTGATACCAAAAGCAGAGTTCTCAACATCAGGCTGACCTACCTTCTGCACTGTAAATATACTTATGGGGTATTTTCAGCAGACAATTACACACAGAGACAGAGCCCTGGTGTCAAAATATGCCTGTGTTTATGCATTTTCAGGACTCGGATCTTACACTGAAACACAACAGAGTAACAGCAGAATGGTTAATAAACAAATGTCACAATTCCCTGACAACGTCTGAGGATTTCTACTTTGTGTTACCACTGCACTACACAAAAGCAGAAGACACAAAGGTGGGCCCTGCCTTTTCAGAAAACTGAACAAGCAGATTCCTCTTCCCTCTTGCTGGTGCTCCAAGCAAATGGGAACTGAAATGCCAACAGAGGGCAGAAGTCCGAACACCCACCCTCCCAGCTGCCTCCTACAATTGCAACACAAGCTTGGCCTATCACCTAGCCAAGTGCAGGTTACAGGCCAAAAGCAAAAATGTTACAATCCAGTCTCAAAAAGGTCACCCCTTAGAGCAGTCAGAGGCCTTAAAAAGCAAGCAACAAAACAAGCCACACAACTTCTCTCCACCTACAGGGCACCAGCCAGACATCTAACAAATCATTATTTTGCACTAATTCTGATTACTGGTATGTCACCTCCCGAATGCTACCTTCTTCCTTGCCATCCACACGGTTTTCCAGATGTTCTGCCTGCACTGAGGGAAAGGGAAATAGAAACATGACGGAAGACCAGTGAAGAGCGTGAAATTTTTTTCTGTGCAAAGAGTATCTTCCTTTGAATTTACAACAAAGACACCAAATCTTTATTTAAGGAGACATCCAAAATAATTATAACCCATTCATCTAAAGCATGAGAACACTGAGCTCTTTCAAGATCAATATTTCACCTTGGCTAGAAAGATTACATCCATTTTCAGAAGAGTTTCCTAAACATCTTCAATGTACTTCACATATCCATCAACAAAATACACCACTGCATTCTCCAGAAGCTCTCAGTCTTGCAGAAGCTGGACATGAGTTCAAAAGAAAGCTGCAATCATAACTCATAAATCTGACTCATCTTTTTACTGGCTTGTAAACAATCAGCACTGTGTTCCTGACCAAAGCAGGAAACACAGTCAATGAAAGGTGGAAGTAGAAAATAGTCTGGCCAGCTCGGAATGAGATCTAGTATGTTTGCGCCAGCTATCACCAAATTCTTGGTTATCAGAGAAACTGGCTGAAAACCAGCTACAAACTCCTGTAAGTAACTGGGTGAGTATCCAAGAGCATGTAGAGACGGGGTCCGTGCCAAGATACAGAGCAAACCACTCCAGCAGCACCACTGAATGATCTCATTCCATAACCATTCGTGTCATCTTTATCTGATATTGTAAGCCATGACATACAGTTGACTTACCTGACAAGAAGTGGCAGGAATCCAGTGTAACAAGCTTAAATGATGTGAAGTTTCTTCCACAGCAATATATTCTGCTGGAAAGCACTTCATCACTCTGCTCTACTTGCAGAAGACTGCAAAGATCTCTGACTGATTTACCTCAATGACTGTACCTCTATGATGAAGCCAGCCAGACAAAATGGGCTGAAGTAACAAAAATAGCAGAGCTGCCTATCTACCATCACCACATGTGACTGTATTACTATTGTTCAGGATTCTGTAATTTGAGGACACCTGCTGATGAAGAACCTACACAAGACAGTGTAGGTTCCCTGGCAATCAGAGAATAACATTTAGAAAGGTGTGCAGTTGGTGAGTGGTCAAAGGATAGAACCTGCTACAGAGTGACTCAGTCTGACTTTACAGTTTAATGACCCTCCAGTTACTGTGCCTACTCCCCATTCCCCAAAACATCAGCTATGGCCAAGACTTTAGAGAGTCCCTCAGACACTTCAGAACACTAGTGTCTAAGTTGATTTGCTGTACAAATTCAAAGTTCAAGTCTCAAACTCGCACACTGCATTTGTGGGACACAGTACACACACATAGAGCCATCTCCACGTCCCTTAACACAGGTCTGGGAACAAGACAGGAGCAAGATGCTGCCACCAGAACAATTAATAAAGCCAGCTCATATCAGCCCTCTCTCCTGAAGTCATTTCAGGGCCACAAAGAACTCTGATCAAATGATGTACTTTCCTTGGTACCCTCCTGTCTCACAACTGTCTTTCGGCCACTCATATGATGCATGAAAAGGGGAGGGGAGGGGAAAGGAAATCAAGGTTCTCACAAAAGAGGTCTGCTGCTGCCCCACAATATTTACCATGGCCCTTAATCTACTTGCCAAGTATCCTCAGTTCTATCACAGTATCGCTAAGGTTGGAAGAGACCTCGAAGATCATCGAGTCCAACCTGTCACCACAGACCCCATGACTAGACCATGGCACCAAGTGCCACATCCAGTCCCCTCTTGAACACCTCCAGGGATGGCGACTCCACCACCTCCCCGGGCAGCCCATTCCAATAGCGAATCACTCTCTCGGTGAAGAACTTTCTCTTCACCTCGAGCCTAAACTTCCCCTGGTGCAGCTTGAGACTGTGTCCCCTTGTTCTGGTGCTGGTTGCTAGGGAGAAGAGGCCAACCCCTTCCTGGCTACAACCACCTTTCAGGTAGTTGTAGAGAGCAATGAGGTCGCCCCTGAGCCTCCTCTTCTCCAGGCTAAACAACCCCAGCTCCCTCAGCCTCTCCTCATAGGGCTTGTACTCAAGGACTCTCACCAGCTTTGTTGCCCTTCTCTGGACACGTTCAAGTGTCTCGATGTCCTTCTTAAACTGAGGCACCCAGAACTGGACACAGTACTCAAGGTGCGGCCTAACCAAAGCAGAGTACAGGGGCACAATGACCTCCCTGCTCCTGCTGGCCACACCATTCCTAATGCAGGCCAGATAACTGATTTACAAAATGATCTGCGCTCTCCCAGTATCTTTAGCATAGAACAGAATCATAGAACTGTTTCAGTTGGAAAAGACCTTTAAGATCATTAAGTCCAGCCATGATGTAACTCTCCATAATGTCCAGAAACTGGATGAACATGCTTGGCCCAGTGGAAAGACCACTGATAAAGCAATCAAATATTCCAAAAGCCAATGTTATCAAAGAAACATAGCAACTGAAATTGGCTTAATTTAACTCCAATAAATTAATTTCCAGGCTTGTTCCCCAACTGTTTCTATGCATTGCCAGTTGAAACACAGGGAAGTGAAATAATAGTTTGCACACTGCTAGACATCCAAATGCTCCTTGATAAAAACTTAACTCTAGAGAAGAGAACCATAATAAAATTCATCTATAAGAACTTCCACAACAACAAACTCTTTCAAGTCCAGAGTTTATTTTACATAAGTATTCTGCACGTCACTTCATTTGATTTTTTTTAATAATAATTTGTGTATGCATAGATGTTTCTGGCTGCTTCTGAACATGTTCATTTAATTAAACAGATGTTCATCAGGACACAGCTAAAAACCTGTGTGCTCTTTTAATAAGGGACACAGCAAATGACGTATTACCCAAGCACCGTATAACTCTATTGAAAGATAAGTTTTCAGAGTATTACAACTAAAACCCCATTACTAAAAGAACATCATCATATGTAAACAATCTGAACTACCAATAGCAGTTATTCCAAACATCTGACTGGCCTGGCCACGGAGTAAAAAATAGTTTTAATTCCACGGCATTGGGGGGGTGGGGAGTTGCTTTGCTTTTGTTTTAAAGCAAAAAAAAAAGTTCCATAATCTATGAAGACCATCAGTTTAAACTGTAATCACACGGTTGAGGTTTAAATTATTTGAGTAAGGAATTAATTTAAAAACTCTTAACACCACCAATAATAATCTACCCAAGGATCCCAAACATTAAAGCAGATCGCCCAGAGGCACGTCACCCTCCTTGCATGAGCCAGGCTCCAAGTCTCTTCCACCCTCCTGCAGAAGACATTCTCCTGCTGATGGGTAATACCGTCCTTCCTGTTTCTCCCTATTGAGTACTTTACTGGTCTACCTACACCTATGGCTGAACTACCCACACACCTTCCAAACATTTAGCTGTTGGGTTGTTCTGACTGTGCTTAAGGTAGCATTAACACCGTGTTAAAAAGACGAAAACAGGGAAACGTGACCAAATCCAGAGTCCCAAGCGAGCCCTATCCCTCCCGCAGCTCAAACCTCGACTTCAGTCCACCGCCTGTGGTTAATGCCCGCAGCTCAAACCCAGAGCCTGGAGCCCGGGCAGGGAAAGCTCTCAGAAAGCCTCGGTGCTGCTGTGCCTCTTCCCCAAGCACAGCTCCGGGGGCCTCTATGAGGAGAGAGCATCAGCGCCTTTTGTGCCCCCACTCAACCGGACGGCGCCTGTCCCCAGAGGCTCTGCCCCGGCCCGATTGCAGGAGACAGCTGGGGACCACTCGCCCCGCTCCGGCCTGCTCCCCGCCGCGCACCGAGCCTCTCCCACCCCGGGCCGAGCCCTCCCCTGGCCGCGGGGAGAGGCAGGGCCTATGCCCCAGTGCCGACCCGGCCCCGGATGCACGCGCCTAAAGAAGCGGGAGCAGCACCGGGGAGGGCCCGCTCCCCATCCCCGATCGGTGCTCAACCGTCGGGACCAGGGGGCCGCATCCCCTCTCAGTCGCGTTTCCCCTCGGCAGCGTCCGGCCGTCGGCGGGCCGGGCTAGTTACCTGCTGGCTGAGGGGATGAGCGCCGCCATCTTCCTCCCACTGATTCGAGCAGCGGCCGGGGCGGAGGCGGGGGGGGAGGGGGGGCGGGGCGAAAGGCGGCGAGAGGCAGACCGGCTGCGCCTGGCACCGTGTGGCCCTCCTGGGCCGGGCGTCGGCGGGCAGCACCCGGGGCTTGCCGGGGTGCTGCTGCCTGGCAGCAAGTTGGGCAGCTCAGGAGACGCGGGAACAAAACGGAAACAAACCCGATGCGGTTTATCTGTCCCCGGCAGCCGTTCCTCACGCCGAGAAGCTAGTGCTGCTCTCGCTGTCCCGTCCTGCAGCAGTCTCTGCTCCCAGCCGCCCCTCTCCTCCAGCGAAGCTGGCGGTGACCTACCTACGCTGTGGACAAAGTAGATCTAGGGAAGACTGCAGCTTCTGCCAGGGAACTGAATCAAAGCATTGATCGACCTTTTAACAGCAGGAGCTGCATCCAACGTTCTCCTGGACAAACCTATTTTACTTAATTACACTGAATCTTGTCAAAACTGACGTCACTGTGATTCCTCTACAATCACAAACAACAAAGCTAACAATGTAAATATTGAACAGCAGCCTGAACGAGGCTAGATCATTGTGGCCACCGAAAAGCCGAATGAACAGAAATTTTTTTTAGGAAAAAAAGGGTAAAATGTGACTGTTCTTACAGCAGAACTTCAGTCCTTCATCCCACAGCATCCGTGGACTTGTTTTACAGAGGACAGCACTCAGACAAGAAGAAACAAAAGAATTTGACCTCAGTCATCCCACAGGCTGGAAACTGGCCAGACTGAAGTTGGGGGTTCCACAGATCCCCCCACTTCCTCTCTCCTTGACATACAAACTGTCCAGCCACTGTCAGGATAACTTAAAGGTAAATGTGAAATCATCGGCTCTGGGAGCCCGTCTTCAGGTTTTGCTACATCTACAGCATTAATTCTTAGGGGTTGGGAAGGAAATACAGAACTGAATGACCTGAGAAGGGATGAAGGAGGTGACAAGAAGTTACAGTAAATCTGACAAAAAATATGCACATCCTTGATGGTCAAATTCCTCCCACCATCACCCTTTTGGGACGTGGACACACACACACAATTTACTTTAACACAACTTCCAGATACTGAATGTGCTCATTGCTGATTTCTGAAGTGAAAATAATAATAATAATTATAATAAAAATCAACAGACTACATTTAAACTGTTTCACCTAATATCCAATCTAAATCTCCCCTGGCACAACTGCAGTAACCCCTGAAACAAGTGTACGGGTGTACAATAACTACAGCATCTGAGCAAAGCTTATCTTCTTAGTTTGAAGCATGTTGTGAAACATGCTCTGCACATTTGATATGCCAAAACCTATAATGAAGTAATGGAAACCTTATTATCATATTTCTTTAGCAAAAATGAGCATGAATTTTACATTGAATATTAAACCATAAAAGTGTAAAACAGTCCAGGACCTAGTGTTTTATTATGGGTATTTTCAATACATTTTAGCAGGGTTAAGATATGTTATTAAAAATAACAAACTGGTCACAAAATGTAGTGTTTAAGATTTTTAACAAATCCTGGCTTAATACCGCTATTACAAGCTGTAACAACTGAAATGTGAGCTTCTCGCAAATAACAACTAAAGCTCTTCCTTCTTGTGTTCTTCACTGCTTTATCTTTTCTATGCTTTTTCCCCCTCTAGCTCCTTATTATACAGTTGCTCAAAGTACTTTTCTTCTGTAATGCTTTCTTTTCTCCTGCTCTTCCTCAGTCTGCTTCTTCTCCATTTCCTTTTCAAGACCTTAATATTAAAGATTGCCTGGTTTTGCTGCTAGCAGTTATGAACCTTGGTTCTTGATCAGATTAGGCAGACTTTCTTTAATCTAGCAACAAAGAATCAAAACAGGCACAAGAATTTCATTTTACCTTGTTCCTCCCTCTGTTTCATCTCCAAAGTCCTCTGCATAGATCTCATCACCTCTTGTCAAGAAGTTGTCAAAAACTGCCAGACTGCACCTTAGAAGGAACAGGGTAAAAACCACCCTAGGATGTCTCTTTTTTTTCTTTTTCATTTTTTTTTTTTTATTTAACAATATGCTTATAACATATATTCAGTGTAAAGCAATTGTGTCGCGAACCCCACAGATTTTTGCAGATTTTCTTCTGCAAAAGATTCTCCCGTTTTGGACAACTGTTTTCAGCAATCAAGTGAGGGGAGCTCCCTCCCCATCAGCTCCCACACTCACAGCCCTTACTGGCAGCTGCCCCAATGCCTTCTCCACCCCCCCACCCCCCCCTCACCCGACCTCCGTCCTGGAAACGCACCGTGGCCTGGACAGAGCCCCGTGTGACCCCAAGGTGCAGGACCGGGCCTAGCACTGCCACAGCTCACACACCTCCAAGCCACATCGACCCTCAGCTTCGCGCTTTCAGGGCCTCGTCCGTCCCATGACAGGATCTGATTGGCTGCGCTTCCCTAACTGTTTGTGAAGCGGGATCAGATTGGTTCACCGCCCCGCGGGGAGGAGCGGGTCGCCACGAGCCCACGCGGCGAAACTGTAGTCGGCGCACTGGTGGGCTGGTGGCCCTTATGCCTTCACGGGATTGGTTGGTATGTGTAGGTAGGAAGGCTGTGCGACGAGCCAATGAGGGAGTGGGATTCGGGGAAGTCAGTGTCTCCGGGGTAGAGCGAGGCGCTTACTAATCTGGCCTCGGCATGGAGGAGCTGCTGCTTCTTCAGGGATCTTTGTCCCGCATAGCTCCGATCGCTCGGGCGCGGAGGGCATCTGCGAGTGCAGGACAGGTGAGGCGCCAGCGCTCGTCCCGGCCTCCGCGCTGCCTCAGCGCTAGCCGTTCTCGGTCCGTGCCTGAGCAGCCGCGGACCCTGGGACAGTGCTTGAGCCGTGCGTGGGGAGGCTCCACACCGGAGAGTGAGAAGAAGGGGCCCGGTACAGGCTGGAACGAGGGCAGGGCCGTGGGGAGCGGTAGTGTCTGCTCAGTCCGGGGAGCTAGGAGCTGAAGTGGGGCGCCTGTCTCCGCCTCTGACGGCTCTTTACATCCTCTTTACCAATATTCCCCGCAGAACCTTCACATCCGGGTTCATCCTCCTTCATCGCTCCTGTGGTGACGTCTCCGTGACTGACGCAGCGTTGGAGAAAACTGGAAGAGCTCCGTTCAGCCGCAGCAGATTCCTAGAGATGCGCAACGACAATGTGTATGGAAGCCAGCGGTGCCAGACGTCGGGAAATGCCGCGCACGCAGTTAGCGGACACGTAGCGAGGAGCACTCCGGGTAGCGCTTTTCACACGGGGTCGAGCTCAGTTCTGAGGAAGGTGGCACAACTGGAAAGTAAACTCATGAATCGAAGAGAGCAGATGGAGCCACGAAACACTGATTTGGGTCTGAAGTCTTTAGTTGAAGAGTCCTCTTCATCTCCTTGCAGTCATGAACACAGGGCAAGGGGCAAGAAATATCGGAAGAGTTACGCTACTGCCAGTGGGAACACGACACACAGCAATGCCTGCTCTAAAGAAGAGGAAAGCATCCAAAGCCTTAAAAAGAATATTATGATTAAACAGCAGCTTAGTGTGGATGGTGTTGAGGAAGAAATGAGAGAACTGATCGATGGTTCTTTGGATTTTTCTTGTAGAAATAAGAATTGGAGGGGTGTTGTGAGTGATTTTAAATGGGGTGTGAAGGTAAATGCAGACTTTTCTGGATTATGTATTTTTATTTACATTTTCAGAAAACTGTGTTCAATTTGTAGGTCACTTTTCATTTAGATAACACTAGAAACAGGACATTTTAAATTTGTGGTGTGTTTGTGGTATGAATTATAGAATCAACAAGGTTGGAAAAGACTTCAAGGATCATCAAGTCCAACCTGTCACCCAAGACCTCATGACTAACTAAACCATGGCACCAAGTGCCACGTTCAATCCCCTGTTGAACACCTCCAGGGACGGTGACTCCACCACCTCCCTGGGCACCACATTCCAGTGGCCAATAACTCCCTCTGTGAAGAATTTTCTCCTTGCCTCCAGCCTAAACTTCCCCTGGCGCAGTTTGAGACTGTGTCCTCTTGCTCTGGTGCTGGTTGCCTGGGAGAAGAGACCAACCCCCCCTCCTGGCTACAACCTCCCTTCAGGTAGTTGTAGACAGCAATAAGGTCTCCCCTGAGCCTCCTCTTCTCCAGGATTGCTAAACAATCCCAGCTCCCTTAGCCTCTCCTTGTAGGGCTCATGCGTGAGGCCTCTCACCAGCCTCGTTGCCCTTCTCTGGACACATATGATTTAACTTCACACTTTAAAATTACTTTGCCCATTATAATTTGGTTTGGTTTTAGCGATTTACACATAATAAATGAGGTAACACATCGATTTCTTTTTTGTATTCTGCAAAAGGGTAAGAGTCCTATTTCATCAGGAATGCCTCCTCCATCTCAGAAGGCAGCTTCACCAACAGAGATATCTAAAGCATCTTATTATAGCGAAGACTTGATGAAAAATGGTTTTGGTGGAATTAATTCACCAACATCTTCATTGGCCAGCAGAAACTTGTCAGTACAACATAACATGAGATCTCGGTCACTGTGCTCTGTGAAAGACAATACTGTAAAGATTACTCTGCCTCGAACAGGCAACACCATGCAATGGCAAATGTCACTTGAAAGTGACAGAAGTGAAATAAAGTCATTGGATGACTTGTTTTCCAAAGCAGCTGATTCAGAAGATTCCATTAGCAGCAGCTCAGATGGTAAGTTAGTTCTAAAACATTGTCTGGGAAGACCTGGCATAAATGGTACTAATAATCTGATTAATTGGTTGATAGAGATGGACACCCCACACCCCCTGCCATGGATAGGGAGGTTAAAAGAAAAAAAAAAAAAACACCACAAACATTTGGAAAGGATTCACTGGTGTAATTTTACAGGAATCAACGAATTACATGGATCTGTTTCTTTTTTGCTGGTGTAGTTGTATTTTTCTTGCCTTTTGATTTAATGGGTTCAGTTTAATGATGCTTCTGTGGGTATGCTTAACTATCACGTTAAAACAACAGCAACACTGAGAATAGTTTTTAAGTATCAACAGGACAATGTTCTAATGGGTCTGAGTAAGAACAAGGGTAAATGACGGGCAGCAAGAGCCCACTGAGCTTGGGTTTAGCAGGTGCACCAGCAGACAGAAAAGAAAACTTTACATGAGCTGCTGCTAAGTTAAATGTTCGGAGTGACTGACTGCTGTCACTTTATAGTATTATACTTTAAGGATTGCAGGCCTGATTTATTTTGTTCCTTTTTCTTGCTTAAGAGAAAGTGTATTGTAATTTATATGCAAATGCCCATGGCAATATGTCATTTGATTGCAGGCTTCAGACTGAATATTCTGAGCCTTGATGATTTGGCACCAAATACTACCAGTGAGGCAGTAGAATTAAAGTGGAAAGTAAGTGGAAATTCCCTACTAACACCTATTCCTGTTCTGCCTTTGGTGGGGGGTGGGTATTCTAAAGTAAGTATTTCCATTCTACTCATGGGCTCTCTGCAGTGGGCATGTCTCACTAGCTGGAAGATCAGAATTTTGCAGTCTACTGAAACCTGACCACATTTTTCTAGTGTCTGCAGTGCCATAGAGTTCACAAGGTAACACAGAAGGGCAGTGTTTTCATTTCATAGAACAGCAGCTGACTCTCAGTGCTATGCAGCAGACCAGATGAAGAATGGAGGCACATTCTAGGTTAGATTTTGCTGGTTCTCCTAACACACAGCTGTTTTGTTTTATAGGAGACAAACATTCCAATTACTCAAGGATCAAACAGAAATCCAAAGCAAGATACATACCTGGTGGCAAAAGACCAGGCTTCCCTTAAAATAACAAGTGCGGTAACTGGTGTGAATGATGCTTCTGAAGGGGATAGTGAAAACAATGTGACAGAAGCTGAAATCTCTGAGCATTTAAGTGGAGTTTCTGCAGATTCCCCTAGACCCAAACAGGATTATCTATATCATGATGAGACAACTGTTAACTCAGAATATTCTGTAGACTTTGGAAGGTCTCTCGCTGCAACAGACAGAGGATCTGTATTGAAAGAGTCAGAGGAGTACTCTGAAAGCTGCACCTATTCTGGAAAACACCCATCTTCAGCATCGTCACCTTCATCTACCAGAAAGCCGCGTGGCCAGGTGCGCAGAGTCACTGTCAAAGAAACTGGGGTTCAAACAGTAGATCCCTCATTCATCTACCGCTGGCCAAAGGGTAAGTTCATGAGATGTTGCCCTATTCAAAGAACTTTCACATTTATATTTTATATGGCAGCCTAGTCCTCCTTTATGGAGTTTGTAGTTTCAGTACTGGCTTCCTCTGGCAGCCATTAAATTAAAATCTTTCTAAAGCCCAGCATTTAATTCTGCTGTCTGTAGAGAACATTAGGATGGGACAACAGTGCAAAAACTTGGAACTGGTTTCAGCTAAAAAATCCCAACAGGAGCTTTGGTTGGCTGAGCTAGTGTTAGTTAGCCACCAACACTAACTGGTGTTAGTGACAGCTTGTGGTAGCCTGAGTGATGTTCTCAAAAGGAATTCAACACTTCACTTGTATCTTTCCTGTTATAAACAATCCTGTTGCGTTGTTCCTGAGGTGATCACCTATGGTAGAGTTCTTCCTTGCTTTGTGTCTATTTCTTGGGCAAGTACTAAAGCTCCATTTACAAAAGGCAGAGGTGACTTGCCTCTTTTTTAATTCCTCCCTCTCTTCACTTAAAGGAACAAATGGTAAGAACTGCTTCTTCCCATGCTCAAGGAGAAAATAGCACCTCAGGGGTATTTGAAAACAGTAGCTTTTTCAAGTAGAAAAAAAAAACCTTTTATTTGTACTGTTCAGGGTTAGAAAAGATGCCTCCTGCAGTGGTGTGTAGCATGAACCTAAGAGTAAAGAACCTATGGAGGTCATAGAAGTACTGGAGCATTTTTTTAATGACCAAATTCCCTGTTAAGCTCCAGAATGGCTCTGTGGCAACTGCTGAAGCTGAACTGAGTTCTAGCACTCAAGCTTTCCACCCTCCAAACCCAGTAACTACCTTTTTATCCTATTCACAGCAAACACCTCTGCAGTACTTGACCCACCTGTAGGAAACAGTTACGGTGATCCAGTACCTATTGCCAGTCATGTCATCGGCACGGATGGAGTAGAAGGTACTGAAAAACATGTTTCTTACTATTTGACTAAATTTTATGCATCTAACCCCCCCCTCCCCCCTTGGATTGTTTAGTACTTACTCTCGGCCTATAACATGTCACTGAGATACATACTCTCCATTTCTTGCAGCCCTGACAGCATATAGCCCATCAGTTCTTTTTTTAAATGCCATGTTGAAACAGCACTTGATGCTGACTCAGCAGTTCATAGAGAACATTCAGCACCTTCACTTATCCATTGTGGAGTCACTGGAGAATGAGAAGTTCCACTACCATACTCTGGAAGAGGCTAAAGAGGTATTTAGCATGGTCCAGGCAGCAGCCTAAATCAACTAAGGGAATGTTCTTCCCCAAACGCTTCCAGTAGTTGCAGCAAACGTGTTATTCATTAATTAAAGTTCATGTTATCACTGAACAAATTACTTCATTTTAGTAGTCATGAGGTCTTCGGTGACAGGTTAGACTTGGTGATCATTGAGGTCTTTTCCACCCTTATTGATTCTATGATTCATAGACTCATGTGATGTTTGTGTCCATATTAGTAACAAGCCAGGAGTTTGTACAGTACGGAAAGGAGTAAAGTCTTCCAGGAAGCCACAGTTTTGACAGACTTGAGCTGCTGTGCTCAAACCGCTGACAGCGTATCAGTTTCTGTGGCTAGTATAGGAAAATGCAGCTGTCCTGACATGAAGATTATTATTGAATAGCTGAAAGTACTTACCTACATAAATAAATTCATGTATTAACCCTTTTTGCAGTACATCAAGGCTCACAGATCTGCACCTCTGACAGTCAAGCAAACGTGAAGAAAGTAGGAGAGCACAGGAGGAAACGCTGCCTTGACTCTGGATTTTACATCAAATTTCCATTTACAGATCTCAAGCTAGAAGACAAAACCCATCCCAACTGCACAGGTAGTTACTACAGATCTTTCCAGTACACAGTTTTTATAAGTGCCATGTATCTTAATATACATAATTTATTTTCTGTATCTGAATTTTGTAACCAATGTGTGTGATTGAGGGCCAGGCACAAACTTTCAGCCAGACTATGCCAGTGTTCAACAATACAGAAACCCAGAAACCACTTCCTACTAGAGGGAGAGTGGTGTGTGTGCATGTTTATCACGTAGATCGTGCAATCTGTGATCACATCTGTGATCGTGGTAGAAGTGAAAGTCTCTGTACTACAGCAGCCAAGGAATGTGATCACAGTAAATAAAAGACCAGGGCAGGCTCTATTTAAACAGTGTTGTGTATAATTAACCTGGTTAGTTTACTGGAACACCAAGCACAGGAAAGTTAAGATGAATTTGCTGCAAGGAAGGCACATAAACACCAGCTGGGAATCCATTTGTTTCCAAGTATGAGCCACCAATTTATTTCTAGAAAAGTGTTTATTGGAAGGCAAAACAATAAAATTCACAAGATGGTAACATACAGATGTTGTATGCTGATTCACAGACAGTTACAGTTCCACAGCTACAGCAGATCTAGAACAAACTGATATTTCACTATAGTAACTGGATGGGTTTAAGAGGGCTTCTGCTATACAAACAAATGACTCTGGAAGAGGTTACCACCACACAGACCTTGAGTGGAATGCAGTGTCAGAGTCTAACATCTTTAGCTGGTGGTCTCTGGAAACAGTTACAAAAGGGTTTTGTTTCTCATTTAGTGTAAAGGAAGTTTCCGAGAATGTTTCATTGTTAGAAACCTGCAGAGCAGAGAAAATTATTCTCTTCTACTGAAGTCTAATTAGCTTTTATTAAAGGGTATATACAAAAATATAAAAAGCTTAAAGAATGTCTTCCATTACAAAGCGTTGAACATCCCTTAGAGCGCGTGAAAAGCTAGAGCAGTGAACCCTTGTGTTCTGACCAGAGGTGGGACTGCAGCAGCTGGTGTGTAGGGGCATAAGTTGTATGGTAGGTTCTAACAAGCTTGCACAGTGCTCATAGGTCACCTGTACTGGAACTAGATGCTTCATTCCCCTTCTAGACATTAGGATACACTGCTCAGCATCAGTCTGACTTGATCCCAAGGCAGCACCCCTCCACTTCAAATAGAATTAACCTTTTGAGAGAAATAAACATACATTATAGAACTAGAAAATACACAACCATATCAGATAACATCTGTATACCATAGGAATGAATGATCACAAAAGCACAATCTTGCACCAGGGAGAGCTTGGATAGACTTTAACTCTAGTAGAAAACTGGTAGCTAATTTAAAAACGTTGAGAAATAAATGGAAGTTCTTAAACTCACTAGACATGTCAGAGGAACAACTGCCCTTTGTTAAACACTAAACCCCAACTGTTGAAGTACGTGTCCTAGCTTTCCATTTTTTCACCACAGTTCTAAATGTGATTCATTTGTCACTTCCTCCAGACTTTAATTCAGATTTATACAAGTTTAATATTTTGTAGAAGATGCAAGACATCTTTCTTCAGAGAGTTATTCAGGTGGTGGAGGGTCTTGTGTTTCATGCTTCACTGAAACAATAGGGAAAAGAGTTCTTACACATTCTGCAGTGACCTATGCTGTCTGAGATGTTTCATGGAGTGAGCTGTTTTAATAAAGACCTTTTCCTTTTGGGTTTTGTTTGAATGTAATTCACTGCACACAGCTACTGCAGCCACAGGCAGAAATGACTTTCCATTCAGCATGCCAATTTTTTTTCCTTGGTCATTGGCAGGTGTAGTTCTACATAACACAAACTCTGCAAAAATCCATGTTTTAGGTCCTTGTCTCCATCTCTGAAGCAGCACCTCCACACTCTCTGAACCATTTCTTGCACTGCACTGAGTTTAATGTCAGTTCTGGCTTTGGCAGAACGCAGCTAATTGTAGGGAACTCAGAGTTGGGCAGGGCCAGATGGTCTAACTTCATTCCACCAGCCCTCTTGTGGTGTGGCTCCCTCTGCTACCTCTGGGATTGCTCCTAGGTTTTGGAGGGTTAACACTCAGAAGACGCAGGCTTTAGGTTTGCAGCCAGGAAGTGGCTGACACAACACAGGCTAATGAATTACTGTTTCAGAAATGTGAATACAATACAACTCCTCAAAATGAAAAGATGTCCTGTTCATCACAGCCTGTCCACTTACCAATTTTTCATCCTACCCCTTACATCAGAAAGAACTAAAGAGTTACCAGTCTTTTGATTTGGGTTTCCACTCTACAAGTGGAATAATATCAAGCTGCACATGTTTTAAATTGCTCAGAAAACATTCACTTACATTCATCTCTGGCCTTCATGCGTGCGATAAATGAGTAGCTTTTATTTCTTCGGTAGTTTTCGTAGGGGTCATCTAATGCAACTCCCACTCCTTTATATTGATCCCATTTGTCTCGGATATCCCCTCCTTTAATTGGATCCTGAATTCCTTGTTCCTTGGCTCCCAATCCACCAGATCCACTCCACCCTGCAGAACAGGCATGACAGCGCAGTCCTATAACTATTACATCGGCATCACCCCTACTAACTTCTAGGAGGGCAAGAGGAAAGACAGCACAAATCCAACCTGTCCAGCCAACCCTGCTGATCTACACTGATGCCAAACTCTCAACCCTGTCTTCCGTTTCCTTCCCCGAAAGGCAAATACCAACACCGCTTCATGTTCTACATGCTCTGAGTAACTTTACACTGACCTTAGAATGCCATGGGGTACCTAGTTATGAATATGCATTAATTAAATGTCTCAAAGAATGTACTGCCTGATTTTGTTTCCTGGCCTGAGTAAGATTCCACAACAGCATCCTACCCATTTTCACTAGCATTTGATGGCCTTTATTTTCTTCTCCCAGCCTTGATTCAGGGATAGCAGGCCCAGAACTGGAGCCCAAGCCAGCAGAGGAACTAAAGAAACAAAAAGAACAAATTAAAGAACAAGTGATTATATTCTGACAAAGCAAGGCTGTATATATTCTGTTCAACATTAACACCCAATGCAATCCCATCCACTCTGCTAAATATTTTGTAAAGCTACTAGATGGTGGAGTTACAAAGGTGATGGAAATGCCCTCTACCTGCTTCTCAGTACAAGGGAAATCAAATACTACAGTTTCCTCACACAGCACCCAGAGGACTCCTCCTGCTTCCTTGGAAGGCGTACAAAGCCTTCAGAGCTGCACAGTGCTTTGTCACAACAAAAAGCCACCACAACAGAGCAATATTCTCGCTTGAAGCATGCAGAGCATACCGATCATTTCTGCTTCTGCTTTTCTCCTGTTTGTTGAAATGTTTATTACACCCAGCTGATGAGAAAGGCCCTTGTTGGGACTTCTCCAAACAACCCAGGTAAAGCGAGAAATAACCACACAAGCTTACGGAGGAGTGGGGCTGCGAGACCGGGATCGGCGCCGCCTTCCTGGCGAGTATGATTTTGACCTCGATCGGGAGCGTGATCGGGAGCGGCTGTGAGAAGAGCGGGACCTGCTCCGGCTTCTGCAGAGGGAAAGCACGAGATCAGACAGGCAAGCTACCAGAGCAGCACCCAAGGCTCCTTGGCTGGCCACGGTTCCCAGGAGTCGGCCCACTGTGCTCTTACCTGGACTGAGAGCGTGAATAGGATCGTGACCGAGAGCAAGAGCGAGAGCGTGACCTCGAATAGGAACCAGATGACTTTGATGACCGCGAGTTGGAGCGGGAGGATGAGCGTCCTCGGCTTTTGGACCGGCTGCGAGACCGAGAAGGCCCACTGCACAGAAAACCCAGAGACACACCCCTGAAACTTCTGGGAGAAGCATGGCAAACATACACACTTTTCATCAGCTTCACATCACACACAAGCACTGTATTTCTGCAGCAATCCAGTGAAAACCTGAGTGCAGCAAAACCTATTTCCTGGAAAATAACAAAAATTCCAGCTCAGATACTCCATCAGCATGTTGCTGACCAGACTTTTCCTCTCCGTTTAGCCCAAGGTAATCCTATCAATTTCCAAACAACCAGCATACATCAGAAGAAGCAGACAGGATCTCTTACCTATTTCTCTTCTCCTGACCTTTCCTCCGCCTTGCTCTCATTTTAGCTCGGAAGAACTCGTACAGTCCATTCTGCTCCCAGCCTTCACTGCAACAAATCAACCACACACAGAGCCCACATCTGTAAAACTTCACTTAGATCAACAGAGACATTCAGGATTTCCACTAGATTTTGTAGGGAACAAAGGGCCCAGGAAAAAACATCTTGCAAGTATCCATGTTAAGATCAAACAGCAGTGCAGTTTAAAATACAAAAGCATTGAATTCAGCATTAAGAGAACCAAGACACAGGTGAAGAAAGAGAAAGACACTTTGTGGTTTCAGAGAGATTCTCAGGGGATTTTCCCTACCATATATTGTCAGCTCTACCTACTCCTACCTGTTTCTAGGCCTGTCATGAGATGGTGGACTGTAAAATGCCTCAACTGCAGCCAGTAGTCTCTCACTGGGGGGCATTGGGGGTGGAAGACGAATATCTTTAGGGTCTAAAGGTTTATACTCATGATCTTCAAGCTGCCAGAAACAAAAAAAAAATACATTAGTATCGTGTGTCATAGCGGAGGGGCTACCTGAAGAGAAAAACCGCACATTTAACTCTGTAGGGACCTCATATTTCACTACTAGGAAAAGAAAAATCATCCAGAAATAAAGATTCTGTAGCTGACTCAATGCCTTTTTGGGCTAGCACAATCATTATCAGTTCTCCGAGAAAAGCCAGCACTGCACAGGTTGCAGTGTTAACCGGTTCCCAGGTAGATAAAAGGGAGATCTCATCTATCCACTTTTGTGCTAATTTGCTGGATGGAAGCCTGGCAAAAGTTGGTGCATGCTGAGAGTGACAAGAACTTTGAGATGGAAGGGTCACCTCAAACACAGAATGTATAAATGTATATCCCCAAAGATGCTGGTACAGAGACAGTTCCTGTTCTCTATCATTCTCTGCTTGTATACGTAACACTAATGTTGCAAAACATCTCTGTAAGAACTCTGAATACCAAAAAGTAGTACACAGAGGCCACATCAAAGCTGCAAGGTCCCTCTGGTCACGTGAAAACCATGGGGATTTCCAATTTTGTAAACACAGGGTAAGATTTCCCAGAGTAGATTAGTCTTTCACATATGTGAGATCAAACAGCTTTCCTCAGGCCACAACCCTTGAAGACATTAACATTTCCATTACCTTCTCTCCCCTAACCCTGCCTTTGTGTGCCCTGTGACACCCTCTGCTGAGAGCTGAGGAATGGAAAGATTTGAAATTACAATGTCTATGTTAAGACCATTTTATTTTGATCTTTGAATCCTACTAGTCAGGGCTCACTGCAAGCACTTACTTTCACAAGTGGAGCCATCAGTCCAGCAGGAAGGTCGAAGTAGGGAACGTTTGGCACCAGGCTGGGATCGTCGTGGTTCATGTGAGGGGGCCCTGTCGCCGCATGTGTGGAGGCTGCCCGTTAAACCCATGCGGGGAGGCCCAAAATCGGGGTGCTGCGGCCCTCCCCAAGGAGGGTGCTCACTGATTCCCGGATGAGGCAATCTGTGACCGGGGTGATGATGAGGAGGTCCAATTTCTGCAGAGTGGGAGGGTTAAAACATTTTATTTAGCTACAGAGAAAGGAAAGCAAATCAGAGATGTACTTCAGTTAGTGAGTTCATCCTAAAAACCAAATCCTGGCACCCAGAGCCTTGCAGATAGAGAAGAGCAACACAATTGGAGAACTAGAGGCTGGCTACTACAAGTACACAGTCACAAGTATCTTGCAGTGCATCTCCCTCCCTGGCCAGAACAGCTGCTTTGAAGACATCAGGATACTTTAACCCTATGGCACTGCTTACTTTGGGCCATACTGTGGTCACAGGGTACCACAAGAGAGAGATGCTCACAAATAAAAGCTTCACATGCAGCAGGGCAGCTACTGATAGGATCTGCTTCTGCAGCCTAAATACACAATTGCATCTCAGCAGAGACCTGTAAGTAGTTCTGACTCAATGCCAAATCACCATATGTGAAGAAATAAATATGGCAGGAATTAACTCACATGAGTAGTGACAAGAAAATACTTTGTTTAAAGAAGTATTTTGAGAAGAGGTAGAGATAATATCCTGTTAAAACAGAGAAAAGAATGACATCCACCTAATCACTGATGGATGAGGCATCTGCCATCAATGCCAAGATGCCCTGCTGAACTCAGTGCACTACACAGAGAAAAATGCAAGACTGAAAATCAACATCATCTGCAGCAGGACCAACAGTTTTTCCAGGCAAAGCCATTATAGCCACTGCCCAATCTACCCAAGTTATCTTCATCAAAACTTGAGCACAGTGTGTCAGCATGGCTTCAGCACTTCCTAATTTTAGACATCTCTTTTAATAGATCCTCTCCTCCAACAACTTTCCCTGGAACAACAGATATTTGAGATCACCACTACAATCCAAAATGGAGCATCTTTTTTTCTGAGCTTAAACCCACATTTCCCCCAAGACAACAAGTTGTTCTCCCTACTCCCTACCACAAGTCTTAAAAAAACCCTAAATGAACAACAAATCTAAAGAGTGGGGGAAAAAAAGAACAATCTCTGCTGGAGAAAGTTAATCTCAATCCTAAACATCTAGGCTCTTATTAATTGGTTTTCAATGTTTGTCAGATTTGTGGTACAGAATCTTTTAAGCTTGAAGTAGCAAGTCTTACACAACAACATAGTTGCTTTTGTAAGTGGTTTGTCCTACAGAATCACAGTGGACTTTGCACTGATAAGGATCATTCCAAAACAGTCATAACTTCTGCATGTGAAACACAAAACTACATCAGGGCAGAACTACACCAGACTGCACCAGAGAGCTCACAGCCGAACCTGAGCCACAAAGGCCAGGCAGGTGATGCACTGGCTGCACTCAGACATTCCTGTGCTCCCGCAAGAGAGCAAATCAAACAGGAAGAACTGGGGGCGAGGATCGTTTCAACAGATGCCATCAAGCCACACAACATTAAGGCAGACACTTAGAGAGCCTGTCAGTAAAAATAAAATAAGAGCCTGGATGAGTATACACACATCAAATACTTCCAGCCTGCCTTCCTCTAACTTCCTCCATCTGTGGAGGGCACAGCTGAAGAGCCCTGGTCTGGTGTGCAGAAGATGGAATTTATAAGCAAACATCACTTCTCACCTTCAAGCTCATTATTTTATAGTGAAATAGTCCCAAAAGGGGCGTGTGTAGCGATGCTGACTGGAGCTGGGATTAGAATTTCTTGTTATCCGCTTCCATTAGGGAAAGCGAGCAAGCATCTGACTTCATCCTGTGTTGTTAGCAGTGCTGCCCAAGGCCCCAAACTCAACATTTCTCGGGAGAACCACAAAGTCCACCACAAAACAGCTGTCACCCCAAAGCACTGAAGAATTTTTGTAATGGCAACCAGCATTGCAAGGTAAGAAAACCTGGCCTGGTACACACTTTACCTTGAGGAAAATCCCCCTGGGGGTAATCAAAACGATGAGGATAAGGAGGCCTTTCAAAGGGATGGCGAGGTGGAAAATCATCCTGCATGAAGCGAGGTGGAAAGCGGTTGAAATTATGCGGATGCGGGGGCTGGTTGAATTGGGGATGTTGCTGATGTGGAGGAAATGGGCCTCTGAAGTGAGGTGGCCGCTGCATTCGAAATGGAGGTTCCCTTTGACCCCCACCCCATGGAGGCTGCTCATGCTGGTTGTTCCATGGTGCTTCAAACTGGTTGTTCCACGAAGGATCGGGCTGGTTGTTCCAAGGTGTCTCTCGCTGATTGTTCCAGCCTTGATCTCTCTGTTCATTCCACATTCCTTCATGGTTGTTATTCCATGGAGGACAGTGAGGTGGTCCCTAGCAGTGAAGAGAAGGTTGGTCATTGGGCTACAAAAACAAAGAAGCTATGTTTTAAAGTAAATCTGGCCTGTTAGCAGCATGCTCAGGTGAAAAGTACTTTCCAAACACAAGGTCTGAACAGCTGTAGCTTCAAAGAAAAGACAGGAAAGGCCAAACTGCTACTGAAGCAAGCAGCTCTCTACTCAAACCAGCACTTCTTGTTCTCCCTGTTCACAGGGAAAGTCTGATGGCTGACAAAGTGAAATATTATTTATACTTTAAATTGTCTCAGAATGAGAAAGCCTGGCATTTGAATCTGGATGTGTAACTCCCAACAGTTTTTTCACCACACTGCCACAACCCAGATGGTCATTCTGAGCCTCCACCTCCCTCTACATCTTGCTTCAGAACTGGTTTTCTTACCTGTTGTTGGCCCCATGGTGCAACAGGGTGAGGCTGGTCAAACCAGGGTGGTTTATTTGGAGGAATCTGATCATGAGATCCAGGGCCACGTGGTCCAGAGGCAGAATCCTGCACTCCAGACCCTGTTGTGTCATAGTCTGTAGAACCAGCTAGAGGCAGCTGGGATTTACCATCATCTGGAACAAATTGGGGACCATTATAAGCATCCAGCTCATATGATTAATAAAATGCCAGCACATCTACAACAGGCTCCATCTTAATTCTGTTCAGTGTGTAAACATTCTGCAGAAATCTGTTGCTGGGAGAAAGGGTTTCTGGTCTCTTTAGCATTGCTTATTTTTATATTTGAGCATCAGACTGCACCAGCTGCAAGACTCCAGACAGTTTCAGGCTTTCACCTGCATAACCTGGCACTTCTCTACTGAAAAAGGAGCAAGAATACCTCAGTGTTGCCACCCACTGGTTTCTCCACAGGTTCCCTGAACACATTAGTACCTGCTTGTGTAACCGGAGCAGATGGTGGAGCAGAGGCTGGTGCTGCTGTGGGGGCTTGAGGTGAGGGTGTTGATTTCACCTCGTTCTCTAGAGGTGGAATTTGTATTTGCTGCTGTTGCTGCTGTGTTAAACTGTTTACAAACTCTTCATGTTGAGTTTTCAGGTTCTGGATCTGCTGTTGGAAGGCTACTTGTACAGGCTGTACTACTGTTGCATACTCAGTGATCAAATTTGCCTGAGAAAAGGAGATAATGAAGAATAACAAGTTAGCACTGTACCTAACACCATTATCCTCCCTGCTCATTCAGAAGCTCCATCCCAAAAAATGCCTGAGAATGCAGGATGACCTGCAGGCAGAATCCAGTCATGAGATATGGAGCTCTGGGAAGATTTCTAAATGATTATCTGAAGGCTGGAATCCACTGCCTGCATTACTGCCCAACTTTCAAGTACAGCTGAAGCTGAATAGCATTCATTACTAATGTAAACCCAAATAGTTCCTGCCACCACAATTTTTATGCTCAGTGTATCCAATTTAAAGCAACAATTTCTTTGGTTTCCTTTTCACCACATGTTCATTCTCACCACCATGACTGTAGCAATTACAAACCCAAACAGACTTTCCAGGTGGAATCCAGCAGCTGGGTTACTGAATGTTTGGAACCACAAGACTGTTTCACTTTGGGGTTTTTTTGTTAGTATTTACCTTTCAGAAAAGGAAAACATTTTCTACATTTGTTTTCAAAGTATTTACATAAATAAAGAGTTCTTTTGTGGCTAACCTGATACTGGCCAAGTCCAAGAGCCGGGCTCTGTAGCTGCTGTATAATTGACTCATCAAAGTACCCATTTTTCTCCCATAGTTGAAGAAGCTGCATAAATTCAAGAGTGAAAGTCTTTTAGAAATGATGAATAAAAAGAAACTGAGGCACACCATTTTGATATCTCTACCTTTGTCAAAAGACCCAGGATTTCAGCCCTTGTCTTTCAACCACTGAAAATTCAAATGCATCCATCAAAACTTTTAAATAAAGCCTAAATGCTTGTAAGTTCTAGCGTAAGCATGGGTTAAAACACACAGTGTAAGAGATTTCATGAAGACAATCACACTAGAATATTCTCAGCACTCCTCTTCCATCCTCCTATTTGTTAATTTGCCTAGCACCAACCTAACAAAGCAAAGCATATTGTTAAACCTAACCCAGATACTCACTCTGGCAATTTTCTGTTGCTTATCCTCCTCCACTGCTAGAAAACTGGTACAGTAAATAGGCACAACCACCTTCTGCAAAGCAGCCAGAAGATCTCGTGCTTGCTTCCGCTGGCTTTGGAAAAGGAATGGGAAGAGAACAGTTACTGCCTTTCACTAAGGGCATCCTAAGAGTCAGTCCATCCCAACTTCCACTATACTAAAAGTAGCAGATTCAGAAAATGGAGACTTTTCCCCCTTTACATTTTTACTGTAAAGCCTCATCTGGAACAAAAACACACAAAGTAGGGTATAGCTGAATTTGATTACTAATGCACTTGCTTTTTCTACCAGTTATGTACATTTTAAGGCAACTGCTAAAAATGTAATACATTAAAAAGTGGCTAGTCAGACTAACAATGTATCCAGCAGAGAGACTTTACCAAATTCATCGAAACAAACTGAAATCCATATTTTAGTTCATACCAGTGATGCAACACATCATTGATTAGGTAGATGAGATGTAAGCGAAGCTCAAAGTGGGCTCCTTCTGCCGTTATGCGATTTCGCAGGTGCCCAGCCATCAGCTCACAGTGTGCAGGAGATTTGGCATTACTAAACATCCAGTTCTTGCCAGCCTCAGAAAAGCAGATTTTAAACATTTTAAGTTAGTCTAACATGTTCACATCACACAGACTTCCTAGAACTCTGAAATAACATCGGGAGGAAAGCTTTGAAGACACAGTTACCATCTCACCTACTGCATGACACAACAGAGAACCTCAATATTCAAATTATCCTTAAACCATAACATCACAAAAGAACTGCTCAGATTCAGATCACTTACTGAAATTGCATCTTTCGTGCACGTGTCAATTATTGGCTGCAACAAGTTGTCAAATTCATTCATATCTAGCTGGGTTTCCTCCAAAACTTTTTGCATTTGTTGCTCAATGGCAAGGGCTACTGCTGATGTGACTTGTTCCTGGATAACAGGTGAATGAAAAAGAAAAGATTACATTTCACCCAACATTCTTTTGAAGAATTAAGACTCTGTATCCCTGTTCTCTTAGCCATCAGTAGCTATCTTAAAGACCTTTTAACAAGCAACATGACCACATGTAGCAGCCTTCCAGTATTTCAAGGGGGCTACAGGAGAGCTAGAGAGGGACTTGTTACAAAGGCCTGGAGTGACAGGAGGAGGTGTCATGGCTTCAAACTGGACAGCGATTGCTTATCCTAAACCAACCTGTCTCATTGCAAGGAGATGCTGCTCCTGCTGCTGCAGGTTCCACTGACTCTGCTGGATAAGTTCTTCTACGGAAGGAGTACCCTGAGGAGCTGGGATAGGTGCAGCTGGTGGGAGAGATGGTTGTGGCAGTGGCTGGATCTGTGCAGTAGCCTCGATATCTTGACTTTGCTTGCACAACACTATCAGACAAAGCAAACTTTCAAAGTAAGCCTCACAATCTACCACCAGCACATACAAGAAAACAGTGATGATTCCAAAGCAGACCCACATTCCTTTTGTAACTGCCTAAGCAAAATTAAAATTGTGCAGCCAAAGTGGCACAGTGCAGAAGAGGAGCATCAGCAACTCCTCACACGCTTTCAAAGTAGTGACTACAACACAAGCCAAGCCCCAGAGCTCCTGTGCTGGACCACCTTACTCATGAGGGCCCTCCAGGTGCTGGGCTTTGTCGTGAGCCTATCACCTGTGGTGCAGCCCTGCCTACCTCCAGACCCGTAACCGGGGAAGCATTTAGAGCCGCAGGCTGCGCTCGGCCCACTACCTGAAACTTAGAGGACAGGAAGAGGCTACAAATCAGTGCTGGCGGGTCAGAGCGAGGCCAGGAGGAAGAAAAGTGGCTCTGCCAGCCGGGGCTGAGCGGGGCCGGGAACCAGTGGTCGCGGGGGTGGGGAACAGAGCCCGCCGCGGCCCTGTGCCGGCCCCGCACAAGGCGCGGGCCCCACTCACGCTGCTGCTGCTCCAAGGCTAGCTTGTACTTGTAATAGCCGTAGAAGTCGCCTCCAAAGAGGAACGAGAATTTGGGGTTCTCCTTCTGCTTCTCCATCGTCATCTTCTCGAACTCGGGCCCGTTCCGCGCCACGAACTGCGCCAGCTTGTCGATGACATTCCGCAGCTCCTGGTCTGTGGAGAGGCAGCGCCGTCAGCTCCCCGCCGGTCCTACCGCCGCCTCCCCGCTCCCCCCACATCCTCCTCTCCCTTCCCGGCCCAACCCAGGCTGCTCTCACCGTCGGGCGGCAGCGGCATCTCCATGGCTGCGCGGACAAGGGAGCGCCGCCGCTAGGCCGCACCGGCCGGAAGCGCCGTGAGACGCCAGGCGACACGCGCGGCCGCGCTTTACGGCCCCGTCGCTATGGAGACGGAGCGCGGCGCAGGGCACGTGCAGCCGTTCTCTCATCCTCCCCCTGCCCCCTCCCCCCCCCCCCTTTTCCTCCGGCGCGCGGCGATCGGGACGAGGCATCCAGCGGGGGGACCCGGAACCGGCGGCAGGCCCGGGCTAGGCCGCGTAAAGACCTCAAGCCGCTCTCTCAGTGCGGTAGGAGCCATCACGGCTCGTAAGTTGTCCTTCCCCAGCGCCGCTGGGAGAGCTGAGGCCTGCAGCAGCCGCTGAAGAAGAACCAGCTGCTGCTCATGCTGACCTCCTCAGCTCCGCTCCCCGCGCGCGCTGAGTCGCCCCGCCAGAGCACTCCCCTTGGAGAAGCATGTGGTTCCTTTACGTTTAAAACATCACCTCGAAGCTGCAATTCTAACAGCATTAAAAGACAGCATGGCATTTAACGTCTGTTTTATGCTGAGGTACAATCCATTGCAGTGGCACTTAAGGTGAGCAGGCCCTTGTGGGGTGGTAAAGGAACACGGATGTTTAGGAAGCTTAACAGGCAGTGAATGGAATCTCGACAACTGTTGAAGGAAGGAAGTGCAGATGGTATGCAGGGGCATTGCTGAAGCAGTGTTGCTTCCTTTAAGTGAATTGGTTTAAGATAATTGGTTAAATGTAATTATACAGTTAAAGTACTCAAGTAATTTCTGTTTCCTAACTCTCCTTTTGCAAATGAAACTCCATTATTTTTCAAAATGGGATTCAAATTACACCACATTTACATACCTGCTGGATTCAGGAAAACGCTCCTTCAAAAGCAGGTACTGATCTGATCCGTTTCACATCCAAGTCACAAGGTACAAGGCATGGCAGAAATTGTTCAGCTCTCTCTACTTAAGCAATTCAATAAGCCCCATAAAGCCTCATCACACTTGAAAGACCACTTGTGTGAGAGTTTAACATCAAAGTTCAAAGTGGGGTCCAAATTATTTCGCTGTCCTTGAATATTCTAGGAAAACAATCTACAAAAGGAAGTGATTGCCTGTGAATTGTAACGCCAAAAGCAAACCTGAGTGTCCCAGTGCTCGCTGGGAGCTATAATCACTATCTCACATTTCAGGCCTTAAATTACACTTTACAAGATTTCCTTTACACAGATAACACTCAAAGACATCCTCACAAAAAGGCAGAACTTTTTATTCTTAACAAGACATACCATGAAGACCCCTCTGTATATCTACAGAATGAAAACTGAGAAAGATGGAGGTTTCCACATATCCAAGTAACAAAAAATAAATAAACACAGAAGCTGAGAGTGATTCTACATCACTTGGCAGTCCTGAAAATGAACACAGATCCCAGAAGACCAGGTTAAGTTCGAATCTTAGTTTATCCATAAACTTCTCAAAGGTTCTGCTGCTGCTTTCCATCCCAACAGAGATGTTAAGAGCTTTGTACACTGGAGTCCACATGCCATTCTCCTCAGCACACAGCAATGACTTATCCACAAAATTCCCCAAAGGCTCTAGTTACCTGGCAGAAAACTCTGCCAAAACCAAATCTGAACACCTGATTTATTTGAGCTAGGAAGGAGTCCCAGTAGCTGGAAGTCACTGGAATGATTGCTTCCCGTCAGCCCCTGAGGGATCCTAGCTCTGGCAGCAGCATGGAGACTGGAGTGGTGCAGCGCAGGTGATCTGGCCAAGTTAAGAGCCACAACATCAGAATGACATAGTTGAAACAAGAACAGGAAAACAACACAGACATGTTCATCTCTTTCAGCACCAGATTGCATACAGTAAGTGCAGTGTGGTTCGGGTAAACCCACTGATAGTCACCTCCATTTCTAGAGTACCAACATTAAAAAAAACACACCACCACTATAAAACAAGGGCTGGTGACATCCACCTGCAAATTTGCACTTGTGCATCTCTTCATGGTGTGATTGTATCACACACTTGTCATCTCACCACAAACAAATGCTACCAGCCTGTACCATCACCACAAAGATAGTTCAGAATTCCTTGTCACAACTTACAGCATGGTTCAGAAATGGAAGCCTTAGAAAAACAAAACTTCCCCTTTATTTATATTGCACCTTTTTCACAAAGAGCTACATGGCAGAAGTTTCTTCTGCTGCAAAATGCTACATCAGGAAAATGTGGATTTGAATACACAGGAGAAAGAAAAGGTCTTGAGCCTCAGGAACCATTGTGAGTTGACCTCAAATTCCCAACACTGCTTTTACAAATCACTGTATACCTACAAGGCCCAAGTGTTGCCTCAGTTTTGGTTAGCATTCCGTTATCTTAAAAACTCACCCATTTTACCAGATGGTAATAATGCTCTAATCACTACTGGGTAGTAAGATTGAAGCTGCAGGGCAAATATTTAAGACATCTTCAAAGAGCACCAGATATTTGGTGGAGCTATCAACAGAAAACGTTCAGCAGCCGGAGAGACTCTGGTCTTTCTAGAAACATCCAGGACTGGTTTGGGAAGAGTAGAGAATGGTTGGATTGGTGATCATCAAGGTCTTTTCCATCTGAAACGATTCTATCCATTTCCCAGTTTTGTAAAGCATTTACAGGCAATGTTAGAAATGCACAACGGAGATGAAAACATTTCTAAGGATACCAGCAACCAGTGTCCTAACGCTGCTTATGGCATCCTTTCCACCTGTGTCATCGTCCAGTATCACACCCACACAGCAAAACAGGAATCCCATTCCTCTGGAGTGACCATCTCATGTGGCACTCCCAAAGCTTCCTGCAAAGAAAAACGCTCACCCAGCCCTTGTCCTGGATGAGTGACAGGGTCATTGCACATCATTCTCTAGAGATGCCCTTTTTATTCCAACATTCCACTCTTTCCACAGACCTATGTACACATCAGTAATTTACAAACCATGTTAGAACAAACTCTTCACCTTGCCAAACAAAACCTCAAGTGGTCCAGCATTAAAATATATATTTCAACAGTATAAGGAGCTTCCTTTACCTGAATGTGGGCAATATTGCTTAAGGACTCAGCAAAACCACCTCAGTAACCAATTCACTGCTTTAATGACATGTTCTATCATACAAAATGATCCCTGGTGACCACAGACCTGAACTAGAAGAACATGAACACTGTCGGACAGGCTCCAGGGAAAAGATTCACTCTCTAGGCCCCAAAGGAATGGTGTCTTCCTTTTGGGTCAGCCCCTTTTTGCTCTGCAAATCATTTTATTCCAGAGACAGTGAGTCTATGAGAATGGGCTGGAATTTGGGACAAGATATCTTCAACAGAAAGCACTCACCTGCTGTTGTTCTTTTGACAGAAGAAGCCAAGCTAAAGTCCTGCCACAGTAAGTGTGCAGTGCAAGCTTTCTCTGAAAACACTCTCAAAAAAGATATGGCTGTGTTCTTTAAAAGGAAACCATCTGAATATATTTAAGAAAGCCTCTATCTGTGAATAAAGTATGCAGAGATTTATTTCAGGTAACAGTTCAAGTTGTGTGGTGATGGTACAGCAGCAGAACATGTACAGGTGAATTCACAGCATGGCTGTACATCCCTGCGGCTCCCACTGCTACTTCCTTCTGGCCTTTCATCCCCCTATGAAGCAGGGAAGAATCACCCCCTTTTTCCAAATGGAAAACTGAGGCAAAAAGAACACAACGAAGCCTTTGCAGGAGTCTAACAGGTCACAGATAGCTCCCTTTGAAAGCAGCCAGAGAACTTCAGCTCCTCTTACAAATCTGAGCAGAAACAGCTCACCCTCAAAACAGTCTTATGCAGAGCCAGAACCTAATCCAAACCCAAAGTCCAGACAATCCTTTTCTTCCCTGTATGTAAAAGCACTTAAACATTGGGAAGTAAGCCTCGGAAATATATTTTGCACTTTCCCATATTGAAAAGAAACAACTATACACCAGTTAAAACTGGGCAGGCAAAAGGAATTTAATCTGCAAGAATGCTTGCACAAATGCTTGCAAGAATCCTCATGATCTTGTTAACCTGGGCTAGGGAATAATTTATTTAGAGTTTCTAAGCTAAAAGAGATAAAAGCCCAAGTTTTAAACTAGCATGAGCAGTTTCAATTACAACCAAGCCAAAGAAGTTCTGTTTACAAACATTAGCAGCATATTTAAACCCATCTGTGAGGTTTCAGAAGGACCATTTCCTCTTTTGGACTGCGTGGTGGAACTATGTCCACAGTCAGCCAAAAGGGTAAGATCAGCTGCCTTTGCACTTAAAAAGAATTTATCATCCAGAAAGTAACCAAAACATCAGCTTGCATTGGTCATTGTTAAAGCAATAAATAAATGAAGGGAGGGTTCAGTACCACACCCCAAATTTTGTCACTGATGTCTGCATTAGACCTCTCTAGTAAAAACCTAACAAGCTCTCGGAAGTGTCACCGTACAACAGCTCTTCTATTAAGAAGGCCTCCAAAATCTTATTTTGCTAGAGCAATGACAATAACCACCTGCTTCAGTGAACCTACATTCATTTGGTTCTGTTCCTTCAAGCACAAATGCAGTATCTGACTCAAAACCACCAACCTGTCTAGGATTAACTAACAGAATCAGTTCTTGATCAGAAATTATCTACTTGCTACCGATTCAAATAATATTTTCTGAACAATTTCCTCTGTGCTGGGAGAGCTGCAGGAACAGAGCAGCACAAAACATTTAACTTCTTTCAGTGAAAAGCAGAAGTCAGGCTACATAGCACCCAGCAACTCCAGCAGCAAGAATTGAGAAACAACCCAACTAGAAGCTAAAAAAGTAAGACTTGGGAAACAGCTAGAGATTATGATTATTCAAAACAGTGCATTCATAATATATGAATCATATAAGAGGGAATAATTTATGCATGAAGTGGAGAGGAAAACAGCTGAAAGCATTCCATTCTGAAAGCAACAGAAGAGTTTTCTAAGAACAGGCATGAAGCCAGTAAAAATAATCACATTATTCCAAGCACTTTATTTGTGGAGGTGTTTTCTGTATGGCTGAGGAAGAGCAATGGTGAAGTTACAGGACTGTTCAGAGAACAATTATGACTGTAAGCCACATTTGTGATCTACAGTGACTGGGACATCAGTGTTCTTAGAGAATTCCATTTCTCTACGCCTGAAGTATGCTTCTTGATGAGATCAATCATCCCATCATCTGCTCTTTCAGCAACACTTCTGGTCTGTCATCATAACCTGAAGGCATAGGCACAAATCAGTTGATACCCACACAGAGTTTTGTAGTTGCTGGAGGCAAATTCAGGTCTACCTATCTGCAACTGATATAAGTCATCCTCCTCCAACAGACAAATCCTGGTGACCAGAAGGATGCCTTAAATTTCACTTCTTTCTGAAAGTTTCATTAGAAGTATCATTAAAACAAAGGAAAGAACAAATTAAAGGTGATGTTACCAGTGTGGAAACAAAATACTGGCCAGAACTGATCTGCCAAAAGAATACTCAGTTGACAGACTCTGAAAAGGAGGAGCAGTGCAGCAGGTATTTCACTCTGTGGTTTTGTATGGGCATTTCCCCAGGGTCTCTGGACAAGGGCTGCACTCTGCAGTAAGCTCCAGAGGCGGCCCCAGCTGCTCACACCTACAGCCTGCTCAGCAGAAGCCAAGGGTCTGTACCACTTCCCCTCCCCATGCATCTTCCCTTCTGCAAGATCTGTACAATAAATGGCTTTACATTCATGGATGTACTAAAAAGTTTCTGGTAATGCTGGGGACACTTGGGTATCACCTGTCTGCCAGGACTCTAGATATCAAAACGATTGAAGTTGTAGGCAGTGGGATAGTTCTGCCGGTTGTACTGGAAGTGGTCTGTTAAGATGCTGGTTCGGCTGTGCTGGTAGTCTCCATGTTGTGCAAATGCTGTGAGTCCGTTCTGAGACTTCTCGGGAGTGTTTCGGTGCCGGTCCAAATTGACAAGGTCTCCAGTTGTGACTGGAAGGAGCTGCTTCTTTGCCTCTTGGTTTGCATCGTATTTTGTCTAGGAAAGAAGAAAAGAAAGAATTTTTTTGTTCGTTATCATCTTACCAACAGGCAGAGTTAGAAAGAATCCCAGCATGCCGAGGGTTGGAAGGGACCTCTAGAGATCACACAGGCCAGCCCCCTGCTAAAGAGCAGGGCACCCACAGCACCTTGCCCAGGGTCACAATGGCCAGGTGGAGTTGGAAGCTCTCCAGAGGAGAAGACTCCACAGCCTCTCTGGACAGCCTGCTGCAGGGCTCCAGCATCCTCACACCAAAGATGTTCTTCCTTATGAAGAAGCAGCAGACAGTTTACCATTACACCACTATCTATACCTGTTAGAGTCTTCAGGTATTAATGGCTTCATATAAAACTCTCATTCCTCTCAAATGCCAAATCAGGAAGCTGCTCTTTTGCTCAAGATTTGGGTGAGTTACTTCCCAATCTTCCTTTTCCAAGAAAACATTAGGTTGAAGATTTATCTTTGTTAGAGGGCTGCAATGAAGTTTTAAGCCATGTCCTCCGTGTGTATGTTCTAAGCATTAACTTCTTGTACAAACAATAATTCAAAGCTACTGGACTGTTCCAAGTGAGTTTCATGAACAAAGTTCTTACCTTATTATATAAGAAGACCCCCAAGATTGCTGTCATCATTCCAAGGACATTGGTGCTTGTAACCGGATTGCGAAGCATGATAAGGGACACGGTGATAACCATGATTCTTTTTGTGGCATTTGCAACAGAGTAACTGAGTGGGCTGATCAGGTTCAGGATACTGAAGGCAATGACATTCTGGGCAAAATTACAGAATCCACTGATTATAAGCAACATCAAGGTCCAGGGCCAGTGAGACATCGTGCTCTGTTATAAAGACAAACAAGTCAAGAAAGAAAAAGTTATCTCATGTTTCAGATATGAGACAAAGAAACACAAACACAGCTTGAGTCACTTCTGCTACTGGGTAGGTAAAACCTCTGCGGCTTCACTCTAAAGAGACATCCAAGTGTGTTACACCATTAAACTATCAGCTCTGAGAACTTGTAACACACATCCTGGGTGCATCTGCTCTTGCCTCCATTTCAAAATTCCCAAGATTGTGCTGCCACTGGTGCTCCCTCTCAAACGCCGACAGGAATTCTCACAGCAAGATAAACAGGTGAGCACAGCACTTGTTTTGTGAAACAGCTTGCAGGTGTTTCACAACAGTTCCTTCCGGGCTGATGAGGAACTACACTGAAACACTTCAGTTTACTTTTTTTGTATGGCTGGAGATGCCTTTTTTTTTTTCCCTCCTCACTAGCAGCTTCCCAAACACAATACTTACCAGGTCATTCTCTACTAAGAAGGATGAGAGATCTACCAAAACCCAGGTGGGGATCATGAAGAACACAGCATGGCACCCAAGAATGTTCAGCAACCGAAGGTGGTGTATCCGGGAATCTCTTAACACCTGACAACAAAGGTTATGGAACAATTCTCTTCAGCTGCTGCAGAGATTTGGGGGCGCATAACAGTAACAGATGACAGATATATTTTGAGAGCCATAAATACTGTTACAGTAGGAATTTCCTATAAGGATAACCAAAGGAAAACAGATGTCCATTGGAAAAACAATGGTTTCTTGAGCAGTGACTTTTCCTGTTAACAAGGTAAGGATACATTTAAAATGTTCTGCAAACAGTTACAAAATAGTCTGAAAGGATTCAAGATACCCCATTAAAGTTTGCTCCTGTCAGCGCCACTGACTCACTACAGAGAAAGGTTTTGACACAAGATACATTGAGAGCTTTCACATAAACTCTTAAATTTAAGCACTATCAAACTGTCAGGGAACAAAAAAAAAATAATATGCTGAAGAGTAAAGAAAAAGTTCAGGATAAACACTGAGTTCTGCCCAATTTTCAGTGTAAGAGCTTTGACACATGGGAAGAGCCAAAGAGAACAGATGGAAAATACCAAGCCTTACTTTAGGCTTGGCTAGAAAGTCACCTTAAAAAAGAAAAAAGAACACGTTATATGCCCTGGAAAATATTTAACTGCCCTGCTAAAGAATTGTGCTACTCATCAGGGTTACAAACAGCAGAATTGTTACCTTCTTTGAGAAGATGTTCTGAAGTGAAAAACACAGAGTAGCAGCAAGTGCACTGACGAGCCCCCACATGTCAAAGGACAGTTCCGTGACAGTGGCCAACAGGACACCAGTTATTATGGGGATCAGAGACAAGTACACCTAGAAGAGGAACAAAGGGGAGTAGCTTATGTCTCTGAACTTTCATTTCAGCCGAGTGAGTTTTATTTCAACCACTGCTCTGGGGAGGAAAAGAAAAGGAAGAATAAAGCAACAAAACCAGGGACTAACTTTCATACTGTTGTAGTCTGAGGACATTCAGTGACTACAAGTCACACTGTAAGAACTGCAATGTATCAGGGAGCGTACGGATACATTTTTTTTCACGTTGACAATAAAATAAGAAGAAACTTGTAAAATCTGCACAACCTAGTTTCAATCAGAAAAATCACCCAGCCAGCCAGAGCCTGAGCTTTCCAGATCCCAGACACCAGAGCCCACCACAAACACCAGCGAGAGAAGAAAGTGCAGCAAACCTGCCCACACCTTGGTTGTCTGCTTCTCCTTCATGATGATCCGTGACAGCAGAACCACCCAGATCGGCATCGTTGCCTTCACTGAGAACAGAAAGAAAACGTCAGTGGGGATGCAAACCTGGGCCGGTTCCATGAACTGCCATCAGCAGAGGCTGGGTGCTGGGGATGGAGGAGGGGCTCAGAGCTGGTCCCATCAAAGCCACAACCTCAGTCCATGCTGGGTCACTCCTACCTGTCACTGTGCTGGACAGATTCTCAGTGCTCTAGGACACCGCACCAGGCACCATTCGAGCACATGCTGGGCATCACACAGGGCACACACCAGGATTCTGGTCACTGCAGCAGGTACAAGTATGCCCTGGCGACCAGACACTGCACTGGGCACCCAGATGAGCACATACCAGGCTTCAGGTCACGCCAGCGGGAGCAAACACTGGGTACCAGTACAAGCAAATGCTAGGCCCCAGGACACTACCTTGGACACCAGCACACACTGGGTATAAGGACACTGCACCGCATACCGGTACACCCCACCGGGGGCTGCCCCCCACGTCCCTTGGGTCTCACCTGTGTGCGCGTAGGAAACCGGAACCCTCCAGAGAGAGACGTGCGCGGAGACGGAGGCGAAGTACTTGCCGAAAGCGAGCGGCAGGATGTAGCGAGGGTAGGCGCGGGGCGGTAGCTGGGCCGGGCCCGCCGGCGGCACTCTCCAAGCGCGCAGCAGAGGAGGCAGGAGCCCGCACAGCCCCAGGATGTGGAAAAGCGAAACGGTAACGGGCCGCGGGAAGCCGCCGAGCAGCAGCTTGTTCACCACGTTCCCGCCGGCACTCAGCCCGTACCAGGCCAGGCACAGCGCCGACACCCGCGCCCCTTCCCGCAGTGCCGGCCCCCGGCCCCCACTCCCGCCTGCTCCCGACGCCGCTCCCCCGACGCCGCCCGCCACCGGGGCCGCCATGGCTCCCTGCGCCCCCCGGCCGCCGCCGAAACGTCACCACCGCCAACGCGTCGCTTCCTGGGGCGGGCAGCCGCCGCCTCAGTGCCTACGGGAGCCGGGAGGAGCCACCGGGCCTGTGCTTCACTTCCGTCACGGGCCGAGCCGCTCCGGTCTGCCGGCGGGAAGCCAGCACCGGCCGCTCCGCAGCTCCCAGTTACGGAGTGCGTCCCCGCCGCCAGAGCGGGAAGAGGCCAAGCCCAGAGGCCGCTGTCCACGCGGATCAAACCCACGGCTCCAGGCCGCGGCTCCCTAGGCAGGAGCCCTCCGCCCCGCTGCTCGCTGGAGGTGCTCGAGTCGAGGCCCCGAGGGAGGGCGAGGGATTAAAATCACCCAGCAGAGAGCGCGGGCGCACAAAGCCCTCTTTTCTGCTGTGGTTG
Organism: Picus viridis; assembly: GCA_033816785.1. NCBI lineage: Eukaryota > Metazoa > Chordata > Aves > Piciformes > Picidae > Picus > Picus viridis. The sequence continues at coordinate 13,292,131 of CM066604.1, read as the reverse complement.
GACAGGACGGGCGTGCTCCTAAGCAAAGTATGGGCCATAATGACAGTGCAGCCACTGCAGACTGCCTCAGGAAACCGAAAGGGCGGTGGGTGCAGCGACCGAGCAAAGGTCGTACTCAAAGGCAACAGGACAGCTGCTCCTGACTTTCAAAACCAACTCAATGCGGCTGAGGGAGCACCTGTCAAGCCGGAGTGGGTTCTGGAGCCTCTACATCATTCACATACCCCTAAACCCCTACACTTTAGGTAATGGTGACTCCCAGAAGACGTGCACTGAGCCTTTGCATGTCACCCACTGACATGAATGGGCAGTACAAATTAAAGATTTCAGGATCAGAAAGATAAGTTTGGCAAGGCAGATAGGAAAAACCACTAGCAGAGAAATTGAGTTCATGCAAAAATGAGAGTACACAGGAGATACGCACATGGTAAACTTCATTTGAACTTGTTTACAAAATTGACAAAAAAAAAATTACCACCTTGTAAACTTATTCACATTTGTTTTTGCTCACAGAATGGGTTATACTTGCATGCTGAAATAAAGATTGTCAAGCCTCCTTTCACCCTGGAAGACATCCGAGTGAGTTGACCTTTACAGCAGAAACAAACTTGGTATGAACAAGCTTCAAAGCCTGCGTCGAGTGAATTTTTTTGGGGATTTTGTCCCACCAGGGAAGGGGCTGGCTCTGATACCTGGTGCTCCCTCAAGCAAGGCAAGCATCAGCATGGTCAGTTTGTGACCTAGCGCTAGATGTGATCAACTTCGGGCATCACACCTCACTGAGTGTGGTCCACAGGGGCCACCGATTGCATCAGAAACGTAAGAGGGGGTTCATAATGCAACACTTCGTAATTTCCGGAAATTTGCCCTCAGAAGGGCACAGACCATTCAGGGAAAGCAGGAGGAGCAGGGAGAGATCAGATGCACAATATTTTTCACATGAACAAACCCCAAGCACGTTCCAATGAGCAGTTTTTCAGTCCTCCACCATCAAATCTACCTCTCTGAGCTCTGAGACAGTAAACCACACTGCTCAACTTCATCAGCTGCAGGAGGACAAAACAGGAGTAAACTGAAAATATACTTGGCAACATTTTTTGGTAACCACTGTTTCTGGTTTCAACCTCAGATTTCATCAGCAGAAGCAAACAGACATCAGTGAAGAACTGGAGACACCCACATATTTCAACAGCAGTCAGACCACAAAACCAGGAGGTCTGACCAGGAATGACTTAAATCAAACCAACTGTATTCCAGGGAATGAACCAACTTAACACATACCTGGTGAGGAACAGCCTCACCAAAGAGCTTGACTCCGCTCTCAAAGGCAGGACAACTCCTGCCAAGGCTCTTCAGTGTAGAGGTAAAATCCAGCACAAATGGGTTAACAGAGTTAACATCACTAAACCTAGAAGCTATTTTTGGTATTGCATCCCCTCCCCTCTTCCCCTGAACAGGAGCCCAGTGCTGGGGACTGCAGAAAACCACCAGTCCCAAATGTTAAAGCAATTCCAGTTAATAGAAACCCTTTGCTTTCTATGCTGAGCCAGACTCCCTTAGAAAGCATCTGAACAATTAGGAATAATATATTATAAAGTTACTGAGGAAAAAAAGACAACCCAGGATCTCTTTTGGACTCTTGAGGTACATTAACAGCAATTGGTTTATATCAGTCTCCAGACTCTGGAATGCAACCAGAGTTAAAAAAAAAACCCTCAAACATAATAAATCCAACCTGTGTGAGTGAAAAACCACCAATGCACTTGGAAGACATCTTGAGTATCCTTAAGAGCCAGCTGCCTGCTGGGTCAGATGGGACCTGGCTCCCCCATGCCACTCCAATGGGGTCAGGAATCCCTCAGCTGGTCTGAACTAAGCAAATCTTGACACAACTGAGATCTGTATAAAGAATTCACAAGCTGGTTTGTGCAAATTTTTTTTTTTTATTTCCACATTTATATCACAATGTGTCCACTTAAAGGACCAAATAGCAAAGTTGCTCCCTTCTGCATCCCGAGAACACAGAAGTCTAGGTACTGTACATTCACTAAGGCTCTTTGTTTTTGCAAATTGCGTTTATGATGGTTATCCATAAGGCAAACAATATCTAAAGGAATGGTAACAAGTATACTTCCAGCATACAAACAGGCTTCCTTTTTCCCTCTCACAGTACAGTTACAAACTTGTAGCACCCTCGTTATATTTAGATTCTAGAAAAGGTAATTTTTCTTGCTTTTTTTTGTGTGGGTTTTTTTTTGGGTGGGGGGTTGTGGGTTGGGTTTTTTGGTTGTGGGGGGTTTTTCTGTGGTTTTTGTTTGTTTTTTCTTCTTCTGTGTTTTGTTTTTCTAGAAGTTTGCAGAAAGGGAAAAGGAGGAAAAATACTTGGCTGGTGGTGGTGGGATCAAAAAATATTGTTAAACATCTAGTTTTTGCAGCATTTCTCAGAGACTGGATTTAAACTGAAACCAGACTAAAAGATGTGGATGCCTATGGAATGTTGAGCTGAAGCCGGTCGCCCGGCCTGCAGTGCAACACCTGCCGTTTAAACCCCAACCTCCATACCCCGACTTGGAAACAAACACAATCATGTCCAGGGATGTGATACAAATAAAACTACAGGTTTTGCACATTGTCTCTCCCATTATCTCACTGCCAAATAAAAACCCAAATCAAATAAATAGATGCATATTTTGTTAGGGTAACTTCCACAATTTTCTCTGTACCTGCCTGTAATCAGATTCTGGCATTCAGAAAGTGCTGGAAAACCTCTTCACTTCTTGGGGACTAACACTTTTTAGAGCTGGCTCGCTATAGAGTTTTGAACTCAATTTATCAACCTTCGTATGCCTTCCTTTGCAATTGTTAGTAAACTGGTAGCAGCATTTCACAAAAAGAGAATTGAAAGGACAGAGCTGTAAGGAACCAGCTCCCTCACACCCTCTGCTCATTGGGCCTGTGTCCAGGACAGGAGGCTGTTTTCTCCAGCGTTAAGTGGCACAGTGTCTGCCCTCTCTCTGCTAACTGCGGGTGTAAAAGCATTTTTAGCACAACTGTACTCAGTCTAGGCAGACGTAAGGCAGGATGTTCAATCTACCATCATCCCCGTGTGGATCTAAGGATATGCACTGTGTCCAATCATACCAGTTACCCTGTGTGTCATAACAACCGTTCACACCTGGCCAGTTATGTTCACGTATCCTGTCGAGGTCATCACTTGTGACCTCTCTTGTGACCCCAGGCAAGTCTGTAGGTTTGCTGTTAGGAGCTAGAACATGAGTCTTTCTAGCCTCTTTTCTAGTGCTTTCCTCCTGCTTTAAATATTCAGACATGAAGTAGTGAGCTCCTGGAGTCTGTACTCCTGATGAGGACAGCAAGCTACTCTGTCTGTTTAAATATGACTGAATGATTTCATTTCTGGATAACTCTTTCCAGTTCGTTTGTTCAAAGGGGCTTTGCAGGTTGGGTTTTTGCTCCTGCTTTTCTGTTTCTGTCCTGTGCTGCTGTTCAGTAAGTGCAGGGATTTCTACCTGCAAAGGATCTTTCTGTGTTAAAGGTTTTATCTGTCCTGTCATGTGATCAAAAGTGAGTTTTCTTTCTTTTAACCTCACTGGTTTCACACCCCCTTCTGTCACATGCCCATCCAAGTTGACTGTATAGTCTCTGGGTCGGTACCTTTTCTTCTTTTTACTGTCAGAACCTGAAGCAGCATCATCACTGTCCATTTTTGAAGTGTCCTGTGAAAAGCTCATGTGTGGTACAAGAGATTCCCCAGGATGTGAACTGGTTTTGCAGCCGGGAGATGTGTGCTGTTGAAGTGTCCCTGCTGTGTGCCTGTGCTGGCCTTCAGAAGGTACCTGCTGCTCCTGCCAGTGCTGAGATGCCTCAGGTACTGATTGCTGAGAGAACTCCAGTCTCTTTGCTGGCATTGGAGGTGTTGATGGTTGCATCAAGGATGGTGGCGGTGATGGCACCTGTGCGGTATCCAAGAACTGAGACCTTTGAGATGGACTAGGCATGGAATCCTTTGGTGAGTATGTGGTGTGCTGCCGAGCAAAAGTATCGTGCCTGACATTTCTGGGGCTAAAGGAGGAACAGCGAGGACTCTTCGGTTGGTGCAGGCCCGTGGTTTCTTCCAATTTATCATGCTGCTGAAGCACTGCAGTCTTTAATAACGAGGAAGTGCTTGAAGGTTTTACAAGTCCTGGAGAACTGGTGTGAGGTTTGACAGCATTTACTGGGATCTTATTGTGTTTATCGTTTTCACTGAGTTCTGTCCTGCTGCTCTCGGGCCCTGCATGTAGATTTATGTCTATAGGACTGGGAAAATTTTCAGGACTACCTCCAATTCCATTTGTTGGAGGGGGTGAAGAGTTTTGTAATACTTCATGACTAGTTTTGGAGATCTTTGGGGGAAGAGGGCCCTGATGCCCATCCCTGTGTTCACCTTTCTTTTTACGATTTCCCAGTTTCTCTGGTTTTGGAGAGTTTAGTTTCTGGATATCGTTCCTGCTCTTCAGTTCGCTGATCGGCTTTGAGCCAGCCACAGCAGGCAGCTGCGCTTCGGGCTTGCAGTTGTGAGCACCACCATTGGCTGAGCCGGGTGGGTTCGGCAGCCCTCTTGGCACAGGGTCATTCTGGGTTACAGGTTCAATCAACTTCTGCCAATTCCGCAGCAATTTCTTGGCACGTTTGGCAAGCTCTTCATTGGATGTCTTCTTCCTCACCTCATTGATAAGTCTCCCAAGTCTTGTTTCCTGTAAGGAAAGGTATGTAATTTTACAAACAGGTGTCACTGTAAACAACACTCTTGAGGCACATTTCTGCTTTGTAATGCTTGCCCTCGGAAACACCCAGAGAAGAACTAGCAGTAGGCCAGCTGGCTCAGTGGTCTGCCACACAACACGAAACCTGCTGCAGGTTTTGAGTCACCCTGTCTTTATTCCCTGGCTAAAGCACCAGAATTGTGACCAAAAAAATAAATCAGAAAGGAATTCCTTTAATCAGTAAGAACCTTAAATAGAAAGACATAAGTTCAGATTCAAGAGGAAATATAACAGCCAAGGCAGAAAAGGTTACATGATGAAAGTGTAAGATATGTAAAAAGCAGCAAGATGGAAAAAACTTCCAGAAGCTTTGTCAGTCACAGCAGCACGCTGACAAAAATCTGTTTCACAACCCCGCCCAGCCAGGGCATGCCTATGTCCTACCTTCCTCCACCTCTCCTCTCCCTTCACTCCTCAGTACCTTGAAGGGGCAAAAAGACTGATTTAAACAAGCATTCCTAAAGCTCGTTCCATAAGCAGAAGGAAGGGAAATGTTTGACTGCTCCTGAAGCACATTTGAAAACAAACAATTCGTCCACAAGTCAGAATACTTAAGTATTAGGCACCTTGAAGGAAAACACAGACCAGGCTATGAGGGAAATAAGTGACACGTATGTTAGTTAGAATTAATAGCCATTAAGGGCCAGAAACAGAAATAATTTCAATATAAAGATATGGGGGGAGGGGGAGGGGGTTTGCGAAATATCACAGCTTAGCCATAAAAACTTTTTGGGCTGTTTCCGAGAGCATGCAGTGAGGCTGCACCTGATACGCCTCGTCCCAACAAGACCAGGCCCTGAAACTTGCTTAATCGAGTTTAAAATTCATCTTACAGACACAGAGGAACTATATTCTTATTTTGGAGTCTTTGGTCCTTGGTGACCAAGCACCTAAAAAAGTGACCAGGGCTTCAGCAAGCAGAGTCGCATTGATGAATGCAACAGAATTAATCAGTAGCAAGTGATGATTAATTTAGTGCCCCACACAAACAGAAACTGTGCTGCACAGAATGCTGATCTGAAACCAGAAAGAATCTCTGTGCCTGCGGTGAGGTGGCAGCAGCAGCACCAGAGGGACAAAAGAATCTCTTAACTGCGAACTCTTTGCAATCAATCTATTGTTTCAAGAAAAGCTCTGATGGATATCGGGCAGAGAAAGTCCTTTTATACAAACAGAAATAAAGGAATGTTTAGAGGGTGACATACCTCAAGTGCCTCTTTGGTAATGGGGTATTTCTCCAGACTGGAGATCACTTCCAGCACTGCCACCATGTTATGGATCTGCAACAAGGAAACAAAAGTCACTTTATATTTCACCTACAGGTCTTAAGTTATCAAATGTGATTCAAGACCTTCCACTTTATAATTGCTGGAAGCATTAATCACAAAATTGTCACCACACTGTCTGGCTTTAGGGAGCTGATTGTTCAAAAAATAGGGACAAGGACATTCCACTGACCTAGTTGGAAACTGCAGAAGCTGTAACAAACATTCTTCTGTTAAACTAAAAGAAATGTTAGCAAAAAGACCAGCACAACTCGCCACCAGAGTTCTGAGACCTACTACCCCAAGGTATGTTACTGTCCTGCACCCAAACTGGAAAAATGAGTGCCAAGTAGACCAAGAAAAGCAACAGGCCAAAAGTTGCATTTATTCCCCTAGCAACTGCTTCAGAATGACAGAAGTCACTGCCCTACAGCTTTGTTCAAAGAATCGATGGCCCCACTGCTACACATCAGAGCCCACCCACACAGCAATGAACTCCTCCGAGTTCAAGAGTGGAGGAAGCAAGTGCTGTGCCCAGTAGGTGTCCTCAGCCCATCACTGGATCAGGCAGGGTTATGGCCACAGCTCCTCCACAGCAGCAGTGGCTCTAGGACTACATTTCCTCACGTGCAAGGTGGTAAGGAGTGGCTGCAGAAAACCTCATGGCACTAAACCTGCCTCAGGTTTCCTGATGGGCTTCACTGCAACGTTTCCACACACGAGTAAGGGCCACGCAAAGGTGGTCGACACTGTCTGTTGATGTGAAGCACAAGCCTGGCTGGTTTAATGACTCCTGTGAGAAACTCCTAACCACAGAGATCCAGGTTTCCATTACCTGGTGTTACCAGCACCAAAAGTAGGAATTTCTAATTCACTTTTGTACGTAGATTTAAATGAAAAGCAAAGGAAAACTTGAATCACGGTCTCATTTATTGCTTAATTACATTTATGAGTCAACAGGATGTGAACTGAGAAAAAACTTGCAGCAAGAAGCCCTGCAGAGATTCCACATTATCCTAAAGTCTTCTCAGAAGCACAATCAGGTAGCTCTACCCTTCCCACCACAGTCTGCCCCAAGTGGGTAAGACCTTGCTTTTGCAGTCAATTTTACCCTTCTGATAAAATGCAACAGGAGAATCAGGAACTGCAGTCTCTTCCTTCCAGAAAACCTTGTGCACTTACGTTTCTTCCACCACAGCCAGACTGCTTAAGACTGGGGATACTTGGATCAAGCTGCCAGCAACAACAAACTCTGCTCCATTTTTAGATTTACTTTTATCAAACTGTTGTTTGAAGTCTAGATAGGGACGATCGGAACTCTTACAGGTTGTCAAACCAACCTCAGACCAAAGATGAATTCATTTGCCATGGTCTTTTCTTCACTGAACTACAATGTCGCTACAGATATTTAAAATTCTACCATCCAGTCATGTCTGCTAAAACTCTTCTTAAACTACAAAGCAGCAATAACATATTTTGACATATTTTAATTCTTACTATTTCACTTCAGTGCGTTGCTTTTCCCTGTTGTACTCTCACGCTGTTCTAGTGCCTAGGAGGGGTGATTTAGCACCACAATTTAAGTCACACAACACCAGTGGGTTTGTTTCTAGAACCAGAGCACTCAATAGCTACTGCTCAGTTCTGGGAGTTTCCAGACACACGCTTTTAAACCTGCTAAACACGAACTCTCCTTCCCAACACGTACTTCAGCCTATGAATTGCCAGGGTGCAATGAGGCTCCGTGTGTCGCGCACACCAATAATTGGTACAATTATTTTTGCAGTTACTGGTAATCCCCAAATATTTGTTATTTAAATGACAAACTGATGGTAGAAAAAGATCATTAGCCTGTCAGAAGGTCAGGATGGGGAAAGTGATACCCACACAGGCCTACAGAAAGGTGAAACTGGTCAGGGGATTTCCAGTAACAGGATTGCCTTTGTTCAACACACCCAGAGATGGATGCCCCTGAATGCTAAATCACCTACCAGGGACCCAACTGCTCCAGGACTGATGAACAGCTACTTCACTCCCGGCTTGGAAGTACACATGGTGCCAATTACAGACAGTGAAAGCTGCCTGACACTGCCGAGTCTGTGCCAATCATGCAACTTCAGGTAAAACACAAAACAACCCTTTCAGTCTTCACACATTTGTAACCCATTGAAAACCTGCTGCTGCGCTGAAGCAGCCACTGCCACAAGCGCCAAGGCTCGTGCTCCAGATAAGCTGCAACAAGCTCATTTTGTTTCCCTTAAAAAATAAAGTACAATGTCCAGGCAAGTATAACAACTCCACTCTTTCCCAGGAGTCCTCTGGAGCTTCCCTGGAATGCTTCACCCAAACTGCTATAAAGAGAAGCTCATAACAAAAATTATATTCACCTATTTCAAAATAATGCAGACTGTGACATTTCTTGTGGTATAGTTAAGCACCATGACGAAACCAAGATGACCTCTTCAATATGCCTTAAATATCATTTACTCAGTATGATGACACCTATTTCAGTAGCAGCAGCACATCAGTATCTTTACCTTTATTGGTTTAATAAGATTAACATATTGTCACATAACTGACATCAGACTGAAGTTACAAAACCTTCCAAGACATCATAGAATCAGTCAGGGTTGGAAGGGACCACAAGGATCATCTAGTTCCAACCCCCCTGCCATGGGCAGGGACACCCTACACTAGATCAGGCTGGCCAGAGCCTCGTCCAGCCTGGTCTTAAACACCTCCAGGGACGGGGCCTCAACCACCTCCCTGGATAACCCATTCCATGGCTTCACCACTCTCATGGGGAAGAACTTCTTCCTCACATCCAGCCTGAATCTACCCATTTCCAGCTTCATTCCGTTCCCCCTAGTCCTATCACTACCTGAGATCCTGAGAAGTCCCTCCCCAGCCTTCCTGTAGGCCCCCTTCAGATACTAGAAGGCCACAATGAGGTCACCTCGGAGCCTTCTCTTCTCCAGACTGAACAGCCCCAACTCCTTCAGTCTGTCCTCATAGGAGAGGTGCTCCAGCCCTCTGATCATCCTCATGGCCCTTCTCTGGACACGCTCCAGCACGTCCACATCCCTCCTGTAATAGGGGCTCCAGAACTGGACGCAGTACTCCAGGTGGGGTCTCGCCAGAGCTGAGTAGAGGGGAAGAAGCACCTTCCTTGACCTGCTGGTCACACTTCTCCTGATGCAGCCCAGGATCTGATTGGCTTTCCGGGCTGCAAGTGCACATTGAGAGCTCATGTTGAGCTTCTCGTCCACCAGCACCCCCAAGTCTCTCTCCTCAGGGCTGCTCTCCAGCCAATCACAGCCCAGCTTGTATTTGTGCCTGGGATTGCCTCGACCCAGATGCAGGACCCTGCACTTGGTCTTGTTGAAGCTCATGAGGTTGGCTTGTGCCCACCTCTCCAGCCTGTCCAGGTCCCTCTGGATGGCATCCCTTCCCTCCAGCATGTCCACTGCACCACACAGCTTGGTGTCATCAGCAAACTTGCTGAGGGTGCACTCGATGCCACTGTCCATGTCACCCACAAAGATGTTGAACAAGACAGGTCCCAGGACTGATCCCTGAGGGACTCCGCTTGTCACTGGCCTCCATTGGGACATGGACCCGTTGACAGCCACTCTTTGGGTGCGGCCATCAAGCCAGTTCTTTATCCATCTAGTGGTCCATCCATCAAACCCATGTGTCACCAGCTTGGAGACCAGGAGGTGGTGCGGGACAGCGTCGAAGGCTTTGCTCAAGTCCAGGTAAACGACATCAGTTGCTCGCCCCTCATCCTACTTTGAGCAGCATCAGAAATAAGAATTCACCAACACAAGCTGCTTATTTGCCACAGGGCAGATAGGCAAAGTAACAAGGCAGAGTAGGACATGGGAGTTTGGCAGCTCTTGCTCTCTTCAGACACTGGTCAAGAGTACAATAGTCTAAGTCAGTGTCTCAGAACTTGCACAATTTCAAGTTTCTGTTTGTCTACTAACACTGCAACCTGCTACTATCACCCCAAAAGACCACCTTACAAAGCAACCCCAAGAGCTTGCAGAAAAAAAACTACAAATAATCCCTATGGAAACTCTCTAGTGCCATTTCCACATTGGGGAGATTGGCTGGCATGCAGACTAATTCACTCGAAAGTTTACTGGAGAACATCTGCTTTGAGTCATCTCTGGTAATCCTTCCCAGGCAACCCTAATGACAGTCATAGAAAACAAATCTTATTTATTTCATGTAAGTCTCCTTAAGTCATTTGGCCATGGTCTGGAGCTTACAACTGCTATCAGAGACCTTTGCCAAGTTAAGCACTAAATGTTTTTGCTATTGCCTTGGACAAAAATGTGGGTTTCTGAACTCCTGGAAAGGATCAAGCAGCCTAATTTCCTTTTTTCATTGCCATCTTAATGATATTTTAGCTTTTATAAACCAAGAACAATTCAGTAACTATGTTCAGGGTGTTTAAAAGGACAAGAAGTGTGTTTGAGAGGTTTAACGTGCAGCTATTCCCTGCCTCCTTGGCCTGTAGATTTGAAAACAGCATCTACACATGAGCTGCAATCACTATTTCCACATGCCAGGGGTGAGGAAAGGCTCTGAGCACCAGCCTGCTGTGATGTGGTTTATGCTGGACCAGCACACTCCAATGTTATACTTGGAGTCCATTTTCAGACCAGTGCTGATACAAAACACAAAAGTTCCAAGTCTAACACCTTCCTTTCTTTCTCAGGACTGCCTCACCACAAAGGACAACCTGCAGCAGTCTCTCAGATACTGCTGTCTACAAACCGAATGTTAAGAGAAACATGCAACTGCAGTCACTCAAATAAAGCAATGTATTTGTTGTTCTTGGTTTTGGGGTTGTTTCTTTAAAACGCACACAATTAGACTATGAGAGATGACAAACCAGATCCAAGTTAGCAGGGACGATGTTGCTGGGACAGTTGTACAGGCCTAGAATAGGATAAGGAGCAGCAGCTCTTTCCTTGTAAAGTAAGCATCTGGGAGTAAGATGCAGGGTTACAAACAAAACCGCCATGAAACGCCCAATACTGATTGCTATCCAAGGGGATTCTGGATAGAAAGGCTCTTCTTGACTCTCTCACAGCTAAAGTTCATAGAAAAGCAATAAAAGGCATCTTTTGACACAGCAGCATCATCCAAAGGGTCACATCTGCAGCTTTATAAGTTTCTAAAGGATATTTAACTTGGCTGGGTATGTCCAGAGTCACTAATTACAGATGCTTTTCTAAACCCAAGTGTAACACTGGTATCCTCCTGAACTCATGAGTTACAATCATCAGCAATCTGACTCCTTCATAGGCATTTGGAAATGGACAATGCAGATCAATCAGAAGACACTGGCTTCGAGAGAATGCTCCTGTCATCATACCTTGACTGACTTCCTCAGAACATGCCATGAAGACTCATAATTTTGCTAATTTCAAATACTTTTGTACCATTTTCCCACCTGTGGTATTAAAGCAATTTCACAAGAGCAAGCAGAGAAATGGATCCACCATGGAAGACCAAACAGATCTTTCCATCCACAGATACAAACCCAGCTCTCTAGTGCCAAGCTGGTGTTTTCTGCTGGCAGTCAGTAAGAACCACAGGATGGTCTGTACCAGGGTTCACAGGACCATTTGTACCCTTTTTCTTGACTTCCCCACACACCTAGGGACAGCAGCATTTCACTGGATAGTTACAAAAACTGTCATATATCCATGGGCCATGGCTATCCCTCTGTCGTTCAGGTTAACGTTCCAGAAAACTCCAGCTCCAAGTCACTATTGCTGACGTTGCCAGCAAGGCAGAGCCGATTCCCAAGGAGGTACAGCAACAGCAGCATCATGAGCCATTCCAAAGGCAGTACAACTGCCTTGGACACTTCCAGGTTTGGACCCTCCAAAAGGCTACTTCACTGCATAATAACCTGAAAAGTGGAATTAGAAGGGAAGAGAAGTTGCTCTTCATATTAGGCTTTATTTAAACACGGTGATGAAAACACGGCAGTCTGGTGTTCATTTAGCACCTCACATGGGCTGCAGTGGGTATCAGATACTAGCAATATACATCAGCAACAGTCAGCTAGAATGTCTTTCTTCAGAGATAGACTAAACATGCAAGCATTTAGAATTCAAGTTACAGCCTGCTGATATTTAGTTCAGTTCCCTTGCAACTGATCTATTAACACTTCCCCCAACCTCTCCGTGTGCCATGACATTGTCGCAGGACTTGGAACATGAGATACTGTTCTCAGAAACCATAGACCAAGAAGATGACCGTGTGCTGCTTTGTTCATCATTACTGAAGACATATGGAAGTCAGTTTGCAGACTTCAAATATTCACTACTACACAAAAGATATTCTGAAAGGTGAAGGCAACTTTTAATTGTATTTAATAAAGCCAATCTTTAAACAGGAAGGTATCAATTATTTGTTTGAAAGTCATTCACTGAGAGTATCTTTTGCAGCAGAGAAATTCACCTGGAGTCTGTGTTTGAAAGCTGATCAGGGATTTGTGCTGCAAAACAAGAGGTAGAAGAAATGCTCCTTGACTGCCAAGAGCAGCCAAAGAGGTGGCTGGGCACGGCAGGTGCTGATCCTTACCTCTGGACTTAGTTTCCAGGTTGGATTTGGAGTCAAAACAAAGTGTGTATTGTATTTGTGCTTTACTGAATGGCAAAGTACCATCATCTAGATACCCTCCCACATACACTTGACAAAAACAGTCTCACCACACAAGAGTAAGGTCAGATTCCAACAGAATTCCTCATTGTGAAGAAACCGGCAGATCTGAAATACTTGAGCAAGAGACAACACTTCACCCTCGGCCACCTTCTGGCAGCAGGTACACACAGAGGAGAGGTGCAGAGAGACTACAGAAGCTGAGAGAACAAGAGGAGTTTGCCAGCAGGAGAAACAGTTTGTGCTGACAGGTACACCCCGAGACACAAATCAAGCAGTTGGTGCATGCCATCAACATTCAGCTCCTCCCTACATGGTCCACTCCAAAGGAGACTTCTCACCCTGGCAGAGGTCCTTGATTCAGCTGGACAAGGCAGGGGAAGCCCTCAATGAAAGGAGTATCCTTCAGTGAAGTTATTTAGAAAGATAAGAGGTAGTAACACAGATCATGGACACAAGACAGATGCAGAATACATCAGCTCACAGAGCAGTGGTGGCACACTGAGGGACATCTCCTTGCACTACAGGAAAAGGTCTTTAAGGCAAAAGAACAGTCAACAGTAACACTTTTCTCCATTCATGTTTATTAATCAGTAACTGGAAGGACATTCTTACAGCAGAGTGAATAATTGTCTGTCAGCTTCAACAGTCACTAAACATTTTGTGCAATATCCTAATTGTACCTGTAGTGCCTCCCCGTCATTGTACACAAAGCAGAAGATTCACAGCAACGTGATGCTTCTCACTTTTTTAGAATAGAACAGAATCCCGCCTTCCCCCCACCAAAAAAAAAACAGAAAGAGCATGAAGTTGGGCCAAACCTGTCTGGGGAACATGGAACATTTATTGTTGAAATGAAGGTGAGTTACGTGAAATGTAACTGCACTGGAAAAATGTGTGGCAGAAATTCAAGGTAACAGAAGAGAGGAGTGGATACTGCTGACCAGGGCCAGGAAGTCACTGTCCCAGCAGGGCAGAAGAACCTTACGGGTACATACACAGCACGCTGCAAGCAAGCTAATTTCAGTCTTGTTTTTCACTCAGCTGATAAGGAATAGTATAGGACTCAAATCTTGCTGGAATTACATGTTCACTTCCAGACACCACAGCTCAGGAAGAACGCATACAAAAAGGAGTTCAGAGAAGAGCAGTGATAAGAAGTTTGGAAAACACAGTTAACAAGAAAAAAAGTTCAAGCCCTCAGTTCACAGAGTGCTGAACAAAATAGAAGAGACAAATAAAACTCATACAAAGGCTTATTTCAAGCTATTAGTCATAATGAAGAAAAGGGTGATTGACTTTCATGCTCACTGGCCTCATTCGTAACAAGACAAATATTGATAACCCCTTAAGACAGAACCAGAGAGCTACCAACGCACTCAAGTAAGCCCTCCAGTAGTTCCCTTGGCCACTACAGAGGTTGAAGAACAGATTAAACAAGTCTTGAAGCAGTTGCTTTATGAAAGTGATGCTACTTCAGTGAAGCTGATGGGACCACATAGCTTCTTGAAGTCCCTCTTATGATCAACACCTAGGGAACAGATACTGAGCAGCAAGTAGCAGGAACACATTCATAGAATCAATAAGGTTGGAAAAGCCCTCAGAGATCATCAAGTCCAACCTGTCGCCCAAGACCTCATGACTAACTAAACCATGGCACCAAGTGCCACGTTCAATCCCCTGTTGAACACCTCCAGGGACGGTGACTCCACCACCTCCCTGGGCACCACATTCCAATGGCCAACAACTCTCTCTGTGAAGAACTTTCTCCACACCTCCAGCCTAAACTTCCCCTGGCATAGCTTGAGACTGTGTCCGCTTGTTCTGGTGCTGGTTGCCTGGGAGAAGAGACCAACCCCCACCTGGCTACAACCTCCCTTCAGGTAGTTGTAGAAAGTATCCATTTCTATCTAGGCCAAAACAGGAATCCTAATAAAACATGTCCTCTTAAAGATGACATATAGGTAATTATGAAGCAGTTAGTATTATAAAGGACTTGAAAAATCCTACACTTACAAACTGGCTGTCCCCCTGGCCCCTGCAGCCTCACTAGCCCAGTGACCATGACTGCAGGAGGGATGCCCAAGGCTGGCCCAGCCTTCACAGGCAGCTCATCACCACTCAGGCTCTGTAGTCACTTCATGTCACTATTTCAATCACCTCACACTGACTTGCCTCTCAACATCCCACCACCTGAGCACGTTTCTAACACAGCATGATCCCACCAAAATGAAGCATAATAAATCACAATTAGCCACAGAAACATTCATCCAATGTCTTCAACAACATCACAGAACAGGGAAAAAAAAAAAACAGGCTTAAAATGTGCCCCTTCTAATTTAGCTTGGGGAGAAAGACTGATTCATTCAGCCCCAGGTCTGTGCTTTGACTGCAGCTGTCTGGGGCAAAGAAAAGCCAACGCTGAGAGTTCATACAGAGCAGGTGCACGGCAGCTTCCACTTCTCCTAACCCCTGTTACTATCTACCTGCATTACAGCACGAGCACAGACCCCAGCTGGGCTACGAGAATGACCCTTAAAGGCACTGCCCGGACAAAATCATTCTGCAATCACCTGCTTCATCTTAATGCACTCCGGAGAACTACTGGAGATTTAAAATTATGCAACACACATTTAAGGACTTGATGAGAACAGCTTCAAGGGGTCAAGAGCTTCCTGAAGTTCTTAAATATGTTACTCACCACATGGAATATCTGCTTAGAGCTGTTTATATCTGACTGTAATACAGAAAAGGGCTACTAATGTCATCACAATACCAGCTTTTCTCTCTTTCTTGAAAAATTAAGCCAACTTTCACTGCACTGGTGTACTTCTAACTGGAGCAGCCCCACTAGGGAAGCTTCTTAGCCGGTTCTTTAAATGATAAAGGAGGTTAAGCAAGAGCCTCTTGAATATGCTGCATTGAGGAATTTCAGAATCCATCAAGAGTGAAGCACACTATGCTTGTGTGACTGCTCAGGAGAACTGAAGCACAGCATGCTTCTGCACAAAACCCGAGAAAAATACTCTTACCAACTGGGAAAGTTTTAAATACCAAGTCTGGGAGAAGTCACTGTACCTCTGCACAGCAGTTCCTAAAAGAATTCACATCAGCACATACCACAGAGAGGTTTTATGAACATACAAAAAAAAAATTGCAATCCATTTACCCATTCCCTGGAATTGCTGATCACCAAATCCTAGATAAAACGCTGCTGCAAGTCACCCATTTCCAAACAGCTCCCCACATTCTCTGAAGACTGTGCAGGTTCTCGGAGAATAGATCCTGTCAGGAAGGGAACGGCTCCCCTCTGATCATCAGTCGAGAATGCTGGGCCATTCCACTCGGTGGCACAATCATTAGCAGCTACTTGGAAACAAGAGTTTTCTACCTTTGTCTGGAAGAAAAGCCACATCTTTCCCTAGAGGAGATAAGCACAGCACCTTTCATCTCGGGGCTTATCCCTTCGAGGGCTACTTTAAGACCAGCTCCACTACCGAACAAATTGCCCAATGTGGCCATAAGAGGACAAAAAAAGAACCCAGTCTCTCATCAGCATTTTATTTAAACACGGAACACTGGGGAAGCTGCACCTGGCACTAGTTATTTCTAACCCGGTAGCAGAAAACTTCACGATTTCCATGTAAGAAAGCCCCAGTGGTGCTCAAGTCCCTTGGGAGCCTCTATTTGAAATCCAGTAAAGAAAATACTACACAAAGTCAAAACCCAGTAGCTTGTTTTGACAGACCGGCACTCTTGCCTATGTGACAGAGAGCTTCCACGATGCAGTCAGGCCCCGCCTGCTTATCCCACGAACACACAAGTTGCAGGCACCCCTTTGCAAATACATTTGAAGCACAGACTCATGGAACGGTAGTGTTGAAAGGGACATCAGATCAGCTATTCCAAACCCCCTGCTAGTGCAGGTATGCCTAGATCAGGTTACCCAGAATCACAATGGCCAGGTGGGGTTTGAGTCTCCAGAGGAGAAGACTCCACAACCTCTCTGGGCAGCTTGCTCCAGGGCTCCAGCACCCTCACACCCAGTAAGTTTCTCCTTAAGTTGAGTGAAATCTCCTGGATTCCAGCATGTGCCCGCTGCCCCTTGTCATATCACTGGCCACCACTGAGAAGACCCCAGCTCCATCCTCATGACTTCCACCATTTAGATGTTTATATACATCATCTCCTGTGTCCTCTTTTCCATCTCTCCATGCTGTTCAAGAACTGCAATTTCTCCACGGACAAACTGTACTATTGAGGCACACGCATTTCTGGAACTTTCAGGATGGTACCTTAGAGAGACCTAAAAATTCCACATTCCTTCCCACGGAATTAATGCACCCAGCACAAGGAGTGTGACCTGCTGACTGTGCTACCCATTTCCAGGAGCTCTGCTCTCTGACAGCTCATATGACAGAAACCCAGTGCTAGTTGTAGATGTGCTGAAAGTTTGCTCACTGAAGGCAAGCTGCACGTTTGCATCAGCACTCTGGGAAAAGCTCATGCTGCTCTATCTCCGCAAGTGCTACACTCCTTTAAATAAAATAAGCAATTTAGACCTGCAGTAGAATCATGACACTCTGCAAGGTGATTCTGCATGAGAACAGTATGTAAGAAAGCAGCTCCAAAAGTGCTGGCTGTGACTCTCAGACAAGCCTTCCTGCACAACCATCTGTACAGCACCAAGTTTCAGAACATGTCCAGTTGAGTACGTTGCTGAATACTAGAGACAGACTCAGACATAGGATTCCTCTCCTCTGCAGCTGCTATGCTAGAAAACCACTCCACTCAGTAAAACCAAACTAATCACCTTTTACTTCCAGGGGTTCCTCTATAGACATTTCCACCACTGACTGGGCACGCTGAAAATTGTATTCTTGGATATTCACAATCCCACTCAAGCACACACCACTGCCCTGTGAAAGCCATGCCCCAGAAAACGCTGACATGCTGTGAAGTTTAGCAGATTATGCCTCAAATTAAAGCAATATGCTGGCTCTTAAATATTGTTCTAAACACTGAAAGCATGAATTACCTGCAGAAAGAATAATTTAGCTGTTAGACGACTGAATAAACAAACCTACATCTACATTAAAATGAATGTGATGTGCTTACCTTTACCTTCAGTATTTCTCTAAGGACCAAGTGGCTAAGTGAGGCCATAACACACCACATCACAGAGTGTGGAAGTTATCACCAAGCCCCAAACGGGTGAGACAAGATAGCAGTAACATGTTATCAGCCAAAACAGATGGGGAGGCGGGGGCTGCATTTATTATACTGACATTAATGTGAACTCCAAATCCAATACATTGGAGTAATGATGCGTTAAAAGAAGTGCTACTTAATTAACACCAAATTTCTGCAGCAGGCAGAATAGATTCCTCCTTTCCTGAAACTTTTGTGGTTCCTGAGAAAAACCTCCACTTGTCAACCTTAACAGCTCCTTTGAAGAAACTGGAAAAGGCTCCCCTTCCTCAGAGTGCTTTGGCTGTTCTGAAACCACTTTGATGAGGAGCCAAAGTTGCCAGAATGACCGTGTTGCTGTGTCATCTGGCCACAGCAAAAATCTTCAAGAGAGGCAACAACGCATCCCTTACACATGCCTAAGCTGGGCTCATCCTCAACTCACTGCACAAACCTCTAACAAATGACAGATTGCAGCTTCTCTTCTAAGCTCAGACTCATGAAACGCAGGCTGAGCTGAAAGGCTTCGTATTTTCCACAGGACAGATTGGGTCGCTCCCAGCTCAGAAGCTTTGTTCTCTGGGAAGTTTGTTTCAGCAGTGCTCTCCTGCAAGGTTGCACATCCCGCATCAGTGTCTTCTCCACACTAGTTCATGGTGACTATTGGAGGTCATCTGTGACAGAAGAACTATCCATAAAAAGTTGGTTCTTCCCTTCAGTAAATGGCTTCATCTCAATGTGTGAGATGGGTTATTTCAAACCTCACAGCATCCCTCTGGCACTCCAAGTGTTCATTCCCCAAAAAAGATTCCACACTGCAGCATGTGCAGACAGCTTCTTGCTGCAAAGTTTCATCACTTGTGTTAAAAATGCCTGATCCCCTTTAATGAAACAACCTAACAGGCAGAGGGATGGATGGATGGATGGATGGATGGATGGATGGATGGATGGATGGATGGATGGATGGAGGGTGCTGCTCCACAGTAGCTTGAGCTTGTACCACTTAGGGCTGTCACTATCACACTCTCCCCACCACACACTGCTCTGTGCCCAAACCACCACCTCCCCAAGCCCATAAGGAGCCAGGGCACAGAAAGAGGCACCAGAGGGCACCTTCCAGGTAGAGTTTGGCCAGGTTTGCTCCTTGGCTGGCCTGGCACAAGGGAGGGAACAGGAATGTACAGCTTTAGGTAGGGAATTGGACGGGGACCACAGCAGCTGTCCTACCAGGTGTGGCTCCCTTGGCAGTTTCAGCTGGTACAAGTTTAAGCCAAATCAATTCAGTTTTTGACTGTCTGGAATATGAGCCACACAGCCTTTAGTGAAAGGTGATATACTCTCAGAGCTGGAAAACTAGCAAGGAGCATCCTCCTGGCTATCCATGAAGTTTCCCAGAGTTTACCCAGAAAGACCTGCCAAGCTCTCCCAATACTGCATCAGCACAAGCACAGGAGCAATTCCAGACATCCCCAAACCACACAGGTGACAGTGAGAATAATGCCTCCACAAACAAACCCCAACCATAAAGCCTCCACTCTCCTCTCAAAGCACATAGTCCCATACCAGCCTGACAAGGCATCAGGGAAGTACAAGGAACCCAGCAAACAAAACTCCACCTCTTACCTTCTGTATTTAAACACTTTACCACCAAATTCTGGTGACACACCTGTTTGTGGAGCTCCAGAAGTTTTATCAGGTAATCAAGCTACATGAAAAACTACTTGAGGAAAAAATAAAAATACATTGTCTTTAAACCCTGATCAATTCCCCACTTCAGTTCACCCAATGATCCTGCAAATTGCTGCAGCAGCAGACGAAATGGGTGTGTGGCAGGAATAAGAGGTGGGTGTCAGTGAAATTGTCCCTGCTGCTGAAACACACTCAGATTACAGCTAGGAGCAAATGACTCCTGCTGCCATCACCACTACAACCTGCCCAAGGAATTAACAACAGAAAGGCATTTTGGCATTTCCCTTGCTCTGACCCAAACACCAGCTACTTTTGTTTGCTCAGAATTGTCTAAGCAGCCTCAACCATTATAAAGTTCTCACTCCTGCAGAGGAGTACAGTGCACGTAAAAAGTTTTATGTCTCCTCTCACAGAGGAACAGGCCCAGGATTAACCAGATGAGGGCTAACTCAGACTAGTAGAACTCAGTACCTGTGTAAGCACCACAGGCACTGCTGGAATATACTCCCACCAAGCCAAAAAAGCTGTTTTGGAAAGAGGTGGATGGCAAAACTCCAAAGGAAGGCCAAGAAACCAACTACACTATCGCTCTCAACCTGGTGAATGAATGCAAGCATATCCAGTAGTTTACAAGGCAGAGCACCAAAAGCAGCAGCCACCCTCTTCTAAGGGTGTTTAGATTTACGAAGAACCTGAATGCAACGCAACTTAGTGCAACAGGCCCAAACCTTCACATGGAAGCCAGGACTGACCCGATAATGACACTTCAGACTCTACACACCAGGAAATGCCACGACCACCTGCATGTTCCACCACACACCTGAAGCACAACCTCGATGCACAAAACATGACACTGCTTGAACCAGGACAACCTACAATAAGGAAATAAGGTGAGAGGTACTAGAGGCTCCAGTCCTTGCACACTGCAGCCTCCTCAAAACTGCTAAGCTTATTAAGGCCTCACAGAAAAGGATCAAGCTAAAGCAGAAGCCATGCCTAGTCTACTTTCACCCACACATAGCAGTTCCCTGCAACCAAGGAAGTCACCAAGACCCTCCTGAAGTGAATCACCACTGTTGTCCTCCACTCTCTACCTTTCTGTTACTACAGCAGCATCTGACACCTCTGTATCTGTTTCACACCCAGTTCTCAAAAGCACATTTACCACTGCTGATCCAGGCTTTTGTTTCTAGGACTTTGGTAAAGCAGTCAACACAGAAACCAGCCATGGAAGCATCTTCAGCTGCAGCTCAGGCGTTAACTGGTAGATCATCCCAAGCCAACACAATGCTTACTAAGACAGGGAACAATTTATCATTAATAATTCAGATCATGGACCTCTCTGGAAGGTCTGAGCAGCAAGGACGGATGAGATACTGCAGGAACGGCAGCCTGACTTACAATCACCTCCATACTATGTGAGGTGAGCATACGATGGCTTGTTACTCAAACCAAAGCTGGGTTTACAGTGTGGAGAGCCATTGATGGCAAATAATTAAATTACTGCCCAATATTTACAATAAGGGACAGATTGCTGCATATTCAGGATGAGAAACCATTTAATTTCAAGCACAACTCTTAACTCTTGCCAGTCAGAAACACCAGGCAAAACCAAACAGGCCCCACTATTCCTGACAGCAGGTAATAAATTCCCCAAAGAGCACAGAGCAGAATCTAACAAGGTAAAGGTGTTCTGCTGGGTGGAAGAGGAGGTTTCTAAGCACACTGAATCCAAAGGGAAAAGCATCACTCTCCCAGAAACAAGGAATATCTCCTCTGTAAGACCTCAGGCAACCACTGCAGTAAAGTTTTGGACACCCTTTGCCACTTACTGTTTCTACATGATTCTTCCAGGAAAAGGATTTTCCTACAACAGACTTGAATCAGCCATAATTGTGAGTGATGCCACTGAAGTCCTACTTCCCTCCAGCACAAGTCTTGGTACAGCCTCCCTAACACACTAGCTTTGGAAGGAAGATCATGTTGATAGCTAGTGCTTAAGTCCTGCAGCAGAAGTAGCTTGTCTATATGTTTTTCCAGAGGAAAAAAAGAATAAATGAAGATACAATCCCAGACATCCCAGTGGGCTCCCAAGATGAGGCAACTATTTGAAAATAGCTTATTTCTTATATGTCTCCTTTGAAATAGAGGTTACCTGTGTATATTCTGACCTAAGTGTGGGAAACTAAGTTATAAATACATTCTGCAGCAGCTACTGGGGGAAGGCTCAAGCACTGAGCACATGTGTGCAATTAACATATCTTTCTGGAACCAGCAGTTCAAACGAAGATGAACAGCCAGCACAGAAGATGACTTCTCACAGAAAGCAGGTTCTGAAAGCTTGGGGACAAGATTATTTTGACCAGTTTCACTCAATGCAGGTAGAGAAACCTTCTCTTTGTTTTGTTTAAGGCAGGAGCTCAGGGTTAATCAAGAACTGTAGGTCCCACAAAGACCCTTACAGCCACACCACAACGAATATACACAGCTTGTATTAGAACATATATCAGTGAAGCTTAAATCATCCCACATCATCCCATTTCCTCAGCCTCACTAAATTGGACTAGTTTTGACACACTTGGAATGCTAGTTTTCATCCTCTCCAGAAACACACACACACCGACAACTATATTGAAAAGCCTGAGAGGAATTCAGGCCTCAAAGCTTGTCTGTCCTGATCACAAGGAAGTCCACCACAATAATGAATACTTTTAAGTTTTGGATGCAACCACTTTCTTCAGAAAATTCTAAAAGCCAGAAGAAAGCAGCCAGAGTCTTCTGTGAGCGGCCACAAGCACAGCAGCTTGTGCTGCAGGAACGCATCAGGATACATGATGTGCTTACACAGCTGCCCAAGCGATTCACTGCAGGATTTGCTTTTAAGTATGTCTAAGGTGTAAGTTTTCTTCTCTTTGTGGAAGTGTCACAACAGGTAGTTGTATGATTGTTTGCCAACTAGCCCAGAAATGTCTGAGACCTCTGTGGGCACAATTGTCCACTACACCACTTCTGCTCTCCTTCCAAGGAAAGGTTCAAATGGAAGACAGCCATCTGCCTGCAGGCATTTCTGAACAATGGACCAATTTTTGCCCTGGACAAGTATGTAGAATTGTAATTTAACAGACATTAGTCCTAAACATATGAGACTACTGACCTGTAGAAAGCTCAGCAGAGCTCTGGCAGCTGTGTGGTTATTTCTGGTCCCCTCATCACAACCCCACTGTGACAGGTTCACAACATAATGTAACTTTAATATGCAGATAAAGAGAAAAGCGTCCGTCACATTTATTGGCCATTGGAACGGGCTGCCCAGGGAGGTGGTGGAGTCACCATCACTGGAAGTGTTTAAGAGGAGACTGGATGAGGCACTTGGTGCCATGGTTTAGTTGATCATACGGTGTTGGGTGATAGGTTGGACTCAATGATGTCAAAGGTCTTTTCCAACCTGGTTAATTCTATTCTATTCTATTCCCTGGCTTAATTCAGCACAGCCACAGCTTTTTACAAAGGAACATCAGAATGAGGGTAACTCTTCCTACTAACAGTTCTAAAGTTTAATAAAATTCTAACAGATCTGTGATTTCTTTTTAAGTAGGTTGGCACTTGGTCTAACACAAAGTGAAAAATCTGAAGCCACAAAGAGAACTCAGCAAACAAAATCCACGAAGCACGCTGACGTTTCAGCCAGATGCACGTTAAAATACTGGCTTAGGCACTAAAAGCTCACAATTACCACTGTAAGCCATTACTGTTACCTGACTGTGTAATATCACAGCTCATGACAAAGGTACACCACAGGGGATTACTAAAGAAGCTACAAGGTCAGAGTGATCTTTATTCACTTCTCATGTCACACACATGCCACTCCAGAATGTTTCCACATGGCAATAATTTTATTAGCTAACACAAGACCTCATTAGAAGTCCATTACAAAAAATCACTTTTTCAGATAGAAGCAGGTACAACTTTAATAGAATCAAAACACCACTTCACATTGCCAGCCGCCTGGAGTAACACACATACAAGTGTGTTCAGCCTAAGGTGCCCACAGCTGTCCCAGAAACTGCAGATGGCCAAGACAAACCCACCTTTGCATCCTGCTCTGGTGACTCTTGGTCTAAGATTGAACAAGCTGACAGATTGCAGGCTCTGCACTCCTCTCACAGTAATAAACACCTAAGCAGAGAACTGTTTTAACGTGCCAACCCTCCCCCCGCCAAGCTTAAAAGGAGTAAACAATGTTTCAGGTAAGTACCATTTCCATATTAAGGAGAAATACACGCCAACTTCTGTGCTTATTCTGCATCGCAGAGACAGCAGATAAGCTCATTAGTGTGCTACAGAAAAGGGTAACAGCAAAGACCGAGGCTGCTCACTGCTAGAGCAGCCCCAGAGCCCTGAGGCCACCGTCGAAGCCCTCCCGGCGTCCAGGGAATCCGAGGTACCTACCCCACGACAGGGCCAGAGGCGGCCACAGGGGCCGAGGAACAGGTGGGCGCCCCGGAAGGTCCCAGCAAGCTGCGGCGGAGCCCGGCCCAGAGCCCCCTGCAGGCCGCGCCCGAGCCGCGGCCTGGCGTCGGGAGGCCGCCGGGCCGCACACCGCATGGCCGGGCAACGCCAACCGGGACCCTGGGTGCCGTGTGGCGGCGGGAGGCGGCGCGGCGAGGGGGCGGACACAGTCCCCTGGCAAAAGGGATATGCCTCCGATGCCACCGCCGGGGCGACCCCGCGGTCCCAACTCCGGGGAGCGGGCGGCGAAGCGCCGTTGGCACTGGGACCCTGGGTGGGCAGGACACCGAGAAGCTCCCCGCTATCGCCCGTAGCGGAGGCCTCCGGTACCGGAGAAGGAGGCCGGCCGCAGCTGCGGTCCCGGCAGGAGGTGAGGCGGCGGCGGACGCGTGGCCCCAGCGGCCCCTCAGACAGCGACGGGGAACAGCGGGACGAGAGTCCCGGGCAGATAGTTAGTTACCGGGGGGGGGGGGGTGCCGCAGCAGCGGCCCACGTCCCCGCACTACCGGTACGGGAGCCTTGGGGCCCGGCGGGCCGTACTCACGTTGCTCTGCGGGTCGATGGCCTGCAGCAGCCGGTCCCTGATCTGCTGCGGGGAGGGGGCCGGAGCCGCTGTCATTGCCTGGGCGAAGCGGGGCGGCTGCGGCCGGGGCGGGCGGGCGGCGCGGCCAGGCCGGGCCGGGGCGGCGGCTCCTCACTCGCCGGCGGCGGCCTCTTCTGGGAGCCGGAGTCGCATGTTCGCCCCCGCGGGGCGGGGACGGCGGTGGTCGAAAAGGGGCGCGTTGGGAACCACGACGGCGCCACCGGGCCAGGCCCGACCGTTCCGCTCGGGGCCAAACTCAACTGTGGGCAGGAGCCAGCCCCGCGCAGGGCACCCTGGGACACGCCCGACGCCGTAGCGAGCGGCGCGCCCCTGACGTCACGCCGCACCCTGACGTCACGGCAAACGCACCGGCGGGCCCAGAGCGCGCTTGCACACCTGGCTCAGTGAGGACGCGCCTGCTCCGAGGGGGTGTGGTGAGCGCTGAGCGGGGCGGCGGGGGCGGCACTCCGGGGAGAGCACCGAGCCCCAGAGCCTGGTGCGGCGGGGAGAGCACCGAGTCCTGCGTCCCCGCCGCACGCCAGCACCCTGAGCGCTCCGGCTGCTGCGGGGCACTCTGGGCGAGGGACGGTCCGGGACGGCTGGTGGGACCGAACCTCGTGGGCAGAGAAGGCCCGAGAAAATAAGTATCGGAAATAAACCATGGTGACTCAGATTGCATGGACTGAAGGCAGTGGTGCCTCGCCCCAGGCCCGCAGGAAGGTACCGGCGTCCTTTTGTGAAAAGCCCGATTTGTTGTGGGACAACGGGGCAGCCCGGGAGGCCTTTGCCAAGCACCAGGATCTCACCTTCTCAGTGTTTTTGGATAAAGACTCTCTGGGCATTACCTGGAAAGGGCTAATCTTACACAACATGAATAAAGGGTTCTTGGTACAGACATACTTACCTTGTCACCTGTCTTATCCCCTTGAAACTACAAGTCAAATACCAAGAAGGTTTTGATAAGCTTAGAATGACAACATGATCTGGGTACCTAAGCAGCTGTTTCCTACAAGCAAAAGGTTTCCTACATCACCCTGGCCAAAGGACCAGCCCAGCGTTTAAACCTTCCAAAGCCTTTAAGAGTAGCTCAAAACTAACCCTTTCAAAGCACCTGCTTGGCAGCTGCATCACAACTTTTATTATTTTGAGCATTTGTAATCTTGAGGTGACAGCATGCTGTAAGCCACATCATCTACTTAAGAGTGATAAAATTGTCATTATTTCTGTATCAGTAGAACTTGATCATCCCATTTCTTTCGCTGTGTTCAGTGTTGCTCAGAAAGCAGACTTGCATCCACACAGCATCAGCCATTTTTCCCAATAAGAATAAAATCCTCAAGTCTGAAGCCAAGCCTGAGCACTGTGGTGACAAGTCCAGGGGCCTCTCATGGGCTATGCACAGCTGGTGATGGCTATTTCCACCCCTCCCCTTTACCCTGGCAGCGAGATTTGGGGTTGGCTTGATAGCATCCAAATAAAATTCAAGGTCTTTGCTAAAAGCTACCCTCAATCATTTCAGTGAGGCATGTCTCCTCCTCAACAGTCAGCTAAGAAAATTGAGGTCAGGGAAATTCCACTAATGGTTTCATTTGATGTGAAAGACACCCAGCACTGTGCTGGTGAAAGAGACTAAGTGAGCATAAACAAAATTCAAACAGCCAGACACAATTACAAGCCTGGCTAAAATGTCTCAAAACCCCCCTACACTGAATTGATTTCTCTTGTAACAGAATGAATGTGGCACCTAATAAACATTTTAGCCTTAAATAGAACAACTTTATTCAACCAAACCCAAGATCACTCCAAAACTATTCCTTAGCATTGCCTTACATAATTATTTTTGCTATGTTTCCTATCAAAAATGCCCTAAATATTGCTTAGGGAAAAAAAAAAAACAACAAACCAACACAAAACCAAGTCTCGGAAATTTTAATTTAAAAAGCACTTTCTTGGAATAACAGCAAAAGATGAGAATTCCATTTGATCATCTGTTTCTAGTTCTCCAACAAAACTAAATGGAACCGTATGGAGTTACACCAATTCTCAGCTTTATAAAAATCAGAATCACTAAGTGCAACTTCTGGGTTTCCTAGAGGGTGGTGATAGCAGAGACATCAGAGTCAGGAGGGACCAACAGCACAGAGCTTTAAGATGGCTCTTCAGTCATGCTCCAATTCTATTCTGTGTACTGGGCACTGTGCTCTAAGCCTAACAAAACAATTTGAAGTACTATTTATTTCAGGAAAGTTGAAATAATCTTACTTTGAGGATTTGGGCTTGGGGGCCTAAAGGCTCAACCCCCTCAGCAGCAAGTGACTCAGTGTGCAACAGATGATGACGCAACTGTCTGAAGAGGATGGATGTGTTCCGTCCCTGGAGCACAACAGAAGCTTGCACCGAAGAACAGGCCATGGTCCCAGGGCTGTGTTTTGAAAGCATTGCAATCTTCTACTTTATAGAAAAGTTATGTTTACAGCCAAGTGTCTCTTCCATGGTGGTAGGCATGTTTGTGGATGACTTTCAAGATCCAAATATGCTGGCGGATGCAACAGGAAATAAAGCCGGTGAGAATTGGGTAGTGCTGTGAGCAGAGATGCCCACACCCCTCCAGCCCACCAGTGCACCCCTGGCCTCAGCTTTGATCCCCCATACATCACACCATACAACTACATGAAAGGATGAAGCCTGCCTGCCTACCAGGACTAAACCCTCTGGTTTCCAGAGACTCTTCTCAAGGCGGATTCCATTGTAATAATTGGGGTTACCTATCCTAAAATGAAAACATCCCGCAAGTCAAACTGAAGTGTCTAATAATATTTTCTCAGCAACCCACCACAAGGAATGCTCTAAGGCTGAATGACTCACACTGACAGAGGAGGTTTTCATGCACAACAGGTGCCCACATTAGCAAAAACTGTGTGAGGTCAACCAGCACCTCTTTGAAGATTGAAATAAGTGAAATGAAAACACATTATGGAAGAAGACAGTGGGAAAGAGATCTGAAAATACACATCACAAAAAATCCCAACATCCAGCTTCCAGCAGATTCGTGAAGCAACACAATGTTACTTACACGATCATGCAAAACATCATGAAGATGTTCCACAAGGCAATGAAGATTCGAAAGTATCTGAGACTCAGCAAGAACTCCCTGATATTATCACCTAAAAAACAGAAGAAACCTTTGATGTCAAAAATACCCAATACACTGACAAGTCACATTTTCAACACTACTGGAAAAACTTAAGCAACTGACAGAGGAAAAAGAACCAAACAGGTCAGAGAACAACAGCCTGGAAGTTGAAGTTTTAAGTAGAAGATCCATGCTGTGTTCAGGGCATCCCTACTATAGGCAGATGGGAAAAAACAGTAACCAATATGAAATGATCACGCTATTAAAAAGGAAAGTACACATTCTGTGGCAATTTCCAGCCTTCCTGTGACTTCTAAGCAGGAAGCAGAGATAGGAAGGAGCGGTGCGGGTACACACCAAAACAGGAATCAGGCTGTTAGCAGAGCATTGCCTCCACAGCACAGGCAACTACAGTCAAAACTGCAGAAAGAAATGTGCCTTTTTTGCATTTCTTCTCAAACCACTAAATTGGGATTAATAGTTTGGGCTGCAATGCCTGTGTATCAGCATCATCGAGGAACATTTTAGGTTCCAGTTTAGTAAACCAGTTATTCCAGCCCCAGAGTAATTCACATCCATACAGATTTGGGTTATTGTACTTTGGGGCCTTGGAAATGCTTTAGCCAACAATTTCCTTCGAAAACGCCCGTCCCTGTACAAATTTAGGCAACCCAGGGGCAAGGACACAGGCTGGCTGTGCCCAGACCCCGCTCTGCGGCTCCCGATACCGGTCGTGGGCTCCCTCGACTCTTCGCCGAATCCCTCCGTATTCGTCTTCCTCCTGTGGGTAAGGGAGGGACAAACACAGCGTATGAGCTCCGGTCGCTCCCCCCACCCCCGGCGCCTCGCTGCTCGCCGCCCTTCCCGTCGCTCACAGCCTGAAGTTGAGCACGGCACCGGCGTTCACCAACAGCGTCCTGCGGGAGAGACAAACAGCGCGTCAGGCCCAGGCCCCGGCCCCAGGCCCAGGCCCCGGCCCCAGGCCCAGGCCCCAGCCCCAGGCCCAGGCCCAGGCCCAGGCCCCGCTACCCGCAGAGCAGCAGATCCCCGATCATGGCGGCGGCTCCGGCGGCGGAAGCGGAAAGGGCGGGCGGGCAGTGCTCGCAGCGGCGCGGTGCCTGCGCGCCCCGGGTGCAGCACCGGGGCAGGGGTGAGGGTCTCCTCCGCGCCCGCACAGCGATCGCGCGGCGGCGGCGGGAGAACGAACCCGCCCCGCAGGCCTGGACTGCGCCGGCCACGCCTCCCGCACCGTCACAGCCCGGCTGGGCGCCAGGCCGCACCCCGTGACCGGCCCTGCGGAGGCGGGGCCAGAGGGGAGGCGAACGGCGGAGGACGGCGGCGGGCGGCTGCCATGGAGCTGGCGGGGGCCCTGCAGCTCGGGAGCTGGCGGCCGCCTTCGCTGCTCTGCCCATCTTCCCGCTCTTCGACACGGCCTACTTCATCGTCTCCGTCCTGTACCTCAAGTACGAGCCAGGTGAGAAGCGCCCCGCGCCCGGAGCCGTCAGCCGGGCCCGGGGAGGGCCGGGCGCCGGCCCTGGGCTGTTGCGCGAGTGCTGGGGAGCAGCTGCGACGCTTGTCGTGTTTCCGGAGGCACAAAGCTGACATTTGATGCCTGCGCAGGTCGCCCTGGGCTGTACTCGCAGCCAGTGTGGCTCGTAGCCTCACTGTGCCGCTGCTCGGAGCTCTGACACTTGTGTCCAAATACAAAAGCAGAAAACCCCAAGATCTCCGCACTCCTTTTTTGAAAACTAACCTTGAGTTTTGTTTAAGATCAGATTCAACCACATTCAAACATTTAGGTGCAGCCACTTCTTTGCTGCTATCCCAGGACAATGATTTCAAAGGAAAAGTTGTCCTTCATCACTGCAGTAAGTAGCAGCAAATGCAGGAGGAACTCTCAACCAATTCTTAACTTCTAAATACTCAGTGCACTGGAAACGAGCTGTGATCACAGAGGCTGTTTATGGGCAATCTCTGGTACTTGTCCAGATTTCAGAGCATGTATTTGCTTTACAGGCACCTTTCTTTGGCCGATTTTCCTGAAGAACATCCACCATAAGCTTCTTTCTTACATGGTCTTGAAGATTCTGCTTATTTGCTGAATCCATCTTCTCATGGAGCATTTGCTTTACAGGAGCTGTGGAGATGTCTCGTAAGAGCCCTTTTGCCTCCTGGCTTTGTGCCATGCTCCACTGCTTTGGAAGTTACATACTTGCTGATCTGTTACTCGGAGAACCACCCGTTGGTTACTTCAGCAATAACTCCAGTGTCATCCTGGCTACCGCAGTCTGGTGAGTCTTTTGGCCTTCACCTGAGACACTGCTGGCTGCATATGAAGCCACCTGGTGTGAAGGGAGGTCTTCTGCTGGTGTGACACATATGTATGAATTATCATGTGTGGATTAACTGAGGGAAACAAGAGGGGAGGGGACAGAGTCTTGCAGTCTTCTGTATTCCTAGATCGAGTTTCTCTGAGCAGTTGTCTAATGCTGGTCCAGTCCACCAGCTGGGCATTCTATTCATAGCTGCTGCAGCTGAACTATGTCCAAACCACACAAGTACCATGCCCTGCATCGATACTACATTTGGCAGAGGAGTGGCACATGCTGGAGACTGGGGGCATTTTACTCGTGTTAGTGTGATGTGCGCAACAACTACAGTTATTCCACATTTAATTTCCTCATGGTTGTATGCGGTTTAGACTGACAAAACTATCATTTCCCTCTCCCTGACATAACTAACCACACAGGACTCTTAATAAATCCCCTCTATGTCCCAGGTCTGGACAAACAAATGTGTACTTAAACTCTTTGTGGTTTTGTTCCAGGTATTTGATATTCTTCTGTCCCATGAACCTCTTCTACAAGTGCGTGAGCTTTCTGCCTGTGAAACTCATCTTTGTGGCAATGAAGGAGGTGGTCAGAGTTCGCAAAATTGCTGCCGGGGTCCACCATGCTCATCACCTTTACCACCATGGGTGGTTCATCATGATGGCTACTGGATGGGTCAAAGGTGAAATGACAGATATTTTTAATGTGGCAGGGAGGCACCCAGCCCTGTGGGGAGGGATGGGAGAATCTGTGGGTGAAGCTTGTGGTGACTATGTTGCTCAGTGCTGACCAGCAGGCTGGTCAGTGGATGTGGTCAGCTGGTTTCAGTCAAGTTCCCCAGGTTTTTATTCATGCTTGCAGCATGGTTGGCAGTTGAGTCGTCATCTAACTTTAATGGAGGTGTGAAGAGCTGCAGTCAGTATGAAATAGAGGTGCAAAATTTGGGGATTTTGAGCAACATGATCTACTGGAAGGTGTCTCTGCCCATGGGAGAGGGTTGGAACTGGATGATCTTCAAGATACCTTCCAGCACAAACCATTCCATGATTCTGTTTTCCTGATGCTCTTGTCTCTGGCTCACCTGTCCCTTTCCAGGGAGGTTCTGTCTGTGTTGAAACAGCCCAGTCAGTTTTCCTTTAGCTTTTGGGTTGAACAAGCATTAGAGCACCAGTAAATGGAACAGAGGCAAATTCCCTTTCCTTGCACTTTATAGGAAGTCTAGAAAGTGTTTTGAAAATTGGGAAGACTGTCCTGACCTTTTGTTTTGCTTAGGTTATCCTTGCCTCTTGGGCGTTCAGAAAAGGCAGCAGAGCTCTCTGCTGCTGTGGCAATTCTAGCTATTCACGTTGACTGTTTCACAGGTTCTGGTGTTGCCTTGATGTCTAACTTTGAGCAGCTACTGCGTGGGGTCTGGAAGCCAGAAACAAATGAAATTCTTCATATGTCCTTGTAAGTAGAGAGCCTGCAAATTCTGTCAGACCCAGGGTGGAAAATAAAGAACCGTTCAGGACAGGATACAAACCTCCTAAAAAAGGTTTTTATTTCTCTTCTAGCCCTACGAAGGCCAGTCTGTATGGCACAATCCTCTTCACTCTGCAACAAACTCACTGGCTCCCTATCTCTGAAGCCAACCTCATCTTCTTTTTCACAATGTTCATGATAGTTTGCAAAGTAAGTTTGCAGCAGGTTTGTTGCTAACAAAACCAGAGGAAGGGCACATACTTAAACCCGGAGATGTTCACCTTCCTGAGCTAGCACTGAGGTATTGGCTGTACATGCCATGAAAGATCTGCTCTGGAAATTGCAGGCTAAAATTTACATCACGTAGGCACTATGGTAGAAGATATTTGTGATACAGCCTTGAGTCACAAAGCAATAGGGGCTTTTATCTGGAGTAAGTAGAGTGCTCCTTAGAGTTGGTATTTTATGGATGGTGTGTGTGGTCTTTAACTGTAAGTATTCACTGTTGCCTGGCAGGTTTTCATGACGGCAACTCATTCTCACGCCTCACCTTTTGCTCCAGTGGAAAACTTCCTCTGCCCAGTTTTCTTCGGCTCTGTTTCCAATGGGCACACTAGTCACCATCATGATCATCACCATGGGGCCTCCCATGAGGTTTCCCATCCTCCACCGCCTCCTGCAAAGTCAAAAGAGGAGCTAAATGAAGGCACAAGGAAACGGAAAGCAAAAAAAGCTGAATAAAAAAGCAAACACACAGTAAATAGGCCAAGAAACTTCTTCCAGAGATGAGTCTCAAAGCCACCTGTGACCTTTATCCTCCAGTCCTTCTCTGTCAGACTCCAGAGGAGAGGTGGAAGCCAGGACATTGTCAGGCAGTCTCTGAATTTCATTTGTGCTCGATGTGCTTCTGCTTGCTTCTTGGTCTCTGTTTCTCTATTCTGATCACGTTTTCAGGGTTTTGTTGTTCTGTGCCAGAATGATAAGTGGGTGCCAGTTTCCAAGCTGTTGGTGGTTATGATGCAGCATTTTCAGTTGATGCAAAATCTTCCACTATGTTTATTTCTGAATGGAGCCAAGTTTGTGCTCCTGCAGGGCTTAAGTTCCTTTTTCATCGACCTTTTTGAGCCCTACCAAAACAACAAACTGGTAAGACACAATCACTGTGGAAATTTGGTTTCATGCTTGAGGAAATTAAAGTCTCACGTGAGCCTGATCTCATTTATCCTAGCTCCCACATCTGCCATATCTCCAGTTAATGCAACATTTTATATGCAATAAGGATAGCAGCTCTGGCATCCTGGCCAAGCTCTTGCTTCTTTCAAAGTTTCCTCTGATCCTGAATGGATAGAACATTGTCACTTTCTTAAGTTTGTGTCTGCAAGAGGTTTGACGCTGTGAAATGCTCCATGTGCTATGTATTGGTGCTGTTACTCCTATGAACTGTTGCATAGCATTGCTGCACATTGTCACTGGGTGTGTTCAACCTCAGATTTGATCATAGTTAACTACAGAACAACCATGGTTCTGATTTGTTTGCAGTCCTGTGGGATACAGGAAGGGGTGTGAGTATAAGTATTTATTACTATTTATTTATAATTGCCAGGGCACTGAATTCGTGGACCTGGAACTGGCTTTTTTAAAAGTAGCATCTTAATGTAGAGAACTGGATATTTCTAAGTGTGGTCTGTGGCCACAGCTACATGCTGGTGTGTGCTTGAAGGAGTGCTGTTGGTGTGCTGAAGGACAGCCTGAACACTCTTGCTGGAACATTTCCTATACTCTTAAGATAGAAAGGCTGAAAAAGTGATGTCACACCAGCTTATTAAGACTCTTTTTAAAGGACTTACAAAACCATACCAGCTGAAGATATTGATTATCCTCTGTATGTCCCTTGTGGCTGAAGTACTGGTCTGTGAAAGCAGCTTGTGCCCAATGTGTGAAGAATCTGAAATGCCTTGCATGGCTCAGGGAGGAGTGTGTCAGTCTGTCCATGTCTTGCTTTGTGAATACTGCCTTTTAGAGTAGTGTGAAGCTGTTCTAAACTGATTTGTTCTTATAAGTGTTCTCATCCAAGGGCTGGATCACTGTGGTGAGAATGGTGTGCATGGGGATGTGGTGTTCAGTGAAGCAGCATGTTGCCATCCCTAGCAGCAAGGTTTGCTGATATCATCTTGCAACTGGGAATATAAATAGGAGGACTTAAGAAAAGTGTTCTTTGTGTGTGTGTGTATTTCCCTGTTCAAAACAAAATTGAAGGTTAATTAAAAGAAATTCTTGTCCACAACCAAATGAAAGCCAGTGCAAAAGGTCAAATGCTTGTGGGTCTGGGTTTTGACAGTGCCTTAATTTTGTGAGTTTCACTCCCCTTTGGTAAAAAACAGGAATTCTTCCTGAGAAGTCAGCTCTCTAGGTTTGCAGACACTGGTCTACTGAAACCTGATGTATCACTAGCATGCAAGGCAACAGTCAGTGTTTTATGAGGTCTGATTCAAGGGGAGTCTTGTTTTACAAAAGCTGTGAACAAATAAAAATTCTGAAGTGACTCTGCCCACTGGCACTTGAGGAAATGTGTTTCTTTTGCTCTCACCAGTCCCAGAGGCCTCACTCCTCGAACTGCTTAATGTCTCCTTGACCTGATGGCAAAAGGATTCCAACTGAAAAGAGATCAGACTTTGATACATCCTACAAGTACATCTGAGCAGGTTAAAAATGAAGTAATATGGTGAAAGCTCCATTGCTTTTCTTCTATTTGTAGCATTACTGTCCAGTAAGACCAAAATTTCAGGGAGGGAAATAAGGAAACTAACTTCCTTTGGTGTTTGTAGCAGTTGATTTTATCTTTCCTTTGTCACTAGATGGGCAAGGGTGACATTCACCTGTGAGACGAGACTGTACACCTGCAGATACTGCCACACACACAGTTCTAGCAGATTTACATGGAGGTTCAGTATGAACCCCATATAATGCCCCCACCCAGACATTGTGATCCTGGGCAAGCTGCTGTGGGTGCCCTGCTGGAACAGGGGGTTGGACTGGGTGATCTCCAGAGGTCACTTCCAACCCCCACTACACTGAGATTCTGTGATTCTGGGGTACCTGGCTCACCAAATGTGGACCTGCAAAAGTCTGTTTTTCTGAAGGGTTTCACTTGTCTCCCCCAGATCTAACTCTCTTAAAATGTCTATTAATAGCCCTTAATTCCTTAGAGAAGTTGATAAGTTGCCTTGGAGTGTAGGATTTAAAGTCTGACACAAGGAATGGCACAGGGTCAGTGTAAGCCTCACACATACCATGTGAAAACACCAGTGAAAAGCACTAGCACATTTCACATGGTTTAAGCCTTCTCCTCTCCTCAGCATTATTCAGGACCTGGACAGAACAGTAACACTCAGGCTGGTGCAGGGTTGTTTCCTGAGTGCATTGGAGAACACTGCAACGCATGCAGAGTCCCCGGCTGTGCTGGCCCTACAGAATGCTCCCGGCTTTGAGCTCTGCTGTGCCAGAGCAAGAGAGGAGCCCGACAGGGCTTAGACTTCACGGGACAGACGTCATTCCCTCCAAAGATGTCCTGATCGGATAACTCCTGACACTAACTCTAGTGAGAGGCAGCTAAATTTAGCAACAGGTTTAATCCTCCAAGGGGCCTGGCTGCACGATGGAAAAAGCAAAGTGTTACAGTTGCTGCTTTCAGCATTTCTTGTTGAGCAACAAGATTTCCCTTTTCTGCTACATGGCATGAGCTAAACCCAGGGTCTACAGCTTTTCACCGTGGCAGATCAGCTTCAGATAGAAAGCTCTGTGTTTGAAGGGAAAACCCTAAATTTTTCACAGTAAATGAACTAAAGTGAAAAACCAAGGGGCAAAAGGAAAGAACTTGTGTATTAAAGAGCCAGCATGAGAAAAGGCAAAGCCAGTACACCAGAGCACAAAGCCTGAGCAAAACTGGTCATTTTCCCCTTTTCATTTCATTCTTAATTGCAGTAGGTACATTCTTCCACATTTTGTCCAAAGAATATAAAAATTATATAATCCAGCAAAGCAGAAAGACCCAGAGAATAAAGATGGATGTTACCTGGCATCTCCCGAGCAACAGGCAAGTTGTTCCTTTTAACACTTGCCAGGTGATTAGCTGTCAAATGCCTGCTGCTTCTTCCTGCTGCGTCTTGTGTGGCTGTGTGCTGCCTTAAAGGTGGAAAGCACTAGGTCAGTGCCGAGTGTCGGCCCAAAGAGCACGTAGGACACAGAGGAGCACGAAAAATCAGAGCGTTATGATTTTCACAGCAGCACATCTTTATTTGGGCCCTTAGCTGTAACTGTCTATGGTTCCTGTGCCATTGTTTGAGGGACCTAACTGGCAACTGTAAGACATAAAACAGAGGATTATATGGAAGGTAAGGTGGACATAGCTTGGCGCAGCTTTTTGCTGCAGCAAAGATTTTTCTCTCAGTATACATACACCTATATTCTCTCAGAACATACACCTATAAAAGATCTTCTAGAAAGCTCACCAAGATAATTTGGATTTAGCATAAGCTGCTTTCAGCTCTACCAGGAAGACAGGACACTGACAAGCAAACTGCTGGAAGACACAGGCTGTTGCAAATAAAGCTGAGACAGTCACTGCACACAGAGGCCTGTTCAGGATGCTCTTGCTTGGCCCCAAGGACATCTGGTTTGTCCTGTGTGCCTATCCACTGTAAGGAAAAGAATTTCATCAGACATCAGTGTGGTTCTTCCTTGTTAAGCACCCACAAAATTACCTCCCAGCTAAGAGTTTAATCCTGCTCTCATGTGGTCTGTGAAGGCAGCAGTCTGTGAGCAACCTGATGGGGGGACAATGGCTCATGGAACAGACAGACAGTGGGAAAACAAGTTCCCTGTCATGCCAGAGCCCACAGAGCCTTCATGACTCACAGCTGCTATTCACTTCACCTCTGTGACAACATTTTTGACAAAAAGATGTTGGTAGTGAGTATCTTGGAGCCCAGTCTCTTTTACACTTCTGTATTTGCATCTTTCACACATTGTCCCTAGAAGAAGTACCATTTCTAAGATTTTTTTATCCTGATCCTTATCTGCCTCCTGTGTGTTCAAAATAAGAACTGGGGGAGGGAATTTTTCAGAGAGCTTGTGGAAGGAAGAGTTAGTGATTTCATCTTAGCTTTAGGGTACAGGTAAGGCTATAGCTGTGGAATGCAGGAAAACAGGTCTGCTATGTTTAGAGGCTTGAATATTTTTGTAGCCTGAGGAAATCCAGAATATCCCTGGAAAAGATTTGGGTTTGATTTGCAAATCACAGAAAGCTCAGCAGAAACTGTAACACACCTGCTGCATTCCTGAAGAATGCAAGCTGCTGCTTTTCCAATTATCTCACCCCTGAAGCTTCCCAACTGGAGCTGGCAGATCCTGACTTTCCAAAAACGGATCTGCTAGATGGGGACTTTTGGTCTCACTGCCACCAACTGCTTGAGCCAGCAAGTGAGCTAATCCTCCTGGCTTAGTGACAAGAATTGGTGTGATCAGTAATAATGACAGGTACGTGTAGCGTGAGATGCCTGTAACATAGCACAGATTGCAGTGCCTTGAAAAACAGTCAAAAAATCCATGATTTTAAGAGTCCTAATGTTGACTGAAATTAGCTTTAGAATAATGTAGGCTAACCCCTAATGTAGGCTCTCTGCAGTGTTTGCTTCTGGAGTTAAAATGCCTCATCTCCCTATTTGATTTATGATAGATTAGGATGTTGGTTAATCTCTTCTTACTTGGCTGGGTGAGTGTGGGGATTAATCAAGCACTGTCTGAAAAAGGAGCCCATAAATACACATACCAAATTTTTCTCTAATTATTCCTCCGTATGCAAAAGGGATACAGACAAGAATAGACACCAGCCTCTTAAATCCCACCTCATGAGAGAAACAGAACACAGCAGCTGCTCTGGCTGATACTGTTTTTCTCTGATATGCCCCATTCGGTTTCCTGGAAAAGGCAAAAAGCTACACAAGTAACAGATTATGGTCTTCTGTGAGAAAGTGGGGAAGCAGAACCTGTTTCCAAGGGACTGAATCTGCTCAGCTGGTGCAGCACCATCTCTGCTTCTGTTTCAGTCTGTACTGAGCACAGACTGAAACAGCAACACACTACGGTGCTGGAGAGCAGAGCAGTGTGGAGGAGAGGTGCTGAAAGCATGCTCTGAGAAGGTGAGGTGGAGACACTGGGTGTGTCAGGGCCTCTGCTGAGATGTTTGCACCAGTTACCTCCTCTCCCTCTGCATGCCAAGGGCATTTGGACAATGATTTAAATTTTCTGTTTGTTGGCAGCTGCAGTTTCCTGCCTTTGAGCTCAACAATGGGGTGAGCAGTGCAGCAGCACAGAGAGCGCCCCCTCAGCATGGGGGTAAACAGGTGGGTCATGGAGGTTGTCCTGCACCATAAGACTCAAACCCAGGAGCAACAGCCAAACAGCTTGCTGCTGGGGTTCTGCTGCTAGCTGTAGTACACCTCAGGAAGCCTTTTTCTTCAGTCTCTCTGATTTCTACCTCAGTGCTGGTTTTTAACACATCTTTAGCATTTTCTTTCTACATTTCACCCATGCTTCTCTGGAAGGGATGATGCCCCACTCCAAGCACGGCCATAATGCAGCAAGTGTTTACTGTGCACAGTTCAAATGCCTTTTAGTAAATTCACTCTTGCACAGCCTGACAAAGGGCAAATAGTGCCAGGGCAAATGCCCTGGGAATTAAAAATCACGCTTGAAATAGCTGAGAGTGCCTGAACCATGGCTGACACTGGTGCTGCCAGGCCTGTGTGATGCTAAAACAGAGCCCACTCTTTCCAAGACAGCCCAGATGAGTGAAGAGAGGCACCTCAGGTTTACACACCTCAGAGGCAGCACAATCAGCACCCTAGAAGGAGGCACTGGGGATTTAGCCCAAGTGCAAACTGTGGTTGCTATAGCAATATTGGTCCTCTTCAAACACAGATGGATTGCTCCAGGATGCAGGGAAGTTTCACTGCATCTCAGCACAGTCAACCATTTCCTACTGTTCCTATCAAAGCTGATGAAAATTTCCCAGGTTTTCCTTCAAGAAAAGAAAACGAAAGGGAAAGGGAAGGAAAGAAAAGAAGAGAAAAAAGGAAAGGAAAGGAAAGGAAAGGAAAGGAAAGGAAAGGAAAGGAAAGGAAAGGAAAGGAAAGGAAAGGAAAGGAAAGGAAAGGAAAGGAAAGGAAAGGAAAGGAAAGGAAAGGAAAGGAAAGGAAAGGAAAGGAAAGGAAAGGAAAGGAAAGGAAAGGAAAGGGAAAGGAAAGGAAAGGAAAGGAAAGGAAAGGAAAGGAAAGGAAAGGAAAGGAAAGGAAAGGAAAGGAAAGGAAAGGAAAGGAAAGGAAAGGAAAGGAAAGGAAAGGAAAGGAAAGGAAAGGAAAGGAAAGGAAAGGAAAGGAAAGGAAAGAAAGGAAAGGAAAGGAAAGGAAAGGAAAGGAAAGGAAAGGAAAGGAAAGGAAAGGAAAGGAAAGGAAAGGAAAGGAAAGGAAAGGAAAGGAAAGGAAAGGAAAGGAAAGGAAAGGAAAGGAAAGGAAAGGAAAGGAAAGGAAAGGAAAGGGAAAGGAAAGGAAAGGAAAGGAAAGGAAAGGAAAGGAAAGGAAAGGAAAGGAAAGGAAAGGAAAGGAAAGGAAAGGAAAGGAAAGGAAAGGAAAGGAAAGGAAAGGAAAGGAAAGGAAAGGAAAGGAAAGGAAAGGAAAGGAAAGGAAAGGAAAGGAAAGGAAAGGAAAGGAAAGGAAAGGAAAGGAAAGGAAAGGAAAGGAAAGGAAAGGAAAGGAAAGGAAAGGAAAGGAAAGGAAAGGAAAGGAAAGGAAAGGAAAGGAAAGGAAAGGAAAGGAAAGGAAAGGAAAGGAAAGGAAAGGAAAGGAAAGGAAAAGGAAAGGAAAGGAAAGGAAAGGAAAGGAAAGGAAAGGAAAGGAAAGGAAAGGAAAGGAAAGGAAAGGAAAGGAAAGGAAAGGAAAGGAAAGGAAAGGAAAGGAAAGGAAAGGAAAGGAAAAGGAAAGGAAAGGAAAGGAAAGGAAAGGAAAGGAAAGGAAAGGAAAGGAAAGGAAAGGAAAGGGAAAGGAAAGGAAAGGAAAGGAAAGGAAAGGAAAGGAAAGGAAAGGAAAGGAAAGGAAAGGAAAGGAAAGGAAAGGAAAGGAAAGGAAAGGAAAGGAAAGGAAAGGAAAGGAAAGGAAAGGAAAGGAAAGGAAAGGAAAGGAAAGGAAAGGAAAGGAAAGGAAAGGAAAGGAAAGGAAAGGAAAGGAAAGGAAAGGAAAGGAAAGGAAAGGAAAGGAAAGGAAAGGAAAGGAAAGGAAAGGAAAGGAAAGGAAAGGAAAGGAAAGGAAAGGAAAGGAAAGGAAAGGAAAGGAAAGGAAAGGAAAGGAAAGGAAAGGGAAAGGAAAGGAAAGGAAAGGAAAGGAAAGGAAAGGAAAGGAAAGGAAAGGAAAGGAAAGGAAAGGAAAGGAAAGGAAAGGAAAGGAAAGGAAAGGAGCAAGCCAGCTTTCTGGAGAGAGGCACCACAGACCACTGCTCACTACCATTACTCATCTGCCCTCCAAGGAGCAGTCTACTGAGGAGGGAGTCCAGAGAGCAGTGGGAAGATGGTTCCTTCCCGCTCCCAGCCCTCCAGCCTCGTTCATATCCTCATCAGCTGTTTCTTCAGGTAAACAAGCTGAAAAGTCCTGAAGCTGCTGAACGCATCAGACCTTGTCTCTGCTACAGTCTGCAAGGTATTATGATATGGAGAGCATACTGTGCTTAGCAGAGAGGCTGTCGGCTCACAGCTTCCTTTGAAAGTGAAGATGCCAATAATCTGCTGCACTTTCTATACAGCTTTTTTCTGTCACATGCAGTTTGCAGTGAACACATCAGAGATGGCAGAATTCTGCACTAGCCCAGGAACCAATGGCATTTGCAGTGAAGCCCAAATTCAGCCTTAGGCTCTCCTGTGCAGAAGTAGCTCAGAGCAACTCAATTTCTTTCTGCACACAAGACAGAGAAATTCAAAGGCTTTCTCAAAACCCCAAGCAAACACAGGTGGATTCCCATCCACCACTCTAACAGCAAGAAATGTTTGTGAAGAACTTCTCTTCTTGGATAATATCCAAATATTTCCCACTTCCTCTGCTTACTGGAGCACAGTTGCCAGACTGAGCTCCTACAGCAGTAACTGGCAGGGGGTACCAATGACTCAGATTTTCAGGAATTGCAGAGCTCAATTTCCCCTTCTTCTGAAATTCTTCTGCTTAGACAAGCTCTCAATTCCCCAAAAAGTGTTTTTCAAAGACAGAAAGTGCTGCAGCACCTCCTGCAGCAGGATGTAACATGATGAACACCCGATTTGGACAGTGAGGTGTTTCCAGCTGAAGCAGACAGACTGGTCAGCACCGACAGAAACTGTCAGAGCTGCAATTTATGGAAGAAATGGATGAGAACTGCAGACAGCCTGACATTAGTGAGCAGATAAGGACACAGCTACTGCCACAAGTTTACCTACACCACCTGGCCAAGCTGGGGAAGACCTCATAAGGAACAGTTTTGGGATGACGAATGTGATGCAACTGGGATCCATCAAAGATTCATAAAGGCCACATGGTAAAGCCTCCATAGCTGATATTTCTGCTTTGCCAATAGATATTTTGTCTATTTGATCTGAGCAGTTTACCACATGTCCAGTACAAGCACCCATTAGCTACCTGGATTCCCTTGCAGCTTTAAAGGTAACTAGAGAAGACGTTATACAGTGCCAATTCTTCTCCTCAGAATACCCACTCCTCCCTCGAGGAAAAATCCTGCCACACCACTACACTTGCCCGTGTTTACACTGTCTTCTTCCTCATATTAGTCGAGTGCTTGGCCAGATGAGGCCAGCTCAGTTCATCACATACCACACATCACATAAAATAAAACCATGCCAGCTCTGACAGGTCCACCAGTCACGCTCTAAAAGGCTTTTTTGTCTTTGCCCCCTTAGTATAACATACACAGAAGCCTTGGTCAGGCTCCTTTTCTTTGTGCCTTCCTGCCAAGGTAATCAGGGGCTGTGACGGCAGTGTCTGAGCTGGTAAAGTGTCTGCCCCTATTCTGCTCTCCTCCCACCCTGTGGATTTCTTCAGGCACCTTGTGGGCCCCTACACACCATGCTCACCAGATTCATCAGAGGGAGGCTTAGGCCTGGGGACGGATACAGCCCACAAATGCATCCAATGGTCCATCTGTTATGATGGGCTCCAAAACGCCAGAGTAAACAAATGGAGCAAGGAGGAGAGAACATCTACAAGGAAGAGAGAACATCTATCTCTGCAGGAACAGTTTTGCCTGAAAGGCAGGATAAAGGCCCCTTGCCTTCATGCTCAGTCATGCACCAGCCCATTCACAACTGTTTCGACAAATGAGGCTAAAGTGGGTCATTTTGTCGTCAGGACAACAAAGGCACAGCTGACCTAGATATGTCTGAGGGAATCTAATGTTGCTCTTGGCACAGACTACAAGGTTCAGACAGGGCAGGGGTGTTCCAGCTGGGGCAACACAGCATATTAACAACCTCTAAATGTCTCTTATCTGAGTGTAGTATCAAAACCAGCCTCTCCTCTTTGTGTACGATGGCAAGCGTCACAGTGATAAAATTTGGTTCTGATCACTGACTGCTGGTGGCAGGTTCCCAGGATGGTTCAATGCTTGTCTGGAACACGGAAGGTTCCATGCTCCAGATGATACAGATGCTACATGCTCTTCCTGGGCACTCTGGTGAGCCTTCTCCACTTTTTATGATTGGGAGGCTCTCTTCATGTTTGAGAAGAGCTCTGACAGCTCGACAATGCTTGTGCTGTAGGCACACAGACACCTCCCAGCCACCAGCACTCTCCCAATGCTGGCAGCACTGAGAATCCCTCACTTTGGAAATCCTTGTCTTATTTTACAGCTGAGGAGAGGTGCAACAATGTGTTTGGAAAAGGAACCTGTGCTGTTTCAGCTGCTGTGGATCACAGCTGCACATCTGGAATGTGATTTCTGGCAGACCAAGTTTATTATCTAGGACACACGTACTGATGAACAGCCCTCACATTGCCTTCATGTGGGTGAGGAGCACTGGTTGTGCATTTCTCCTCAGACACAAAGGTGTCTTAAAGCGTGCTGAAAGAATAGGAACTTCAGAAGTTTCAGCCACATCCACAAAGGCTGTAGACAGAAAAGGAGCCTCAGTTCTCACTACTCCTATCCCTTCTGCCACCTCTTTCTTTGGCACAGAGACTGCAGAACTCCAGATTTTTGGAGAGGTGTTGGATGCATGGATGTGTTCTGTAGTACTCAGCCCAAGAGTGGGGATTATGGCTGTCTGCAGGAGGAACAGAGCCTTGGGGACAGTACCACTAAGATCCAAATGTCAGCTATCGCAGCTACAGAAGACACCCCAACACCCACTCTT
This sequence comes from Picus viridis, assembly GCA_033816785.1. Lineage (NCBI taxonomy): Eukaryota > Metazoa > Chordata > Aves > Piciformes > Picidae > Picus > Picus viridis. The sequence continues at coordinate 13,249,018 of CM066604.1, read as the reverse complement.
CTCATCCAGAAGCAAGGAAAGATGATACTGGGATTTAGCAGGGGGTCTTTTGTCTAGAATACATTGTCATTATGACAGCATAAAATTGAAAATATGAATAATACACAAATTATTTCACAAACACAGAAGCCAATGATGAGTCTTATCTGAGGGAAGTCATTCACATGCAGTTGGAATTAGAACAGTCCTGCTGATCTCCTCCTGTTTCACAAGTGAAGTGTTTGACACATAGGATACCTCTGCCCCAGTGAGATGGCTGGAAACAGATGAGCAAAACCAGCTCCTTTCCACTGTCCCCATCTCTCTCCTGAATTCCAGGCAGGACATAGCACATGTCCCACCACCAGAGTCACAGAAAACAGCCAAGGACACAGCACTGAACAAGCAGTGGAAAAGCAGCTTGCCATAGCATATGATGATTTTGTCCTTGTGCTTGATATTCTCCCTGCACACTCATGCCCAGTGACTGACAGGCCCACCTGAACCTTCAAACAGCCATCTGGCTCACTGATCCCCAGAGTGGCTGTTCTTGCAGATTACAGAGTCCTCTAGGCATGACTAGTGGGGACTTACTCCTCCACAACTGCCCTCAGGCACAAGAGTTTCCTTTGCAAGGTCACAGAAGGCAGATCTCGTTTGGAAAGCAGCCATGGCAAGCAGTGGGCACTCAGTGGATCTGAGATTCCCTGCAGTGCCTCTGGGACTTGGAGTTCTGTCAGCAGGAACACCAGATGTGCTGTTCTGAGGTCTGACAGCAGTAAGACAGTGTCAGTAGTAGATTACTGCCCTGAGCTGTCAAGGAGAATCCAACTGACAGGACTCCCAACTCTGACAGAGAATACCCAAATCCTGACAGGTAGCATTGTTGTTCTCAGCATCTAGGCCTGCTTTTAGAGCACCCTTACATCTAGATACACTGTCAAGGTGTTGATGCTGAATGAATAAGTGCTGCTAACACCACTCTGATACTAAGCTTAAGTTCTGGGAGTTATTCATCTACAGCTTATTACTATTCCTTTTGCTGTTGTTAAACTGGACACAAATCAGTGAAAAGAATGAGACTTTACAAGGCAATGATAGCAGGATCAGAGCATCCTCTGTGTTGTAAGGGAAACACTGTACAGCAGCAGTTTGTGCAAGTATCAGAACAGAAGCCAGAATCCCGATTCCAGAGGCAGTGTGTGAGCACTGTGGCTGGCAGCTGCAATTGCAAGACTAGAGTTGGAGCATACCAGCACAGAGCCGAGAGAAAATATTCTGGATTCAGTGATCAGCAGTGAGTTTCAGGGCAAAGCAAGAAAGGTTTCTTTTATGCAAATTGTCCAATGCTCCCAGAAGAAACAAGCAGCATAGCTTGGTTTTGCCCTTCTCCTCAGTCTCCATGTGACCCAGCATTACGGGGCTGCAAACTGCTGGCATGGGACCATCTGAGGGAAGTGGGTTATTTTAAGTCCAACACTACTACACGGTAAATGCTTTATTCCGAGTTTGTTTTCCACAGGTGCCTTGCTGGCTGTACAATCTGTATACACAACTGCTACCAGAACTGTACCAACTGCAGAGAGATTTGTTGCAGCAACAAAAGTTGCTTATATAATTCATGAGAAGTTTTGCTGCCCTAAGACCAACCCTTCTCAGTACAACCCACTCCGGATCTCCGCGGCAATGTGCACAGTAAAATCCAGAAACAAAAGTGGGGAAAACCCCCAACACTAACCTAATATTTTTACCTAACTACATTAGAGCAGGCTCAGACAGAGTTAAAGCAGCTCTGCAGCCTTCCCGCACCCACCTCGGCTGTCCCCTTCCCGCCAGGCGCCCCGGTTCCCGACAGAGGCACCGGGGATCTGGGTCACCGCTGTCCGCTCAGGGCCTCGGTTCCAGCCCGAGCTACCATCGAGCTCCCCTGTCCGGTGCCGCACCCCCTCAAGTGCTCCCCTCCAGCCCCCTCTTCCAGGCCGCTCACCGGGCCCGGACCCGCCTAGGAGGCAGCCGAAGCGCGGCTCCCGCCACGGCGCTTGAACGCCGGAAGCCGCGCGGGCTCCGGGGCGGCGCCGATCGCGGTGGCCGCGGTGGCCGCGCAGGCCCCGCGCAGGCCCCGCTGCGGGCCTCGCCGTGGGCCTCGCCGTGCCGCGCGCTGTACGCGCTGACGCAGGCGTTCCGCACGCGCTGACGGGGGCGCGCGCTCCTGTCCGACTCGCAACATGGCGGCAGGGGGCGGCGGCGGCCGGGGGGCAGCGCCCCGCGCTGGGGTGGCGGCGGTGGCCGGGCCGCAGCACAGGAGAAGCTGCCGGTGCATGTGAGTGTGGTGACCGCCTCGGCGGCTCATCCCGCTGGGATCATCGTGATTTCCCCCTTCCTTTATCCCGCTCCTCCACCCCACCCCCGCGAAGGGCCCCGCTCTTCCCTGCCGTCGACCCGCCCCCGCCGGGAATGGCCCTGCCCGCCCCTCCGTGACCTGCCCCGTCCTGTCCGCGGCGTCGAACTCTCCTTTGCCCGCACCGTGGGGTCTCCGGAAGCTTCTTCCCCGGTGCCGTGGAGCACTCCCGCCCTCCACCCCCGTGTCCTAGGGTCCCTTGGGGTGGGCCCGCACCCTTCTCCTCCTGTACCGTCAGCACCCCGCCCCTGCGCTTGTTCCCCGCCTCCCCTGCGTCCCTGCCCCAGCTCTTCTGTCTCCTCTTGTACCGCGATCCTCTCCCCGGACCCGTGCCCTGCTCCGTGCTTTGCCATCCTCCAGTACCGTGAGGTCCACCCTTCGTATTACGATGGTACCCCACCGGGGCCTGCCTTCCTCCAGGCCTCTTCACCTGACACCAAATTCCCCTCCGCAGGCTGCTTCCCCTTTCCTGGTGCTGTGGAGCTCTCCCTGGGCCCTGTTCATAACTCCCCTAGTGCCGTGGGGTGCACCTGCCCCTATTCAAGGGCCGCGGGGTGGCCCAGGGCCTGTTGTCCCTTTCTGGGCATCACTCATGATCTCATCCCGTAGGTGGAGGATGCTCTTTCCTACCTGGACCAGGTGAAAATCCGTTTTGGCAGTGACCCCGCCACCTACAATGGCTTTTTGGAGATCATGAAAGAGTTCAAGAGCCAGAGGTAAAGCCCAGGGCTGAGGGCTGCTCCAAGGAGCTCCTCAGCTTTTGCAGGACTCTCTCTGCAGGGTCTTTCAACCTTCACACCACCTTTCCATCTCTGCAGACACACAGGCTGCTGTGCTGGTCTGTCCCCTAGTAGAGCAGTCACTTAGACACTGGTGGAGATGCTTATCCATCCTAACATTTTTCACAGGAAAAGGCAAATCTGTTCTTACTTCTCACTCTGAAATCCAGATCTGGAAAATAAGTGAAGAAACCTGAATGCAGAGGCTCTCTGGGACCTGCCAGCCCTAGAGGTGGTGGCTGTCTCACCCTTTTTGGGTGACCTGCACACTCCTCTCTGTGGATAACCCTCCTAGTCTGAGGCTGCAGTCTGCATTCCCTCGTCTTTGGCTCATTTCTAGGCCTGAGGCTCCCAAACTTGTTAAAAATTAATCTCTCAGAAGCCAGATGCTTCACACACTTCAGTGATTTTCTGGGCTTACACTGAGTTTCTGATTTGCACACAAGTAACAGAAACTTCTCCATTTTAGCATTGACACACCTGGAGTAATCCGACGAGTTTCACAGCTCTTCCACGAGCATCCTGACCTCATTGTAGGATTCAATGCTTTCCTCCCTCTGGGCTACAGGATAGAAATTCCAAAGAATGGGAAGTTAAGTATCCAGTCACCTTTGAATAGTCAGGTAGGTTATAGAGCACGTGTCACTATACATAGCTCTTGCACTATGTGTTGCATGTTGCTAACGTTTTTGCAGGGTTCCAAAGTGTGTGCCAATGGGCATGATATAAATGCAAAGATTTCCTCTGAAAGCAGTTGCTAGTGTAGCTTACACAAGACTCCTGTTCCCGCATGAAGCGTCACTTCAACTCCAAGTACTTAGGTTTGAGCACTGCAACTGTAATTGGCTTGACACATTTCTCTAGGTTCTCACTATGTGGGGTGTGTAGTGAGACATTTCAGAAGGACATCAGGGACAAATTCACATTTGCAGTCCCCACAGAGAAACTATGAAATGTGTTCAGGCAGTAGGCTAAAAACACCTTAGGTATTGCTATGCAACTGCTGACACCCTGTGATGACAGACATCTGCTGTAGTACAGATGCCTATGTGTTGGCCTCTGCTGCTTTGAGTTGCTGTGTGGTGGTAGATGAAGCAGAGCTATTACCTGCATTCTGCTGATCACCTTGGCGATTAATTAGTAGCAGTAAATATCTTCTAGATCACAGTTCCCTTGGATCTCCCTGTTGCTTTGAAATATAGCATCTTTCTGAGCCTTACATTTTAATATGCTGCTTACACGTGACATATCTTCTGCAGTACAGCAGTAGTGGCACTTGCTGTGGTCTGTGCAGTTTGGTTCAGCCTCTCCAGGGCAGTGGCTAATGCAGGAATAGTCCAAAGCTGTAGTGAGCCAGGGGGTTCATGATCCAGATAGGACTTAAGGGATTTTTTTAAATGTGGTGTTAATAAACTAGGTAGGGAAGTTTATTTGCTAATCAAATCTGTTTTCTTTCTTCCTCACAAGGTAATCTTTTATTTAGCTAAACAGCTTGAAAACCCTGATGCTGGATGACTGTTGAGCTTTCACTTCTCTTTCTGTGCAGTCACTGTCTTGCATGTCTCATGCCACTAGGTGCCCTCCGAGCCGGTTCCCAGCGCTTTCTCTGGCAGTGGGCTGCTGCTGCATTACTCCCAGGAGAATTCACACAACCACAGTGACTGTTCTGAGGAGTTTAGGCAGCAGCTTCCATACAAAGAAGATAAATCCCAAATTCCTCTGGAGTCTGATTCTGTGGAGTTCAATAATGCTATCAGCTATGTGAACAAGATCAAAACACGTTTCCTTGACCATCCAGAAATTTACAGATCCTTCCTAGAAATTCTCCATACTTACCAGGTAAAACAGTCTTCCAAGCAGTTGTTGGAAGATTTGTTGTCAAATGACATTGCTACCTATTAAACAGCTCCTATGTATCTTGTCCAACAATTCCCCCACAGATATTCACATGAAATGACAAAAATGTGAAAACCATAGACATTTCCATGGTCTGAGGTGTCGCTAGGTCTGTCTGTACCACTCTTTGGCTGATTTAGTGATATCCTGTGTGGAAGGATGCACCTTAAGAACCTTGGATAATATGACAGCCCATTCACATTCATGTAGGACAAGGTTTTAGCTGAGCTGGTGAGTTTTCTTGTATCATGCGGTGTTGTTTTGGCTAACATCTGTGTGTATCTCTTCAGAAAGAACAGCTGAATACTAAAGGACGACCATTCCGGGGCATGTCAGAGGAAGAAGTTTTTACTGAAGTGGCAAATCTCTTCAGGGGACAGGAGGATCTGCTTTCTGAATTTGGACAGTTCCTCCCAGAGGCTAAAAGGTCTTTGGTATGTGTATGCCTAGAACAAGGCAAAACACTGGGTATTTTGTGTGTAGAATACATAAAGAAGATGTAGGGATGCAAAATGTTAGGGAACAACACAGAGCCAGTAGGTGAACTTTGCTCCTCTTCACTGTCTGGAATTGCACAGAATAGGTGACATAACTCCATGTTCTCTTCAGGTGTGTGTGATTTTTGGTTTGGGCTAGTCAAGAAGAGAACGCTGAAACCATGGTTTGTTTTCTTTAGTTCACAGGAAATGGACCGTGTGAAGTGAGCAGCGTCCAGAAAACTGAGCATGAGAAGAATCTGGAGCACAGCAAGAAGCGATCAAGACCACTGCTGATGCGTCCTGTTTCTGGTCCAGCAAAGGTATCTTGTAGCAAGGGAAGACTTGGATTAACCTAAACTCGCCTTGTGTGGTTAGGGAATGCCTTAGGTGTCTGAGGTATGTAGATGTTAGGTGTGCAAAACAAAATTGCTGTAGAGCAAGGGAACGTTTAAAACCTGCTTAAACGTGTGTGGTACCATGTTAACACTAAACATTAGGATCTTTTGACCTAAGTATTGACCCTTGAAAGGGACAATTTATTGCTCCTACAAAGAAAGTCCTTTGGAATTCATTCTCAAGTGATCCTTTTTTTCCTGTTGGTTTCTTCTTAGCAGGGAGTCATTTGATAGGGATTGCTGTGGAGGACTTGACACTTTGTGGGAACTGTGGGGTTTCAGCCTCTGCAGAGAGCTGTTAGATGTCAGTGAGTGGAATCTGATAACATTTGAGTCATAACATTTTAAGTATAAGTGCTGCTTCTTTTTAACAGAAGAAAATGAAACTGCGAGGTACCAAAGATCTGTCAGTAGCAACAGTGGGGAAATATGGGACACTGCAAGAGTTCTCCTTCTTTGACAAGGTTGGTGTTTGGCCTGTTCTGACGTTCTGTGGACTTATTTTCAACTATTTGTGTGGTTATTAATTGGTTGGGATTCTGTGCAATCGGTGTGTCGACCACTTTTCAAGGGGAAAAGACCAAGGAAAGAGAGAACAGGTGGGTTTGGAAAATAAATAGAAATAATAATTAGCCTTTTTATGAATGCTTGTCTCTCTCAGATGTGTTTGTCTCAGTTTTTCAGTGATGTTTCCTCATGGTACCAGCTGTAGTTACTGGATTATTGTTTGGAACTGAGTGGTTTTGCACATACTTGTAGAATCATAGAATGCTCTGGGTTGGAAGAGACCTTTGAAGGTCACTCTGTCCAACCCTGCTGCAGTCAGCAGGGTTATCCCCAACTAGATCAGGTGACTCAGAACCCCATCAAGCCTGACCTTAAATGTCTCCAGGGATGGGACCTCTACCACCTCCTTTGGAACCTGTTCCAGTGTTCCACCACCTTCATAGTGAAGAACTTCTCCCTAATGTCCAATGTAATTATACTCTTCTTCAGTTTAAAACCATATTCTCTTCTTATGTTGCAGTGTGGACAGAGGTTTCTCTCTGTACCCATGGTTCAGACTACTTAGAGTGCAAACTAAATAAAAGTGGTGTTAAGTGACCTGCTCATTCCTCTCCAAACTGTGCTTTAGGTGCGTAGGGTGCTAAAGAGTCAGGAAGTCTATGAAAATTTCCTCCGTTGCATTGCCCTCTTCAACCAGGAGTTGGTCTCTGGTTCTGAGTTGCTCCAGTTAGTGACACCATTTTTAGGGTAAGTTACTGCTGTATTGTACTTTTTAGGTCTTACTCTGGGTTTTTTTGATAGATGTGATACTGATGCTTTGGATTTAACTTCAGAAGTATCTCCTAGTGTGCAAGAAACTGAAGGCAAATCCCAAAAGAGGAGTCATAAAATCTGAATCTTTTAGTATATCTACAAAGTTCTTAAAGAGCATTTTGGGGAGGGTATTTTCCCCTGTGCATACAGTTGAAAACTTCACAAGCAGCAGACTACCTGATGTTACACTAAATCACTGGAGCAGGCAATCTCATGAATTTGGAGGGTGCTCTTTGTTCACACTCCATGTTCTGATCTCTCAAGATATGACAGAGGTGTAAACATGAAATCCTAGACCACAGCTGTGAAAAGGAGAAGTAGTTGGAGCTCTAACGTGAGCCACTCATGCTGTTTGGCTTCCAACAGAAATGGGAGAGTCACATCGGAAGGATCATTGACTCCTCAGTTAAGGGAAGTATTCATGAAGTTGTGAAGGGAAATTCTTTTCCTGCCTCAAGTGAATAAAACCCAAACCCTAGATAATTCAGAGAGAATAAGAGCAGTAAAAGGTTGGTGAAAGATTTCTCACTGCAGTGCTAAGTTTGTTTAGATTTTCTCCTTTGCTTTTACGGCACTAGCATGCTTAAAAGTGTCAGTGAAATAACAAAATACCTTTACTTGTGCTTTTGAAGGAAATTCCCAGAACTCTTTGCACAGTTCAAGTCCTTTCTTGGTGTGAAAGAGCTTTCCTTTGCTTCGCCACTGAGCGACCGATCTGGGGATGGAGTGAGTCGGGAAATTGATTACGCATCCTGCAAGCGCATAGGGTCCAGTTACCGCGCGCTCCCCAAAACCTACCAGCAGCCAAAGTGCAGTGGAAGGACAGCCATCTGCAAGGAGGTACTTTGGGACCAACCAGTTCAGTCCCTGAGCACACTTTGCACTTGGGTAACTCGAAATGGGATTGTTAGTGCCACTGCTCCCACATGTGGATTCCTCCTTAATGCTGCTCAGCCAGCTTTGATCTCACATCAGTTACATCCACCCAGTTTACTGAAGTGAGCATCCACGTGCATTTTACTGATTTTATCTAAACCCATCTCCAATCTCATCTTTCACTTTAATGTCTTGAGTCTGTGTGTATACAAAAATGTATTCCTGTAGACAGAGAAGAATATTAAATAGCCTGAAATTAATTTTCTAGCAGTGGACCAATATGGCCTGCAGAAACAATTTTCCCCTGAAAGAGCACCATGAGCCAGTGCCTTGGTCATTCTCACTGGGAACAGAAATCTGCAGCAGAGGTGCTCCCACCTCTCAGTGTCTCCTTTACTCACAGTTGCTGATTGCTGCAGAGAAATCTCAGTAGTTTGGAAGGTGACTGAAGATGCTTTTGAGCTTTCTGAGCAGGGCCCTGGCACAGTTCCACACAGACCATCATCACATCATGACTTGTGAACTAAGTTTGAAACTTCCAACAGAAACTCAGGAAAGAGCTGTGTGAAAATAAACCAGAAAATTTTCAGACCCCATGAGAACAGGTCAGGGCTCCCAAGGCTCTATTCAGTGTCATGTCTTTGTGCTGTTGCAGGTGTTAAATGATACCTGGGTTTCATTTCCATCTTGGTCTGAAGACTCCACTTTTGTCAGCTCCAAGAAGACCCCTTATGAGGAGCAGCTGCACCGTTGTGAAGATGAGCGGTTTGAGGTACCTCTGCTACTGAGCCTCTTGTCTGTGCCTCCTCAGAGAGGCAGACTTCCAGTTAGGAGGGCTTTGAATTAATTGGTGGTCACCTACTGAAAGTTCTATTATTGTTTGTTGGTTTGAGATCAAGTTTGGTGTTTTCCACATGCTTGGAGCCTAACTGCTCCTTCTAGGCATGAGTCCAGTTCTAAAGCATGTTACCTTTGCGAGAACTGGTGGCGATCCACTTTCCAGCAAGAGATCATGCTGATGGTTCTCGGCTGCACACAGTGGGACTGGGATCCACCCCACAATCCTGGCACTGCTAGTCTCCATTTTCCTGCTGTGCCTGTTCTTACACCACATCTCTTGTGAACTCTTCACAGCTGGATGTTGTCTTGGAGACCAATTTAGCCACAATACGTGTGCTGGAGAGCGTGCAGAAAAAACTGTCCAGGCTGACTCAGGAGGATCAGGAGAAATTCCGTCTGGATGACTGCTTGGGAGGGACATCAGAAGTGATCCAGCGCAGGGCCATTTATCGTATCTATGGCGATAAAGCACCAGAGATCATAGAAAGTCTTAAGAAAAACCCAGTTACTGCAGTTCCTGTTGTTCTCAAGAGGTAGTTCCCTTCTTCTGTGTTCAGCTGTGTTCTCTAAGACACTGATAAATGATTCCTAAAGCCTTTTTAAACAGCTGCTTTCTGTAGATGTTGTTTCAAGGCAAAAGTCATCTTCAGTGGTGGTGCTTTTTTTAACTCATCTTTGCTTCCAAGAGTGCTGACAAGTTCTTGGTGCGTTCACAGCTGGCTACATTCAAACGTTTTGTCTGCATTTCTGTGGTGTCTTTTTGAGCTGAAGCAGATTGTCCTTCTATGCAGATTGAAAGCAAAAGAGGAGGAATGGCGGGAAGCCCAGCAGGGCTTCAACAAAATCTGGCGGGAGCAGTATGAGAAAGCCTACCTGAAGTCCCTTGACCACCAGGCTGTCAACTTCAAACAGAATGACACCAAAGCTTTGCGCTCCAAGAGCTTGCTGAATGAAATTGAGAGTGTCTATGATGAGGTATGTATGCTTGTAAATAGCCCACCCTGTGCCTCCTCCATCTGTAGTATTTAGATGCTGACATAGCACCCAGGACCATGTGGAAGTGTCAGTGCTCTGAAGAGTTCTCTGTCAGAAGTGACTGTCCCAAGCACAGCATTAATCCTGCCTTATTTCTTCTGGCAGGAATGGCTCTTGAGTATGGATTGGAAGGATCTTTATCTATTTGTCTCTTAATTGCAGCATCAGGAGCAGCATTCAGAGGGGAGAAGTTCATCCACAAACGAGCCTCATCTTATCTTCATCTATGAAGATAAGCAGATTTTGGACGATGCAGCATCTCTCATCAGCTATTACGTCAAGCGGCAGCCCACTATCCAAAAGGAGGATCAAGCCACCATCCGGCAGATAGTACATCACTTCATACCTGAGCTGTTCTTCTCTCAGCCCCCTGAGCACAGCATTTCTGAAGAATCAACAGATGAGGACAGGGAAAACCATCAGGGACAGAACCTGGATGCTCCTGAGCTACGGAAAAAACATGTGCCTGGGCCTACAAGCAGTCCTTTGGAAGCCAAAGTGACCTTCTGTGATGTGACCGCTGCTGAGCCCCACAACACTTTGGATGATGTCTACAGCCTGTTCTTTGTTAATAACAACTGGTATTTCTTCCTCCGCCTTCACCAGACTCTGTGCTCCAGGCTCCTAAAGATTTACCGCCAGGCTCAGAAGCAGCTTCTAGAGTATCGGACTGAAAAGGAGAGAGAGAAGCTCCTGTGTGAGGGAAGAAAGGAAAAAAACAATGATCCAGCCATGGAACTGAGGCTGAAGCAGCCAAGTAAGAATAACCCTGGCCATAGTCTGTTGTTAACAATCTGGTTGCTGGTGCTTGATGGCTTGTAGCTGTGAAACTGAGACCAGCAAGGAACATGGAGGTGCAGTGCTCCACTGCACTTGTGGTTTGTGGATCCAGCTGACTCAACAGCGTAGCCAGTTTGTCATTTATCTCAAGGGCCCTCCCAGGTGGTGCATAGAGCATTCACACAAGCCCACTGGTGTCACATGTTCTCAGGTTTCTCTTTGTGTTAATCTGTTACTTTGATTTGACATGTAAGTGGCTCCACAGTGAAATAGTTAACTACACAGGGCAGTTGAGGAAGTGCATGAGATAAGACTGTTCCAGCCTATCAGCACTCCTTACAGAGAAGTGTCTGTCTGTCAGCATGTCCTCCATCCTGAATGTCATGGTTCTTGAGCAGTGCTGTCCCTTCCGTCTCCTGACTTCACTCTGCCTGCTCCATGCATTAAGTGCCTGCACTTTTCCCCTGCCCAGGTGAGGTGGAACTGGAGGAGTACTACCCTGCCTTCCTGGACATGGTGAGGAGTCTGCTGGATGGGAACATTGACCCAACGCAGTACGAGGACACCCTGAGGGAGATGTTCACCATCCACGCCTATATTGGCTTTACTATGGACAAGCTGGTGCAGAACATTGTCCGCCAGGTAACTCATGGTGGCCAGGCTGTGCTTGGCAGCTGCACTTCTCCTACCATAAGCAGAGGTTTCTCACAGTGCCCTGCAATGCAAGCACTCATGAAACTGAAAGGAATCTATAGAAGGGAAACACTAATAGACATTGAGATAGTTCAGCTTCAGTACCAGGACCACCTCAGAGGATTTACTGCTCCTGACCTTTTCCAACATTTTTGAAGTTCCGGTCGTTTCAGAACTCTGCCATTCCCAAAGTGAGAAGGTCCAGTACTTTTGACTCCAGTCAGTCTTTGAATTGCAGGTTTGTTCTACTTAAGGCATATCAGCCCCTCGCTCTTCTCTGTTCCTTTTACTGCAAACGTTGAAAAAGTGAACTGTGGGAGGTATCTGGAGTTGACGCTTTGGTGCTTCACCGTGGGGGTGATGTTGTGCTGTGTGTTGTGTTCCTTTCACAGTACACTGGACTTAACTCTTGGCCAGGCTCGCTGACTGAATTCCCACTTTGTGTTTTTTTAAGCTTCACCATCTAGTGAGCGATGACATCTGCTTGAAGGTCGTTGAGCTCTACCTGAATGAAAGGAAGCGAGGTGCTGCTGGAGGTAACCTGTCCTCTAGATGTGTCCGGGCAGCAAAGGAGACCAGCTATCAGTGGAAGGCTGAACGCTGCATGGCAGATGAAAACTGTTTCAAGGTAAGAACTTGCTGACAGGGAACTTAAAGTGACTGTGGCATTTTACCTGCCGGAGATGATGGGTTTGGAAGCTCCAAGACCAACACAGTGGTGAGAGCAGTATGAAGAGAAAACACCAAGACCAGACCATAGACACTGAAGTGATTTACTGGCTTCCTGAAAAGCCCTGCTGCTTACTCCGCTCCTGCTGTCCAAAAGACTTGCTTTGAATGCACAACATTTTATTTTGAACCGCTGTGGCAAACATCCTGTGCCTGTGGCTTTGTTACAGGTCATGTTTCTTCAGCGGAAGGGACAAGTGATCATGACCATTGAGCTGCTGGATACAGAAGAAACCCAGACAGAAGACCCTGTGGAGGTCCAGGTAATGTCACAGTCACCATGGAGTCTGGTGTAGAGAAAAAGCAGATGTCTAAGAATGTTTTCCCACTTCTTCCAAACTGGGATTTTGCCAGGAGGATAAGTTTGCCTAAGAGGTAGGGAGATGACCTGTGAGACTGGTCATTGAGAGAAATAGGCATGCTAAATGGAGCCTCCTGGGTTCCAGCTGGTGCTCATTGCCTCTTGTCCTGTTACTGGGCACCACTAGCAGGAGGTCTGGCCCCAGCCTCTTGCCCCGCACCCTTTCGCTCTTGCTGAGCATTGATCAGATCTTCTCTGGGGCTGCTCTTCTCCAGGCTCCGCAGCCCCAGGGCTCTCAGCCTTTGTTCCTCACAGAAATGCTCCAGGCCCCTCAGCATCTTTGTGACCTTTGCAGGGTTCTCTCCAGTAGTTCCCTGTCTGTGTTGAACTGGGGAGCCCAAAACTGAGCCCAGTAGTTACCTTTTCGACATGTATTCCAGTGCACACAGTTTCAACGTAAATCAGCTTCACACACTTTGCAGAAATGTTTGTCTTCATGAGAGCAAAATCTGACTTGAAATGGGTCTCTTGTGTAGCACCTGGCTAACTACATGGAGCAGTACGTTGGGGTGGAAGGAACTGCGAGCAACCAGAACGATGGGTTCTTGCTGAAGCCAGTCTTTCTGCAAAGGTGAGCACACCCTGAGCCCCACCTGCAGCAGCTGCTCCTGCCTGCTTGCAGCAGCGCTGGTTCTGTGCCGTGCAGGCAGCTTTCGGGAGGCACACACCTCCAAGAGGCAAAGGGGCTGCTGCAGGCCAGTGCACTGTGTAAGAATGATGGAGGATACGTTTTTGCCCACTGCAGGAGGTTTGTGCACAAAACTGGTTAGAGAGGAATGGGACTGTGAACAATCCCTTCTGAGAACAATTACAGTGGCCTAGTTTGTTGCCATTTCACTAAATGTCAGTGTGTGGAGAGAGATCTTAGAGTCTTGAAACTAGACGTGGGAATACAAATTTCCTACTTGTGCTGCCAGCTCTGCCAGCTTAGGAGAAGGGACACCCAAGAGTGACACCTGCTCCCCAACACTTGTTCTGCTTTAGAAACCTAAAGAAGTTTCGCAAGTGGCAGTGTAAGCAAGTGAGGGCTCTGCGCAGCGAAGTGAAGAGCTCCTGGAAGAGGCTGATTGGGGTGGAAAGTGCCTGCAACGTGGACTGCCGCTTCAAGCTCAACACCCACAAGATGATGTTCATCATGAACTCAGAGGATTACATGTACCGGCGGGGAGCCCTCTGCAGGGCCAAGCAGGTGCAGCTTCTCTTGTTATTCTTTCTGCAGCTCAGGTAGCAGGTTGAACATGTGAGCCAAAAGACAGGTACCCATATGAAGTCTTGTAACTGAATTCCTGCCAGCTAGACCCAGAAGTTACTACTCCGTTGGGTGAAACATGGAGGAGAGCTGCTAAATGCTCTGTAATTTGCTGCAGTTCAGCACCCTTTTCTTTGCTATGCAAAGTACAAGGGGGAGTGGCAAACATTAGGAAGCAGTTTCCTGGTTTATGGCTGGTGTTGTGTTTAAAGCATGTGCAACTCAGACAGGAAAAGGGGGGGGAGGTGTTGGCTTCTCTCAGAAACCTCTCGGTGATCTTTACTGTCCTGTTTTCAGGTGCAGCCAATGGTACTGCTGAAGCACCACCAGCAGTTTGAAGAGTGGCACAATAGGTGGCTGGAAGAGAATGTGACCATGGAGGCAGTCGATGTAGTCCAAGACTGGCTGATGGGAGATGAAGATGAGGAGATGGTGCCCTGTAAAACCACTTGTGAGACAGTGAATGTCCACGGGGTCCCAGTAAACAGATACAGAGTTCAGTACAGCCGCCGTCCAGCTTCACCGTGAGCAGAGACTTGTTCCTGGGGCCAAGACAAGTGGGAGTGTTGCTGGTGAAACACATTTACTGAGAACAGTGGTGGGAATGCAATGTATGAGTTACTGATATTTATCCAAACAGCATTTTACTTTGGATTATAATGTATTTTCCATATGGCATAGACTTGTCTCCTTGCAGTGTAATCCTCCAGCCATCACAAAGAGACTTTTAAAAGCTTTATAGGAAGAGGGCTCTCAGCATGGCCACAAACCCTGTGGTAGTTTCCTAGCTCCAGGCCACTGCTGACCAGCCAGTGCTGCAAGGCTGAGTGAGGGCCTCCAGGCAAGTTCAAAGATGGAGCTAGGCTGCTGCTTGAGCAGATGCTGGCAGCTGCTTCCACTTTGAAGGTTTAATGTTCCCTATCTTGCTGAATTTATTCCATCTTGCAGCCTGCAGAGCTCTTCAGTGTAACCTCTGAGTGCCAGCAGGGCTGAAAGCAGCTGGCTTAGGTTGCTCAGCCCATGACAAGTGGCTTCATCCTCTGTGCTAGCAAGGCAATGAGCGCAGCATTTGCTGCTGCTGCTCAGGTGAGGAAATGGCAAAACTGAGATGAGGGTGGAGGGCACACCAAGTGCTCTGGCTCTCACTCCTCAACAGAGTATTTCTGGAGCATTAGCTAAGGGGAAGAAACTCTGAGCTGCAGGCACAAGGCAGCCCAGGCCTGTCACCTCTCCCTCTGCTGTCGTGCACTGGACCCTATCTTGTTGCTTTGTGAACTTAGGACCTGCTGCTGACTCCGCCTTCACAGACCTGGAGCTGCTTGGAGCGTGTGCCTGGGGAGGAATATCCATTGCGAGGTCTGGCTTGTTTTTTGTGTGTGTGTGTTGTTTTGTATTTTGCATGTTGATTGGCAGCCTCTGTAGACTGCGTGCCCAGGCGCTTTGTTTTCCTCCTGTGTGCCCGACGTTGGTGGTGCTGCCGGCTTGCACCACTCCAGGAGCAGCAGCAGATGGCGCTCTGGCAGCACGCTGGAGCCCAGCTTTGTGCCGGCTGCTTCGCTCGTCCTTTTGGGTCAGAGCAGCTGCTGCGTCCTCGGTGACGCACGGAAGCCTGTAACGGGCAGCGGCTTTTCCACTGAACCATCTCTACTTCTAGCTAAGCTTCCTTGCAATGGAACCGAACAAACCCCCTGCCCTGAACCATGCAGAATCCCACCTCCCTTGTGACTCGATCTATTGAAAAATCAAGAAGATTTTGTCGTCTGTCCCAAATCCCTCTGTAGCTTCTCTCTTGTTTCTGAGGGGCCAAAGGCAAGCACACTGCCCATGGAGAGTATTACAAATACAGTGTCTTGAGGCAAGTCCAGCCTCCTCTCAGCTCTGCCTGCAGCTTTATCCTGGCTTTTGGGGGAACACCCCCACACCCTCAGATTTTCTGTGGCTTTGATCTCAGTTATAATTTCAGCCAGACCGAAGTAGTAGCCTGCAGGATTTGTCCTGGGTTATTTCCACTGTACAACACTGGTTTCACAATTGTCTCTCTTGACAGCAGAAACATTGGCCTTTGGGGTACATTTAATAGAAAACTGTACTGACTCTTTGTCTTTTGTGCAAAATAATCTGTAGGAGGGAAGGAGGGTAGCCACTCCTTGGCATTTGTGGCCACTTGCACAACCACTGCCAGCACAGGACTTCATCAGAAGCTCATGTTCTTGTTGGTTGGTTGTCTGCTAAAGTTTGGTTTCTGGAATGGTCTGAAGGTTCTTCCCCTTCCCTTGTTGCAGGGATAAAAGACGAAACAGAGCTCTGAGGGCTGGGTGGAAGAGCAGGGGGATGAGCCCAGTGCAAAGCACAGGATCCCCTTTTTGCTTCCAGACAGCTCAGCAAAGTACACCTCAGTCATGTTCACCTCTCTGCTGTTCTCCAGTGGAGATGACAACTGTGCCAAATTTTATGGGTTTATGATACAGAAAAATGTTTACTAGGAAATAGGTTGCAACTTGTAGCTTAAAATGCATTTGATTCCACGTGTCCTGAGGTGCAGGAGGGTCAGTGCCTGTGCACCATCCTGTTCCACCTCCCCATTTTTAAGTGTACTTCAGGTATTTTTAAGCATTCTTATTTTGTAAACCTTAATTTATGATCTGAATGGGTTAAGTAAGACTTTTGCCCTTGCCAGTGCTTTTGTCTCCAAAGGGATAGCAGCAAATTATGTGAATGGAGTCAGTAGGCAGTGCAGGCTTGAGAGGGGCTTGCTTAATGGCTGACAGTTTAAGCTTGACTGCTGTGTCTCTGCTAGCACAAACTTGATTCAAGAGTTTGTTCTTCCATATTTTTGAAGGATCTTTACTTTTGGGCTTGTGATTGCTTTGCCAGCTCTTTGAATGTAGGGTTTTTTATATTTATTTGCACATTCAAGTAAAATAAAATATTGGGTTTAAAAGTCTGTAGCTCTCACTGCTTAAAATTTATTTTAAATTAAACTTTCTGCCACTCTCCAGAATTTACATAATCACAAAAAATCCCAGCAGGGTAGGGGTCGGAAAGGATCTCTGAAGATCACCAGGTCAGCTAGGAACACGTCCAGGTGGGTCTGGAACGCCTCCAGAAATGGAGACTCCACACTCTTCTCTGGGCAGCTGGCTCCAGGGCTCCACCACCCTCAGTGAAGAATTTTTTCTTTATGTTTATATGCTCATGCTCTTGCTCTTGCACCTGAAACTGAACTTTTAAATGGTAGAAAATTCTGTTAGACAGGCTGCAAGATGTCATGGTTGGGTGTGTGCCAGCTCACTTCCAGTGGGCCAGCAGGCAGCAAATCTCTAACCTTACCTGTGCTTGAGAAGTCAGTGCACAGTAAGAGTAGGGAACTATAGCACTGGCTAATGAAGAAGGGAAATAAATTTCCTGTGAGGGGTGTGCACAGGAGCTCCCATCCAGGAAGACAGTGGGGGTGGATCCACTGCCATGCCTGCTGCCAGGACCTCTCAGAGCAAAAGTCCTTGGCTGGTTGAGCACACAGAGGCCATGGGGTGGCACAGCAGCTTCCCCCAGAGGGAAGCAGCACGCAGTGCGAGGCAAGTGTGGGTTTAGTGCAGGTTGGTTGGTTTCTGGCAGCCCCTTTGCCATGAGGTGTGGCACAAAAACGTGGTCCAGTCCTGGCCCCCAGGTATTGGCACACTAAATACAACTGAAGCCACTGAAGGAAGCTCTAAGAGCTAGAGGCACATCTGCTACAGGTTAAGACAACACAACTGCAACCATGAAAATAATGCTCCACCCACCTTTCCCTCAACCTCTTCACATTCCTGGGCAATAACATGTTGAGCTGCCTTCCCTGTGAGCTCTGCACAACAAGTGAATGTGCAGATTTTGCAGATCAGGCTGTGGTGAGTTGACCCAGATCTGATAGGAGTTTCCTTGACATCATCCTCAACACTTCCGTTGCCATAACAAAAGACAACTCTGCTTTCTCTGCTGGTGTTATTTGCTCACAGTGTAACAAGCTGCTGCTCTCCCGGGAATAATCCTCAGATGCATAAATTGCATGGAATCATTTGATTAACGTGATGGCAGTGATGCCTCAGAGGCCACTGTATACAAGACTTCTCAAAGAGGTCTTGACTTGTCACAAAGAGGACTGCGCTCCCCTGCACCTGCACTCATGGGGAGGGACAGCTGCATCTGATACCGCCCAAGAGCGGTTGGAGAGCTCAGCAAGCGGACAGCTTTGGCAAGGACAGAGAAAGAAAGACAGCTTAAATGTATCTTTCAGGTTTGCAGGATGGAACAAGAATTAATGGCTCTCTGAATTAAGGCAGCACCTCAAACCAGTATTTCAGGCTCTATTTTTGTTTACATGTTTCTCTGTCACAGTGATGCTCAGAGAGAAAGATGGGGCGGGGAAGCAGTGAGCTTTAAAGCCCTCAGCCTGTTTTCTAGCATTATGTCTTCTGGGTTCAGAGCCATAGAATAAAACACCTTCTCCCAGGAGATGATCTATTGCACAACAGATTATTTCAAACCCAAATTATTACCCACAGGGCAGGGATCACATGACTTGAAGAGATGTTAACAAGCTATGACAAACCTCTGGCGTCAGAATTTTCAAGCAAGCTGTTTTGCATCTAAAGCAGTCACTGAAGATCTCACAGCATCTGAAGAAATGAAGGCTACAGAGGAGTAACCTCGCTCTGCTCCACTCTGGAGACCTGGCCCTAGGAAGCAGGGCTGCTATTTGCACACTATCTGAGCCTGATTATGGCTAATTTTTTGCATACAGAGCATGGAAAGGATCCTGGCTGAGGCGTGGAAGATACGTGGCCACATGAGTCATTCTGTAATGGTTCATAAATCCTGAGAGAATCACAAAAGCAAACCATCTAATGCTGCATTTTTCCCTGTCCCTGCCAGTGGAACTCCACCTCTTGACTGCTCAGCACATCAATGTGGGAATATGGTGAAAGCAAAGGAAATAGGATCATTTTCTCCTTGGAACAGAGGAATCTCATCAAACAGCAGCCAGGCTCAGATTTGCAACCTTTACAGAAGAGACCATTCATAAGCTGAGGAGAAAGAAGTAAACTGCTCCTCAGGTTGCCAAACCAAATTTACAGTTCCTACTGCCCAGACTCTGGCTTCTGTCCTCTCTCCCTTGCAGAGCCAGGCAGGGGACTGGAAAGCAGCAGCCAGGAAACCAGCAGCTTCTCAAGTGATGACCTCCTGTCATGCTGGCTTACCCACCTAATGACCACCAGGAAGTGGACATGCTGAGGCTCTTACACAGGTGACAGGATTTGGGACTTGCTGTGCCAGGCAGACCATGGAAGGGATTTACACTCTCAAGGAGTTAGGGAAGGGGGGAATGAAGCCACAAAGGCTCTCGAAGGTTCAGGTAACATCTGCCAGTCCCCCTTACCACATCATGAGCTGTCTTCTCCATATATCCAGCAGGTATGAATCAGCAGCAAACCACCGCTCTGAACTAACACAGAGAGCTCAGCCCTCTTGCAGGTTTACTGGGTGGAAAACCACAGCTCCTCTTGGGCAAGAGCAGTTGAAAGTCACCATTATCTACCCAACAGCAGAGACTTCCTGCACACCCCTGTCAGGCCCCTTTCCTGCTGGATGGAGCAGCTCTCCCTGTGTCGGGCAGTTTATCAGCGGAAGTGCAGCACAGCTCTCAAGTCCTGGGTCAGGCCACTTAGCCTTTGTGTGGTAGGACCCCAGGCTGGTGCTAGTGCTGATGCTTTCAAATGCAAATACCTCCAACCCACTGCATTTTAATCATCCTCTTCAATGAGGTCAAGAAGGAGGGTGCAGGAGCTTTGTGCCCTCTTTACCCAGGGAGCAAGAGCATGAATAAAGGCGCAAGAGAACTCCAAAAGGCCCAACCTGATCTGGAGGCTGAAAGGCATGCACTGAAAACCTTAAACTGTCAAACCATGAGGCTGCAAGAGCCCTGTGCCACTCCTGGGAGCTGGGGAGAATCATCTTGATCTGCAGCTCTCCTGCTCTTCTGTTATTTGTGTTTCTGCTCAGTCTACACTGGGAAAAGGCCTCAAATCTCATGCAGAGCCACTTTGGCCTCTTGGGTGGAAGGATGCTTGACACAGGAGGTCAGAAGTTCAGTTTACACTCTAAACCAAACTCAGACTGTATCAAATCTGACCATATTTGTTATTTCCAGGAATATTCTGGAGCAGGAAAGAGACCCAAGTGAGTCACTCGAGCCATCGTCTTGCTGTGACGATGAAGCACAGCCCCCAAATACTGTGGATGGGGATAGGACCTCCCAGCCCTGCATCCCACACTGGAGCTAAGGCTCTGCTTGGGCACCGCTCGTGCATGTGGTGACAGCCCCACAGGGCCCATCCCGGGGAACGAGCCTGGTGCTTCCGTGAGTTAAGGGCTAGCAAAGGAAACGTGCAAGGAGGGTCACCGAAGCTGCCTGTCCTGCAGGCTCTGGGCACGGCAGCGTGTGGCTGGAGCCAGCAGCGGGATGGAGACCCTCAGGAGCAGATGGCTGTCACAGGGGCTGGTGCTGTGCTGTGCCTTCTGGGGATTCTGCCTGGCCTCTGCAGACTATGATGGTGAGTTATAGCTCATGGGGTGAAAAATTGCTGCTTCTGAAAGCACTTGGTGCCTTTGTGAGACCTCTGAAAACTCTTTCATCAAAGCTGTCCCATGGAAGCACACTGCTTCAGCTCTGTACTTGCTGTAGTTGAGGCAGGAGATGATGTGGAAGAGAAGGAAACTGGGGTGGAAGACAGTGGGAAGAACAGAAACTTCAGAGCACCTGAAACCAAAATCTTAAGCTAAAAGTCAGATGCCCCACAGCCACGACTTTACCCTGGAGTGGCCTCAAGTCTGGGGATTCTTTCACAAGCTGGGCAGAGGTTTCCCAGGCCTGCTGAGAGCTGTGCAACACAGCAGACATTTGTGAGCTGGGGGCAGACCTGCACATTTTCAGTGGGGGTGCTGGTGGCTGCTCCTGCACACCTAATGCTGTGAGCCAGCTTCTTTTGCCCATCACACAACAGCATTTTACAGAAAAAAAAAAAATATTTTTAGGGACCCCAACACAAAATGTAAACCTCTGAGGTAAGTATTTGACATGCAGCCTGCTCTGCAAAGCCCAAGGGCAGCTGCAGGAGCAGCCAGTAACAGCCTGCATTTCTCCGACAGATTACTCTCAGAACAGCACCCACGAGCAAGTGACACCAGAGGTCACACCGTGCCCCCGAGCCATCCCCGGGGAAAAGGCCACCATAGAAAATGTCACCTACCTGCTGGTCCGTGAGGCCACACACGCTCAGCTGGGCAGTGTGGTCACGGTGCGGCTCATCCCCTGCCTCTACAGCCTGGTCTTCCTGCTGGGGCTGCCTTCCAACGGGCTGGCCCTCTGGGTCCTGGCCACCCGGGCTGAGAAGCTGACCTCCACAGTCTTTCTGATGAACCTAGCTGCGGCAGACCTGCTGCTCGTCCTGGTGCTGCCCTTCAAGATCGTGTACTATTTCCTGGGGAACCATTGGCCCTTTGGGGAGGGCCTCTGCCGGCTGACCACAGCCGCCTTCTATGGGAACATGTACTGCTCCGTGCTGCTGCTCACCTGCATCAGCGCTGACCGCTACCTGGCCGTAGTGCACCCCTTCTCCTCACGCTCCTTCCGCACCCCTGCCTTTGCCACCACCACCTGTGCCGCCATCTGGCTCTGTGCTGCCCTGCTGACACTGCCCCTGACCCTGCAGCAGCAGTCCTACCCCTGTATGGGGCAGACCTCATGCTCTGCCACGATGTCCTCCCCAGGCAGGAGGAGGAGGCCTATTTCTTCTACTACTTCATCTGCCTGATCGCCTGTGCCTTCCTCGCCCCGCTGCTGGTGATGGTCTTCAGCTACTGCTCGGTGCTGCGCATGCTCCTGCGCAGTGGGAAGCGTTACTCCTACTCCGTGAAGCTCACAGCTCTGGTGCTTTTCACACTTGTGGCCTTCTACACACCCAGCAATGTTCTTCTCCTTGTTCACTACTCCAGCTATAACTGCAAGCTGTATGGCAACCTGTACCTCAGCTACATGGTGAGCCTGGCCATTAGCACCTTCAACAGCTGTGCTGATCCCTTTGTCTACTACTATGTTTCTGAGGACTTCAGGGATAAGGTGAGAAGGAAATTCTTTGGTCGCAGAAAACAAAACACCACATCCCTAAAAACCTCCAAGGAAACACTGCCTCAAAGAGTTCTAAAGACTCCCTGGTGTAAGCCTCCATCCAGCTCCCTGCTCCCACCACGCTTATGATATACATTGGGGATGAGATGACAACACTGGGATTCCACAAGTTTCCTCCAGAGCAATGAGCAGCATTTCCCAGGAAACAAATCCTCTCTCCTCCCTGCACAGCCAAGACCAAACCAACCTGGGCCACAAGATTCCTTGAGAAGTGTGGAGTCCAGCCAAGATGTGGAGTACTTGACATGGACAGATCTGTTACTGAGACACTGCATGCAGCTTCTCAGGTGGTCACACATTGCCAGGGATGCTCTTGCCACACACCTATGTCTGGTGTTCCCAGTGTATCTTGCAAGCTCCTTGCCCTCTGTGTGCTGTTTCTTTTTCTGATAGTACAAGGAGGTGCCCAGGTGAGAGGGACTCTTCTGAACTAAAATATTCTGTCAAGAAAGTGCAGAGCTCTGGCTTTTCCAGGACACAGATCCTGGGCTTGTTTAGTCAGCAACACCACAGTAAATGTCAGCCCATGGTTGGTAACAAGTGTAAACTCCCCACTTACTAATCCCTGTCTTCACACACAACCCTTGGCAGCCACAATTTCTGTGGGGCAAAGGTGGCATGAAGGGATTGCTTTTAAAAGCTCTGATGGTTTTGAAGGGAAATCAATTAAAGAACTGAGAAAACTCTCACTCCAGCTCTCCACACTTCTGTGTAACATCACACACATTTCAAGAGCTGCCTGTTACGAAAAAGGTGACCCAGCTTGTTGTGATGGAACTTGCTGCAAACTTGACAAGATGCAGACAGCTTAGCTCTCAGACACAACCTGGGCATATCCCAGCCAGCAGCAGGGCAGAAAACGAAAGAATTCAAGAACTCTGAGGAGGTTTAGTGCTCATTTTACAGTAAAGGCGCGACCCACTGGACACACAGGCTGCCGTGGGAGTAAGAAGAGGCAGACACTATTGTCTTTAAATCAGTTTTTAATAAAATATTTACCATAATCTAAACCAAACCCTTTTCTGGACTCAGACTTGCTAAGATTTGTGTGCATAAACCAAAAATTATCACAGAGCTGCACGCACAGGTATGTGTAGGGGAGAAACTAGAACCCATCTGCTGGCTGCAGTCCTGCATGTGCAGGGGGTGCCAGCTGCTGAGCATCGGCAGCTTTTCCCACTCAGAAACAGCGAGCACTGAAAACAAAGAAACAAACACACACCACCAAATCCAACCCTAATTCCCAAACTGAGATGGGGTTGTCTAAAGAGATGATCTGGTCACAACACAGGTAATTAACAGGTAACTGTGCATTAGGTGGCAATAGCTGACATCAGCTAAGCAAGTGCTGTTGTTTTCAGTGACGTTCCTCCAGCAAGTTGCACATTCTTCTAGTGCTTGTTTTCTACTGAGGTTGCGCAAGGAAAGAGGCACGGCCATAGCACTTGAACAAGAAAGACCAAAGGACCTATTGCTTTAAAATAAATACCATAGTAATGACTGCTCTGCATAATCTACAGTTACAAATATATAAATATTCATTTCATTGAAAGGACTGCAAGCACAAATCACTGCCAACCAGCACTGCTGCAGCTATTCAGCAACAGAACTGGATGCAAGTAGGAATCTCTGTGGCTGACAAACCCACTGGCACTTTGCTCCTTTTGCAGTGAGGGACCTTCAGGAAAAAGGAAGGAGAAGCACTGGGACAGAGGTCCCACCTTCTGGGGGAGGCTAGGCACAAGGACATTATGAGGGTGAGTAAATGTCTTGCTCGCCCAGGAAGGTTGCAAACTTGCCAGCAAAGCAGTTCTGAAAGTTCTGGGAGCTTTCAAGACGCAGACCCTTGTGTCAGCTGCATTCTGCAGATACCTGTCCCAAGACAAAATGGGCTGGAAACTGCAGATGCCCAGCTCCTGGGATACCTCCTGATCTGTGCCCATGCAGACATTTCTCTTAATTAAAACTGCTTTTATCCTGGAATGGAATGTCTATACTAGAGTATATTCTTGGTTCCTGTATAAACAAGCCCTAAAAAAATTAATGGAGCTGGGCTTTTTCCTGTTTCCATTCACCAGTAAACACCCTCAAAAGGGATTTTCACCCTACTCTGGGTCCTGGTAACAATAGAAGTGGGAAGAAAAAAGTATCAATGCTATTTTGCAACAGGCAATTGCATGCAGCTCCTCCAAAGAGAACAATACTGCTCCAGGCTGGAGGGGAAAACAAAACAAAAAATATTTTTGGCTCCTGCGCTTTTCAAAGCGCAAAGCTTTTGTTTTTAGTTTTACCACATTGCTTGGGGCAGGTCAGTCTGAGGGAGTCCAGCTTCTGCGACATCAGTGATTTGTACAGGCCAGCAGACCCAGGGCCCATGCACAGACAACTATGTCCAGGACAACCATCCCATGGGATCAGAATAGAAGTGGCTGGTAAGATCAGGCAAGCATTTAACAGGACTCTGCCTCGGGTCAGCTTTATTTTCATGCCAGGGTTACAAGCAGGAAAGGGGCTGAGAAGGCTACAAGCAGCCATTATCAGCACATAGTGCAACATGAAAAGGGCTCCCCAACCTGATCCTCATCACTGCTCTAGCTGGCAAGCCCCACCTGAAGCCAACAGCCCCATGGCAGACACTCAAAGCCTTTTAGCCTGACAGGAGACTGCCGTTTTCTCTTGTAAAATGAACCTCCCAGCAGCTTCCCTGCACATGGAGCCTATGGGGAACAACTTCTAGTGGGACATTGTTGTGGGTACAGTAGACCTATGGGCTGGGGGAGACGATTAACCTCTATGTCATAATTAGCAAAACACACTGATTTTCATTATTATAAATTTGAGAGAACACTTCTCAGCCATCTTTCCTCAAACAGCAGTTCAGCTAAGCACAAGGCCTGGACTTAGCATCTAAATGTAGCTATAAAATGGCATTTGCAGTATCCTGATAGCAGAGAAAACACTTGGAAATGGTCTATAGGTTGGTATTCCAGCCCCGATTTTTTTCACCTGGAGGGCACAGCATGTTAGTATCTCATCCTTGGAAATACTCCAAAGAGGATGCACAAAGGGCAGGAAAACGGACAGAAAAAATCAAGCTGAGTGTCCCCCTTAGCACTCAGGATCTCCCCACAGGGCAGCAAAGCCTACAGTTCTGAAGGCACCAGCAAGTAGTCATCGGTCAGTTTCAGTCTGCAGCAGGTCGTCTGTAGCAACGAACTCAGAGGACTTGATTCTGTGCCTCTTTTCTCGGCTTAAATTACACCTTTCTGTTGAAGAGAAAATAATGAAGAGACGTCACCTTCCCATTATATATCTTTGTAAAGCATCAGGGGGACTGGGCAGAAAAAAAAAAAAAAAAAAAAAAAAAAAAAAAGAAAAGAAAGCTTAAAAGGTCACTTTTTATCCTGCTAGGGACAGAGACCTTTATATGCCACTCTAGCAAGGTCTAGTTCTTAACAATTCCTTGCTAAAGAATTTAGGTTGAACATCAGAAGAAGTTTCTTCACTTCAACCTGGCACAGGCTGTCCAGGGAGGGCTTGAATCCCCATCCCTGGAGGCATTTCAAAGACACAGAGACATGGCACTGAGGGCACAGTTTAGACCCAGGCTTGGCAGAGTTAGAGAAAGATCTCTTCCAACCAAAGTCATCCTATGCCCTAAAGAGGCTAGCAGGTGGACTGTGAGAATGCCTCTTTTGAGGAGCTTATCCATCAGATCAGGAAGTGCTTAATGCTGACTTTCAAACTAGATTCATGATCCCCCACTCTCCAGCTCACCATTCTACTTGTGGTCACTACTTGCTGAATCTTGTCCACTTCTCTCACCGTGCTTGCTGTTGTCAGTTCTGCCACCACCTCAAAAATGTCAGCTTCCGACGCATAGGGCTCTGGGTCGTACTCATAGGAGTAGTAGGACACGTCTGGCTGGAAGGGAGGGCCTTCCTCTGCTGGGAAGGAAACCAGAGTCTCAGGGGGTGCTCAAGCCAAAGCAGCTGCATTTTGCCATCACACCTTGCAGCATAGAGAAGGGAAATGACATCAGAAGAAAGGAATCTTAATCAGGGAGGTAAATTTGAGCCCAAATGAGTGCCTGACATGAGAAAAGCTGGATGCATGTGTCCACGGACCTGTGCATGCTGAGATCCACATGCCAGGAGAAAAGCTGCTGTGAACAGAATACTTGATTTTCCAGTCTGAGACCTGAGAACTGGGAGGGGAAGAAACAAAGGGGAAAAAAGGGCCATGAAATGTGAACAAATCTGAAAGCCTTGCTTTAAAGTAGGCAACCTCTTCACCTCAAGACCTGTATAGAGTAAGGAGGCATCTTCGGGATTACCAGATGTCACAGGTAAGTTACTCTGCACCCCAAAAATACATCTCTCTGTTTTGGCTAGGTCCAAGTAAGGAGAGACAAGTCCATAGGAACAGGTGCAGCCTGTGCACTCCTCTAAGCACTGACTGAGAATGTCAAGTCCCAAGCCAGAGTGATGGAGCATGGCATGGAAAGGAGCAGCGTCAGCAGGTTTATCTTCAGCCCAACAAGAGTGAAGATTTTGGCACAACAGGCTAGGAGCCTACATCAGGTCTGGTGAGGACCAGCTGAGGGAGCTGGGCTTGCTCAGTCTGGAAAGGAGGCTGAGGGCAAATCTTTTGTCTCCCTACAAATCCCTGAAAGAAATTAGGAGCAGAGACCAACCCCCACATGGCTCCAAAGTAACAAGGGATAGGAGGAGACAAAATATCCTCAAGTTGTACCAGAAGAGGTTAAGGTTGGACGTTAGAAGAAACTTGTTCACTGAAAGGGTTCTCAAAGACTAGCACTGACTGGTTGAATTCCCATCCCTGGAGGGGTTTCAAAGCTGCAGAGTTCTGGTGCTGAAGGCCATGGCTTAGCCTCAGCCTTGGTAGAGTTAGAGAACAGTTGGACTGGATGCTCTGAAAGGGCTTCTCCAACCAAAACAATTCTATAAGCCTGTGATCAAAGTCATTCACTTCTCCCTGAGCCTGAAGTAGCAGTGAGACATCTGCTTCAGCACTGAGAAATTTCCCTCACTGAAGAGGAGCAGACACAGCACAGGCAGAAGTGTTCATCCCCTTGCATTCACACAAGTCTGTGCTAGGACCCTGGTAGGTCCCTCATGGCTCAAATCCCACCCAGGCCAGGATGTGTCTCTGTGGTGGGTGAGTGCTTGCTGTCCAGAGGGTAGGACTGGGCCTTCTAGGAGGATCAGTCAGTCCCTGCTTTTTAAACTGCTCCTGGGCCAGCTCAGCTGTGCGTCATTCCCGTTTGCTTTCTGGGGACACTGCTCTCATCTATGCCAAAGCAAGCACTGAGTCACAACTGTGGCAGGGAGAAGTCTCCCTTTTTCCCCCACCCTGCAAAATTTGCTTTAAGGAGAACACTCATCAAGGCCTTCAAAAGTGTTTGTTTTCTAGAAATAAAAAAATATCTGAAGGCTCTTCCCTGTTGCCTCCCACATCCTGAACAACAGGCTCAGCCCTAGGCAGGGGAACACTTGCCTGAAGGCAGAGTGAGTCTCTGTGTTCACTTCTTGGCCCTCTCCATGTGAGAACCTGCCAGATCATGAGCTCCTATGAATGCATGATTGCTGTCCACCAGGGACAGAATCAATATCACAGACCTCACTCTTCACAGGAATACAGCACTGCAAATCAAAGCAAAGACGAACAGCGGCATTTCCTGTTGCACACAAACCACTGCCCCTGCTCCAAATGTTTGTGCTTCAGCCAATGTTTGCTGAGCACCGAGGGGATGAAAGCAAAAATGGCCTCTTGCCAGCTCAATCAGTGCTGCAGGAGCAGCCCCTGTGAATAATGTGCCCATCAAGGAGCCTTGGGAACTAACTCCAGCTGCAAGCAGAGCTCACCCTAATGGTTCTGTTAGGAGCCAGTGATCACAGAATCACTGATGTTTGAAAAGCCCTCTAACATCATCCAGCCACTGACCCAACCCCACCATGGCCACTAAACCATATTCCAAAGTGCCACAGCCACATATTTCTTAACACCTCCATGGATGGTGACTCCATCACCTGCCTGGACATCCTGTTCCAATGCCTGACCACTATTGCAGCAAACGTTTTTCCTAATATCCCCTGTGTGTGATGCAGTTAATTGGACTGGGTTCTAAAGCATGACACCACCACCAGGTACAATTATCATAATGCCACCAAGATTTTTCTTCCAGCTACTCGCCCTTCTAGCTGCCTGAGCAGACCTGTACAAATAACACTCCCAGTGGTGGGGAGAAGGCTGGAAGCAGGTAGAGTGCAACAGCACAGAAGCACTGGGACCACCCTGTACCATGCAGCCCCCTCAGACACTGCTTCTCCAGCAAACACGTGCAGGATCATGACACCAGCACATTGCTCTCCAGCACCTGTGGCTGGAGGTTAAGCACTGTTTGCAGGGAAGATTTAGGCAGTTTCAGAAGAGGGTTAATGACCTATGGAGGCAGTCAAACCACTGCTGCTTCAGAGAGAAGCTATCAGAGCTACTAAGGATCCCTGAGCCTCTGAAGTCCCACCTGTATTTTTGTAGCCTAGTGTGACAATGATCTTAGGGGAAGCCACCGGCAGAGAGGCACAACACACGTACTCCAGTTTGCAACCAAAATCCTGCTTCAGAAGCATTCAGTACAAGCAAACACGGCCAGACCAGGCTGTGAAGCGTACTAGAAGGGCCTCAATGCTTAGAGGGAAAGGTGAATCCATGGTATTCATCAAAATCCTATTCCATCCCTCTGAGTCTCATTATTTTGCCTGTAAGAAAGAACAGCTGAGGAAGGGGATGCAGAGATGAGTTCTTTCAGTGGAGTCCTGTCACTCTGCACACTTTGCCTCAGTCAAGAGAATATTTCCAAACATGTGAAGATCTCCCCATCTGTACAAAAAAGGCTGTACTTTGAAGATGAAACCTTAGGCACTGCTGCTACATATGCTTTTCAAAATGCTTTGACAGCAGCTAGGTGCTGCATACAGTGCTGCATTCTGATTGCTCAGCACCATCAGTACACAGCTGCTTACCTTAAACAGAAAAAACAGGAGCTGAAGTTTACTGCAACAAAGTCATGGCTGATAGGGATCTGCCCTGTGAGTTTGTTTGCCAGAACAAGCCCAAATATACTCTGACATCCCCCACTGCTTGCCGGAAGGAAGCTGGCTCTCATTGCTGCCATTGCTGGGGTAGCACAGACAAGAGCTAACAAGGAAAGCATCAAACCAAGCTGAGCCTGCACAAGTCCAGTGGCAAATGCAGAAGGGTCTCAGACATGATAAACACCACATGGTTCTCCAAGAAAATGGCATTTCCTGAAGACTAACAACACTTGATGCAGTTTCACCAACCTGCCCTGCGCTTGATTTGGCTCCTGGAGTTTTGCATCCTTTTAGGAAATCAACTTTAGCCATGGCTCATCTGAGCTGCAAACCCAGAGCACCTAAGCCGACTTAAACCCATCACATGCTTCAGTGCTAACACACCAGCAAGCCCCAAGGAGAGCTGGGCAGGAGGGATTCATTCACTTGTTAAACTTTGATTCATGTACTGTGTGGTTGACCTGAGAGGAGCCCAGAGAATTAATGAAAATCACATGCCAGGAGCTTTTCCTGATGCAGAATTTAGTCAGTTTTATTTCTGAATGCTCATTCTGCCGAGGCTGCTCAGCTCAGAGAAGGATCTGCCTTTCAGGAGACTCCAGCACTCCCAGACCTTACAAAGAAAGCCAGGTCTGAGCACCTGCACCTTGACAAAGACATCCTTATGGCATACAGCTCTTCACCATCTGCTTAAAAATGCAGCATACAAATAAAACAAGAACCATAGAATGCAGTGAGCTGGAAAACACCTCTGGAGGTCATCTAGTTCAGCTCCTCTGCTGTATTGCAGGGACATCCCCACCTAGAGCAGCTTGCTCAGAGCCCCGTCCAGCCTGACCTTGAATGAATATCTCCAGGGATGAGCATCTTCCACCTCTCTGGGCAACCCAAGGCCAGGGTCTCGTTACCCTCACTGCAAGATATTTCTTCCTTCTCTCCAGTCTAAATCTCCCTCTTAGTTTGAAACCATCACGCCTTTGTCCTGTCCATGATAAAATAATGTCTCTCCCCAGTTTCCCTATCAGCTCCTTTCAGCACTGAAAGGTCACCAGAAGGTCTCCCTGAGCCTCCTCTTCTCCAGACTGAAGAGCCTCAAGTCTCCTAGCCTGTCCTCACAGCAGAGGTACAATAATCCTAACAGAATATTCACCATGCCCCTCACCTTCCTAAGAAAGCTGTCTGCCAACTTCTGGAGAGCAGAGGAAGGGCAGAGCACATGGAGAAGTGGACATGTGCTGGGCTGAACTCTGGAGCTCAACAAGGACAGGGGAAGGCACAGACTCTTCAAGAATTAACTTGTTTTACCAATTTGTCAGGACACTTGGAAGCCAGGGGAAAATTGAGTGGAAAGCAGCCAGGAAAAATCTAGTCCAGTTTGTTTACTAGAAACACCATGAAACAAACTGTCCTATTGACCCTGCTACTCCTTGGTGAGATTTATTGTGAGCCATCAGCAAGTTCAACATGAGCCTTGGAAAGGAGCACAGGTGTCTCCTTCAGAAAACTGATTTAGAAAGGCAGAAGCCCTGACTGCAGTGAGGAAAACTGTGAGGAGAAGTCCTGCAACAAACAGGGTCAGAGAAGGAAGGGGAGGAGGTGGTGCTCCAGATGCCAGAGCAGAAATTCACCTGCAGCCCATTGAGAACTGTGGTGGAGCAAGTACACAGCTGTAGACTCTATGAAACACTGCATCAGAACCACTAGGCTAGACCTGAAGGACCATATCCCATGCGGACCCCAGACTGCCTCAGGCTTACCCTAAAGGACTGTCTCCCACCAGAACACCACCACATTGGAGCAGGAGAAGCACATAAAGAGAAAGCAGTAGCATAGACAACATATCATGGACCGACTATGCCCTTAAAGATGCTAGTGGAAGGTATATCTGCTCATAGCAAGGTGGTTGGAACTAGATCATAGAGGCACCAGAGTTGGAAGTGGCCTCTAAAAGTCATCTAGCTTAACCCCCCTACCTCCCCCCCACTACCCTTGATCTTCCCAAAGCAGCTCCTGCTCCCTCTACACCATCTTCCACCCTGCCTAAACAGCTCCTGCTCCACCACCACCATTGTTGTACCCATCTCAGAGCTGGGGGTAAGACCTTCAACCAGCCACGATGCCCCAGCAAGGAGCCCCAGCAAGGAGCCCCAGCAAGGAGCCCCAGCAAGGAGCCCCAGCAAGGAGCCCCAGCAAGGAGCCCCAGCAAGGAGCCCCAGCAAGGAGCCCCAGCAAGGAGCCCCAGCAAGGGAGCCCCAGCAAGGAGCCCCAGCAAGGAGCCCCAGCAAGGAGCCCCAGCAAGGAGCCCCAGCAAGGAGCCCCAGCAAGGAGCCCCAGCAAGGAGCCCCAGCAAGCACCCGTGGATGGGATGGGATAGGAGTAGTCATCAATTCTGGTCCTAACAACCGGGGGCCACCAGGCCCCCGGCCTTTGTTGTCACCACCACCACCACCCAGTGTGCACCATGGGCACTCACCAGAGATGAGAGGAGGATCCTCCAGCCCAGATGGGCTCAGCTTGGGGCTTCTGCCCTTCCTGGGGGGGTTAAATAGGGGAGTGGGTGGGGAGGGAAAAGTGGCCACCCCTGGGGTGGGAGGAGACTCAATAGAGCCCAGGTGCTCTGGGTTTGAGGGGAAAAAGGGGGAAAATGAGCTGGGTGGGGTGGAATAGGTGCAGACTGTGAAACCAGTGTTCTTGAGAAAGAATGGATATTAAAATAATATTCAAATACGAATTATTGGCTTTTAGTAATTGCTAGATGCTTAATATGGCTACTTTTACGATATTCCACTCCTCTTGGATGTTAGATAATTTATTGACAAACCCAAGCATGACTTTGATAGGCCAATATTAAGTTCAATAGACAAAAAACCTACACAGCTTCTGCTAAGGTAACTGTATAGTGTTATCATCTCAGCAAATGCTTTATCTCAACCCATAGGGGGTTTTTGGGGGTTGTTTTCCCCCCATCTGTGTGGGGGGGAAGGGGCCTTGCTTCTGAGAGCAGGCTGTGTGAAGCCAGGACACGGCTAGGCTGAAGAGGAGCCAATGGGTTTAGCTGGCAGAGTTGAACTCTCCTACAGTTAAACAGGAACAGTCCCTGCCACAGTGAGTCCTGTGGACTCTCTCCTGTGTGAGTATGGAGACAATAGGAGTATGAGGTGGAAACCCTTTGTTCTCCAGGCACAAATGCTTGAGTTACAAAGAAAAGTAAAGAGAAGAGAGAGTTCTTCCCGCAGGAGAGATGCACTGCTCTATCATGAGTGGTTCTCTGGTCGTAGTATGTGGGCATCAGATCCAAATTTGAGTAGGGGAAGATCTGGATGAGGCACTTGGTCTTTTCCAACCTGGCTGATTCTGTGATTCTGTAATATGAGCACCAAATAAAACAGGCAGACAAATCCCTGCCTCCTCCATCTACTGACCTTAAACATTTCTGCTCACTAAGGCCCTTTATTCTAAACAGAGACTCTGAGAGAATCAAGACTGACAGCTCTATTTGTGCACAGACCTGCTGCAGACCAAGTTAATCCCCCTGGCCTCTAGTTCTTGCACTGGTTTGGACTGTTGTCATGTCCTCTGGAGTTGTTTGTTGGAACACCAGCCTGGTTTCCAACTTCATGTTGAAGAAAAGATCACAGAGAGAGTTTTGTTCAAACATACCAGAGCAGAGAAAACAGGAGAGTCACTTCCCTTCTGTGAACAATTACCTAACTCTTGCCTGTTCACTGAACAGAGCAGGTGTGGTACAAGGTTTCCTGATAGGAAAAGGACCAGAAGGGGCATTCTGTTGTTGAAGTTATCACCCCAACAAGTGTCCTTGACATCCTCATATTTCTGAATCTTTTGTCTTTTCTAAAAGATGAAAAAATTCAGCATCTTTACTTCAGTGTGCTTGAGAGCCACAGACCCTTTTCTACAGCGACAGGATAAGCTTCACCTTGGCTAAAACAAAAGGCCCTGGGTAAATGCAAAGGCCTGAGGGTACCTGCTGCAGTCTGCGGAATGCTGGGTTGCTCAGCAGTGTGGGATTGGGTCTCCCTTTCTTCTGGCAAAGCCTTGGCTGTGAAGAGAAGAAATGCATTGGTCATAAAATTTGTTAATGAATCTCTAGAAAAATGTTTGCACTTCCACAGGTGGCAGAGTCAGGTCACTGAACTTCTACACTGCACATCTTGAAAGCCCATGCAAGATCTCCAAAGAGTGTTACAGTTCATGGCTGTTAGTTTTGCCTCCAGATAAGGCAGTGTCACTAGTTCTGTCTCAGGTTCACTCTGGTAGAAGATGTACACGAGAACACAAATGCAGTTGAGACAAACAGGGAGGCAGCTGCTCTTCCAACTCGATCCCCTGTAGTATGAGCAGCAAAACAACACCCAGGTGTTGAGTTCTTTCCCTGCCACACCTCTGCAGTTAGCATCATGTCCTGCTCTGCAACTACATTGTAACAGAAAACAGAGCTGAATGAAACCTACAGGCAGAACACTGGGACATGGGCATCTGCTCTATCCTTGTGTTATTCCTGCAGGATGCTACTTCCATCTGGCAGTGGTTAGGGTAGATCTGTCCATCTGATCCACAGACAGGCTCCCCATCATAGCCACAGTCTCGAGAGCACAGGCACTGTTCAAAGTACTCATCCTCCAAGCAGCCAAAAATGTTATTGCATGGCCCTGAGTGGACAAAGCCTGAAAAGCAAACAAAAACATCCAAAGCAACAGTCTCACACAGCATGGGGAAGGGGAGGTGGAGTAGCAACATCCTTCTGATGCAAGTTTTCATATTGAATCCCCCAAGACTTCTGCTAGGGATTTACAAACTTGGTGGGAATGAAGCTTTCTGACAGAGCCTTGTTGCAGCAGGCTCCTGATACTAGGATAAAGAAACTGTTCTGTATGACCTAGAGGACAGAAAGCAATGTGCAGTTTCTGGGGAAAGTGACTCTTCCAATGATGTATGGAAGTCCTCAACCTTCCTCCAGGTTACTGCAGACTTCTACTGCAAGATAGTTTAGAGGAAGAAACCCAAACTGTATTTGAAAGAGTTTTTAGCCTCAATTCTGTTAACACATCTCACCCTGTGCAGGTTCTCCCCGAGTTATACATTCTGTCTTGTCTTTGAAGCAAAGCGACTTCAGTGACTGCGGAGCAGACATTTGGCTGTCATCAGTTTACTGCTGCTATCCCACAAACTGTTGTAAAGCTTCCACTAACCCAGACTGAAGTCAAGCATTCTTCTAATAAGAATTTTGGGTTCCAAACCCCCAGATAGTTTTAGGCTCCATTTTCCAAAAACTCTGCTTGACTTTGGTGGAACTTACCAACCCACTGGCTAGCCAAGCTCTCCACCTCATTGCAGGCTGGCCCATCGCAGAGCTCCCGAGCCAAGGGACTGTTTTCACTCACATTGTAGAATCGAGTTGCTTCAAAAGCTGCAGGCCCAGCGAGAAGGAGAAATCACAACTGAGCCTTGTGCCCAGAGCTCTACTGCTGCCAAAGGTCAAAAAGCAGAGAGGCACATACCTGGCTCATAGTAGTCATAGACTTTGATGGGAACAGGAGCTGTTTTCCCAACTATGTGCTCTCTGAAAGCCTGAAAGTTCACACAGGTCATGCACTGGCTTGGGATCTGTGTGAAATGATGGCAAAAACTCATTGCAACCAAACCTGTACTTGCAGTGCAGACAAATGAATGCTGCCTGCCCCTGCTACAGCACACTGTGCTGGACACCTGGGGAAGATGAAGACTGCTCCAACACTAGGTGGAGAGACTAAGACCATGAACAAAAACCAAACTGGATGAATTAAAGCTGATGCCTTGCTGACCTCCAAAGCACATACCTGCTGTACAGCAACATGGGAAAGTCAAACCTGAAACTCAAGCTGGGTTCTCTGGCTTTCCTAACTCCGCTCCTGTCAGCAGCCAGCCTGCTAATACTAATGGCCAAGACAGGAGAGATCTCGTTTTCCATTCTCAAGTATGTGCCTGGAAATCTGAATTAGGCTGCATTTTTATTCCATGCTTTTAGTCATGCTAGTTGTGTCTGAAGGTGGAATTATTTTGAGGCAAGGACTAAGCAATGTCTCCCAGAAATTCTATATGGGCTGAAGCTAATCACCTGCCTCTGCCAATCCTTTAGTTTCCAACTAAACCCACCACACCTACTTGCCCCAAAAGAGGTTCAGGGTAGTTAAAGTTGCAGGGTAAATCCTCATCTGTGAGGTACCATCACCACACTGCATTGATGCTTGAGCCCCTGGGCATTTGCCTTTGGTTGAAAAGCAACATAATTGTAAAATTCAGTGTCATTACCTCATCAAAATAAAACAGGACTTTTCTTCCATCCACTTCATATCGTTTCAATCCAATTTGCTTGTTCATCAATAACTGGGGAAAAATACAGCAGTTTTAGTTTCATCTCCTTCCAAAGCAAGCAGTTGGAAATGAGGGGAGAAAGATTTTAGACTGGAAGCAGTCCCTCCCCAGCCCCTTCAGGTACTGGAAAATTGCTTTAAGGTCTCCCTGGAGCCTTCTCTTCTCCAGGCTGAACAGCCCAAACTTTCAGCCTGTCCCCATAGCCGAAGTGCTCCAGCGCTTGGTTCATCTTTGTGGCCCCCTCTGGACCCTCTCCAGCAGGTCCATGTCCTCTTTGTGTTGAGGGCCACAGAGCCGGACACAGCACTGCAGGTGAGCTCTCACCAAAGCAGAGAGAAGTGGCAGAATCACCTCTGTATGTAGCTAATGAATCTCCACAAAAATCTAAATGCTATCATCTGATAGAATTCTACAGAGGTTTATTGTTTAAACCCCCAGGAGGAGCTCCTCCCATGACACTGTGCATCTGGAATGCCAGCACCTGGCTCTGCTAACAGCGGCCATGCTGTGTCCAGTCAAGCAGCCACTGGATAAATTGTACTCAGGAGACATCCATCGTGTGAAAAACATTGGCTCCAGAAGCTGGGGAGGATGAAGGGCTCTGGAAAATGACTCTTGAGCTTTAATCCCAGTTTGGGGAGCAGGGTAAGGCCAGAGCAGACACTTGAATTCTGTTCTCCAAGCTGTCTGACAGGTTAAAGAGCAATCCCACTCGTGACACAGCGCGAACATTGCCTTAGCATTTTGGTGCTGGGTTTGGTTGGTTGGTTTTGGTTTTTTTTTATATTCCTAAGGTATTTTGAGGTCTGAGAATGAAAACTCTGTGGAAAGGAAGACAAAGCCTGACTTTCACTACATGTTAGAAAGAATGACATGAGGCAAAAAGCACCTCTGAAATTCGCTCAAACCTGCTACCAACAGCTGTGCACTTCTGCAGCACAGAGCTCCTAGCTGTAAAAGCCTGCACACAGCTTCCTGCCATGGCTGTAACAAGCCAAGGAACATGTGTTTAAGTCCCACGCAATGTGGAAAGGGCCAATTTAATTTGTCCTTACAATTTTAGAAGCCTGATGGTGGCTGTTACTACTCAGCAGTAGATGGCTGCAGACGGTCCTTTTATGAGGGCTCAGAGAGGCTGGCGCCACTGGGAAATGCTCAGCTCAGCTAAAATTGCATTTTTCTGGTGAGGTT
This sequence comes from Picus viridis, assembly GCA_033816785.1. Taxonomy (NCBI): domain Eukaryota; kingdom Metazoa; phylum Chordata; class Aves; order Piciformes; family Picidae; genus Picus; species Picus viridis. The sequence continues at coordinate 13,212,304 of CM066604.1, read as the reverse complement.
TGATATACAGCAGCCTGTGGTGACCTCCTGACCTTGTCGACACCCAGCGTTGTTATGAGGATTTGTGGCTGCACAGCCAGGGGGCTGCCCGGGAACTGCAGCAGAGCATTCATTAGCCACCACTACCTGGGGTGCAGGTGGGTGTGCTCCCCTGTGAGGGCAAACAGCCAGAGAAAGAGGAGTTACAGCCCTGCTCCTGCTCACCAGGAGAGGGGAATGGGTGGGGTGACAAAAAAATGCAGCAGTGGGAGTGACAGCACTTGCCTTTGCTGAAGGTGGTGACCAAAGCAGAGACCAGAGCTGGCACTGGGTCTTCAGTGGAAAAATTCACTTTTGTCAGCATGATTTGGATGCACATTTGAAAGCTATGAATGAGTCTCAAGGGTTGTACCTGCACCTTCACTGCCTACTACGCTTGAGCCAGTTTACAGATGCAAAGGGTTTCTCCAATAAGAAGGGTGGAATTCAGCTCTCCAAGGGGAACATTCCCTCTAGAAGATGCAATATCCTTCCCAATTTAGAAGGGTCTGCTACCGCCCAAAGGAAGTGATTCTGTTCTGGGTATGGAAATAAGACTGCCCAGTACTGAACCCCAGAATCCCAGCATGATGGGGATTGGAAAGCACCTCTGGAGATCATCCAGCCCAACCCTCTGCCAAAGCAGGGCGCCCACAGCAGCTGTTTAGGAGCATTTGGGATCCGGAAACTCCCAACTCTGCCAGCAGCTTGTTGCACATGACACAGAGTCAGCCTCAAAGGCCAGCAGGCAAAGATTGACACATTTTACACACACGCATCTGAAAACACAACTCCTACCATGCAGCTGGTGATTACAAAACAACCCTGATTCAGCACACATCCCCCTGCAGAAGGACACCAGCAGAGCTCCCTGAAACAGAAAGGATGCCAGTCTCTTCCCAGGGACTGACACAAGACTTTCTATGGCTTCAGTAACAGCCCAGGAGACTCTGACAGCACCTTTTGATAGAGGTTGTAAGTACCCGAAGAGGAACATTTTGATCTCATTTTCTCCAAGAAAATGCAGTGGTGTTTATATTCTAAATTAGCCAAATCAAGTGAAATCCTGGAGAAGACGCAATAATGGGCACTTCTTGAGTCAGGATGTCAAAATAAACTGCCTGCTCTTCACTACAACTCTGCTTTAAAATTCTTTCTTCAAATCCCTCTCCCTCCCAGTGCAACAAGGATAAAGTTCTTACTGAAAGAGATCCTTTTTGAGGCAAAATACTTTTTAGTTCTTTACAGGTCTCTCAAGGATGCAAAGATTTTACACCTCTTTACTTAAACAGTCCTTAAAAAGTCTTTGCAGCACAAACCCCAGCAGTGCACACACTGCCGTGCTTCCAGCAGACCTAAAGCCATGCTGAAGGTTAGGGTTCATCTTGCTTGGAGGCCTGCCTGGCTGAGAGGCACATTCTGTCCCCCTCCCTCTGGACTGCAATAAACATGATGATGTGCTCCCAGAAGAGAGAGAGGAAAGGGGGTGGGGGTAGGGGGGAAGGGGGGAGGGGGCGTGGTGGTGTCAAAAAAAACACAAAAGAAAAAAAATTCCAAGACTTGAAGCCTCCAAAGAAATGGAATCCAGATGCTGGAGATAACACAGCCCACAAAGAAGCTATAAACAGCTCCTGTTGGAGCACATTTTCACTTCAGCATTTCCAAGAAGCTTTGCTGTAGTTACTGTGCACTGCTCTCAGGACTAAGCCTCTGCTTGGCCGTGCTGGGCACATTTGCCAACTCTGCTCCCAGTGTCTCTTTACTCATTGCAGAGAAATGGTTTTTGACAAGTGAAATCTCCTGTTCCCCCTCTTCCCCCAATTCCAATTGCAATTTGGGGGGCAGTGCTCTAACACTAACAGCCTTAGCTTCCTCCTGCTCCCCAGAGGGAATCCCAGCCAATTAGAGAGCAGGTGCTGGCCCAAGACCATGCCTGGTGCTCTTGTCAGAGGATCTTACCTGCTCTAGGCTCTCGATGTCCGCACGAAACCCTGAGAACAGGGGCACTTCTAGGACAGCCATGTTAGAGGACCCAGAGTGCAGCCACCTTCCCATGAGGGCAACAAGAGAGAAGAATGAAAACAAGCTCAGGATTCAAGATAACAAATGGTACATGGACAACTCAGGATGGAGACCAACTGAAACTTCAGTGGAAAGAAAATAAATGACAAGGATCTAATCTTCTTTGAAGGAGTTGTTGACAGCCAGTGTCTACTTGCGTCTACAAAATTCCCTTTTCTGTTTTTATTCAACAAAACTCAAGCCCAACTCACAGAGGGCAGAGATGTAGATGTCCAGGTAGAACAGCAGAAGGAAGGCTGTAGTCTCCTGTGGGGCTGCTTACCTTACTCAATTAATCACTGAGGAAATAACCCCTTGGAGTAGAAGAAACTTCAATTTCTTGAATCTATAAGTGAGAGGGAACTGCAAAGTGCTTTGGGAGCTAGTAATGAAACTACTGCAGCTTTGGTATTATCCCATCTTTAAAAATGGAATTTCTTTCCATGGAACAAGGAGATAAGCAAGAGACTCAGAGAACTCATTAACACATCTCTGTCGTGCCTTTGCCATAGATCCCACCATGGCAACAAGCATCTCTCCTACCTGGTGCACGTCTCCAGTATGACTTTGTATTCCCAGTGGTCCTGATCGGAGGCTGGGTCATCATCATCCACCAGTGCCCTCTCTCTCTGCAAGGCTTCAGATCGATTCTCATCTGGAGAGACAGACCGCAGGGGATTTGGAGCTTCAAGATGCTGCTCTGACTTTGGCTCCTTCAGGTTAACCAGGAGCTGGAAAGCTGGTTTGGCAATAGGATCAGGTACATTGTAAGTGACATCAATCTGTAGCAGAAAGGGAGGAAACCAAACATTATCAGAGGGGTTTGTCAGATCCCAATCTTTGATAGCATCCACAAGTATTCCCCAAAGACCAGCATAAACATCAGAGCTCCCAGGGAGAGGTGATAGTCAACACGGGCAACAGGGGCTTTACCACACAGTTACACAGAAGTAGAACTGTGCCAGAGGCAATTCAGTACAATCACATCTACTTCTATGAATTAAAGCAACACCACCATCTATAATTACTGTGGGAGGAATTCAAAGTGCCCCTCAGTTTAGGAAGGACATCGAGACGCTTGAACGTGTCCAGAAAAGGGCAACAAGGCTGGTGAGAGGCCTTGAGCACAGCCGTATGAGGAGATGGAGAAGAGGAGGCTCAGGGGTGCCCTCATTACTCTCTACAACTACCTGAAAGGTGGTTGTAGCCAGGAAGGGGTTGGTCTCTTCTCTCTAGCAACCAACACCAGAACAAGGGGACACAGTCTCAAGCTGCACCAGGGGAAGTTTAGGCTCGAGGTGAGGAGAAAGTTCTTCACCGAGAGAGTCATTCACCATTGGAATGGGCTGCCCAGGGAGGTGGTGGAGTCACCATCCCTGGAAGTGTTCAAGAGGGGATTGGACGTGGCACTTGGTATCATGGTCTAGTCATGAGGTCTGTGGTGACAGGTTGGATCTTTGAGGTCTCTTCCAACCTTGGTGATACTGTGATACTGTGCAACTCTGCCCTCCCAGCAAATGAATTATGAAAGTTTAGAACTCTGCTGACATGCTTCCCTTAGCCTCATGGCAACTTTACCTGCATCAGACAGCAGCCTTCGCCTTTGGCACTCACAAACAGCCCTGTTGGAATACTGGGGATCTGGAGGGAATCCACAGTTAAAAACCAGACAAGACATGGCACTCAGAATGGAAACAAACATCCATTTTAGCTTTAGTCTGTACAAAATCTTTCTGGCTATAGAGGAGGCTGGAGAAGTGCAGGCAGTATGGCTTACTCTCTTCAGCCACCTGCACCTAACAAGGGTAAAACCAAGCAGCACCACAAAATAAGCTTCAGCCACCAGTTCATGTCAGAACCCAGACAGAAACCCCCTGAAAGTACCAAGATCTCAGTGCCCAAGTTGTGCTTTTACCATTACTGAAGTGTTCCGAGCTGTGATCCTGAGCCCACCTCACACAGGGCACTTACAGAGTGTGGCTACACAACCACAAAGGCACCTACCACTGCTGTCTGGAGGACTTTCTTATTCATCTTGTTAAGCTCAAAGGTCTCCTGGTAGTCTAGATTAGTAGAAGCCAGAGAAATGGTCAAGTTGACTCCTCCAACATAAGAAAGGATAGCATATTCTGCCAGAGCCTGCAGGGCTACACATGTGTCCTAGGGATCACAAGAGGGTTGATCAGAGTGGTGAAGAACGCAGGAGCACAGTGAACTTAAAAGCAAGCACTGCTGTACAGACATCAGCACAATCTTCCCTATCAACTCAGATAGCAAAAGCAGTATCAGGTTTTGTCCAATTTTACTGTCATCTGTAAGGACAAAGACTAAGCTCCTCTCAAATGATCAGTTTGAGAAGCGAGCAGCAAAGAGAACTGGGAAGTTTTTCTTCTCACCAGGACACAGACAGTTTCTGCCTAGACTCTAGATGGAAACCCTGCACTGCCCATTCCTGATCAAGGGGTTCTGCATGCACTGGAACTGCCTCCTCCAGAGGCTGCCCACCTGAGTGGATGAGAACCCCCCAAGTGCATTCCTTTGCTGTGAAAGCCACTTCACCACCGGCAGTGCAGAGGCCACATCTCCAAGGAGTGTATATGTCAGAAGTGCATAAGATGTCATTTCCACTTCTGCAGAAACAACTGAAAGAGAGGAGGCAAAAAAAGCCAATTACAAAACTACCTGATAATTAAAATGCCATCCAGAAGTGAAAATCTAGGGAACAAACTTGGGGGAGGGTTTCTTATTTTTTCAGTTTAAGCATTGTAGAGGTAAACACAGGAAGAGAAAAATGAAGTTAAAAAGATGTCTGTGCCAAGATTCATCACCTTCCAAAGAGATCTCTGCTTCCAACATAAACTCATCCCTTCACAAAATAAATAACCTTTATCTCTTCTTGACTGTTCCCTCATCTGCTTTGCAGTGCAAGTACCTGACTGAGAGAGACCATCGTTGAACCCCATGAAGGTATCTTCATCAGTAACGAGAGTTCCTGTCAGGCTCCAGTGCGTGGACCCATCTGGAATGACAGGGCAGAGGGACGTGCAGGTTATTGCAGCAGGGCTGCAGAGCCCCTGTGTGTGGGAGGAATCAAATTCTACTTTTGCATTGACTCAGAGACCAGACTCATGGCCTGAACCGCACTGTCCCTGCTTTTGGACAAGCATCCTCTGGGCAAGAGGCTCCCATTGCAACTACAAAGATGGCTCAGAGTGACACATCAGTTAGTTCTTGGGTTTTGGAATAAAACACACATCAAGGAATGAGCTGTGTTCCAAGGAAAACTGTCACTCTGACAGGAAAGGCACAGCAGAGCCTCCAGGGAACCTGCCTCCCTTCGGCATCAGCTGCATGCAGGGAACCAAGGTGCTAGCCCTCTACAGAGGAGCAAGAAAACTTTTGACTCCCAAGTCAAACAGTGCTGTAGGAAGCGCTCACCTCAGCCCCTCTGCCCTCCAGAGATTCAAACATGTCATGCAAACTGCAAGGGCTTTTTGCTTGCTCCTGCAAGAGGCCTGTCAGCACAGGGGCTGCCAGCAGCACCATACCTTGGGTGATGGCCAAGCTGTTCATCTTGCGCAGCGCCAGGGCCGCAGAGGGGCTGCGCAGCAGTGTCAGGGCGTACGCAGTCAGGGCAGTTGTGTAGGGGTCTGTTGCTGAATACAAGTTGGACTCCAAGAAGAGTTTTGCTTTTTCAACAGCCCTTCTTTCTTCCTGTAATTCAGGGAAAGCAGCAAGAATCACTTTATTCCATTAAACCCCCAGCCAGGAAAGAGGCATTTGGCTCTCTGCAGAGCAGCACTGGCACCTTCCCTCTCCGAGGAGAAGCCAGGCAGCACAAACCCAAAGAATGGAGCAGGCACCATAGCAGATCCTGCTCTGCTAGGGGGATGGACTAGATGATCTTTCAAGGTCCCTTCCAGCCCCTAACTCTCTGTGATAGCAGCAATGTTCTAGAGTCACACTGAGATGCATTTTCCCCGCTAAAGCTGATGATAGCACATGGCCCTGCAAGGCAGCAGCTGCAGAGAGCAGAAGCAAGCTGGCCACTCTGTGTCTGATTGTGCTCCTGACACTCTGGAGCGTCTGGCAGACGCCAGAGGATAATAAAGGCCAAGGTTCCCAGGGGTCCCTGCAGCCAACAAACATGTTTTATTAACTCCCTCAATGACCTCACCATGTAGGAACGTGGCTCTCATAATTTATAGAAACAGTTTAATTGGACTTGATGTAATTCAGTTTCCTTTGATTTCCCTGTGGCACTAACCTTCCCTTTCCTCATTTCCTAGCTAGGATCATTAGGAACACTTGCAGATCTCCTCTTAGAAAACCTTTAGATCCACAGCAAGTTCACCTCAAAAGCCAGAAATGCTGCCTTGCCACACAGAAGCCTGAGAGATCATCACGTCCCTTCTCAGAGGGGGACTCTGCTGAGGGGAGGCACAAAGTGGCTCTGGGAGCATTGGAGGAATTCTAATTTTTCTTTAATAAGCTTGAAGGCCTTCCATTCCAACAAGAACTGGGGGCTAGGGGCTATCTGCTTGCAGCAGCAGCATGGGCTCAACTCTTCAAGTGCTACAGGGATGCCACCAAGATTCTATGACTCCAAACAAATACTGCTGCTTGCACTGCCTGTTTTGAAGTCTCTTTAGGTTTTGCCCCAATGGGCAACCCTTTTATCTGGGTACAGATCACCAAGACATGCTGCAGCACCCACAGTGCCTCCTGGGCAGCACCCACGGTGCCTCCTGTGTTAATCTTCCCATTTCACCTGTGCAGACCTCCTTGACCCTCCACTGCTCCTTCCCTCAGCTGCTGAAGAGCAAGTGGAGAATGCAGCAGAGCTTTTCAGCCAAGGTTGTGTTACCTCAGAAGTTACACCTGTCTCCAGAAGAGATGCAACCACATAAGCTGTCAGGGAGATCTTACCATGGATTCCACCCTGGAGGACAACAGACACAGACCACTGCATGAAAACTAGAGGAAAGGATGCTGGATAAAAGATTCATGAAGCAAGGCAAAGAACATGTCCTGGCTATAAAAGAAGCTGTGGCATCACAGAACTTCTTCTCATTTGTAAATAAGGAGCATGAACTTTGGGAACCAATCCAGCATTGTCCCTTCCTTCCCAAGCGATAGCTGAAACACACTAAAACACTCCAAGACTTGGCTCTGAAGGGTTTTGCAAGACCTGACAGCTCCCAAGCATGCTCCAAGAGATTGATTTCACTCAAGTTCTTCTGGTTCTCCCCACTACTCCAGCCTCTCTGGTGCAAGTCATGAGGTATAAGGAAGCCACACTGCTTCGTGCTTTGAAAATAGCTTTAGAAATGCACCTATTACATGATGTGGAGTCTGTACAGTTTTTACCTGAATGTCCTTGTTTAGTATCCTGCCCATAGCAGGAAAAGAGCCATCCTCTTTCTGATGCTGAATGATCCAGTCTTTGGCAGCTGTCAGTTCTTTTGGATCAATGAAAATAAACCCTCGAGACTGGGCAAAGGACTTGAGGACAAAAGCTGTTAGCCTGTAAATATGAATTTAGCATTTTTACTGAGAAAAATTCAGAATGATGCATCAGTAAGGAGAGAGCAACATTCTGAGAGAGCACAAGATGTAAAAATCTTGTTGGAGAAACACTGAACACCGTTAAAGACATTCCTGGTGCTGAAAACAACTGAGCACTGCCCACACTTCTGGATAGAAGTGGGGTCACATTGGAAAATGTAGCTGGCAGAGAGCTTTGTCTTAGTTATGGCACACTCTGAGTTCAGTTCCCCTTAGAGGTGCTCATCTGCTACCCAAGTTATTAAAGCTTTTAACTTAAGAATCAATTCCTTATAAACATGGAATTATTTGTAAAGAGTCATTTTCCCAGTTTCATTACTGTCTCAACTAATCCAGCCCCCGTGCAGAAGTCTGAGGCTGTGTTAGACTTGACGCAGAATTAAGGGCTTAATAAAGCTACAGAAGTGTTTTTGGAATTACAAGCCTCTGACATGCAGCAAGTGTGAGCCCTGCCAGCTTTGGGAGATTGACTCATTCACTTTACAAGCCCCTAAAGAATGGGAGGGTAGAAAGCACGCTGCCTGGCAGGGGATGTTTCAAGTGTTAAGTAATTCTGTGTCACCATATTTCACATCAAGGGACTGAGAGATGCCAGATCTGAGACAAAAGTTTACTATCTCAGATATGGCATCACAGAAGTGATCCTTCCCCTCAGATGAGCTCATGAAGAAAATCAGTTTAAAGCAAAATGCAGAGCAGATGAAGAAGCCAAATGACAACACAAGTGAATGAAGACAAGAATCTGCTACACCTGAACCATTGCTGGCAGCTAACAGGGTAGAGGGGATGTAAGGTCCCACCCTAGAGGCCATGGTCTCTTACTAGAGAGGTCAGTAGGATGAGCTACTTCCTCAGCTGGATGATTTCTGGCTCTCAAAGTGACTCTGCAAGGTCCTGCTCATCAGTTCTCAGGGCATGAATCCATATCATTCCATTCCACCCAAGAGGGGGTATAAAGCACTTGGGAGAAAGACTTCTTTGAAGGTTTTTTGGGTTGGTTTTGATGTGCATTTTTTTGCTACCCTGGTAGAATTCTCTGCCACTTCTAGAGAAGCAGATTTCTCTGTACATGCTTCAGGTGGAGTTCCATTCCCTAGTGGAATTAAATGCTTAAATGCCTCAGAGATTGCTACTCCAATTCCAGCAGACTGAATATGATCCTTGACTTACAGCATCTGTGCCTAAAGCTTGGGCATATGAGTAGATGTGACACACACACACACCCCTTAATTGCCCCTGAATCTGGAAACATTTACAGTACACCTACCAGCACAGCCTGAGCACTCAGCAGCACTGAATCACCAAGTCCATAGTCACTGAGCATTGTTTCTGTTTTCTGCTGTGTGGAACCATGGTGGAAGCTGGAAAATTACTCCTCTTTCCTTGCCACTAGTGTACTTTTCCCATTTAGCAAACACTGGATTTTCTAACTCTGTTTTAAAGAGCCACTCACCACATGCTGCCTGAGGAGTCCCTCTCTCCAAAAGCACTGTAGGACCCATCCTGTCTCTTGTAGGTCAGCTGCCGCTGGTAGCCTGCAAGTCACAAAGCATTGGGGGAACCCAGAAATCCTCACAGAAAACCAAGCATGCAAAGTGAGTGAAGACTCGGCCCATCTGGCACTAGTGGAAGGCGATCCCCACAGCAGGGGGGTTGGACCGGATGATCTCCAGGGGTCCATTCTAATCCCCACCATGCTGGGATTGAGTGAGTCCAAGCACTGAAAGGAGTGGTCAGAAGTCTGCAGAGGTTCACCTGTCCAGTTTCCAGCTGTTCACCTGCTTCTGTACAACTGCATTGTAGGGAGGTAGTACAGTTACTGACTAGTTTAGCTCAGACCACTTCTCAAGACCAGGAAATATCTGGGAATTGTGGGGTATCAGCACTTTATGACAGGTGACTAAGTGATGAACGAGCCTTCTGGCTTGGCAAGTCACAACAGCCTTCCAGAGCGAGCAGAGCCTTTCCCATCTAAACCTTATGCTGGACAGGGCTTCAACAAACCCAGAAAAGCTCAAAACTCTTGAGGATTTCTTCTGTAAGGGCTAATTAGGAGGCAGAGTTTGTAGCCATAAAGCTGGCAGGTTTGCAGAGTCATGAAAAGAAACTAAAGCAAATGATACTGCAAAGGAAACCCTGACCCAGGCTATTAAAAATACTCCCTCTGTCCTTCTGCTCTCAGCACACACAAAACTCACAAGTGAAGTGGCTGCAGCCAGGCAGAGGAAGCAGCACTGGGCTTTTGCTGCTGAGCACAAGATATCTCTGACACACTGCATTTTATATTTATCTTGTCAGAGGAGAGCCACCTAATCCTGTCACCTCTGATTTCATGACATGACTATTGTCTGACTCACACACAAGACAGCTTTGTCCCTTAGAGTTCATTAAAAACAAGGATGACCCAGAATAGTATTTGGTTATAAAACTCCATGTGGCTCTTCCCAAACAACTGCTAAGGCTGTTGGACTGTTGTCCCTAAAAGAGCTGGATTGCATTGGCCTCTTCAGTGAGACAGGAGAGGACACTGAAAAGCAGATTAAAACCTTTCTTATGTGGCTCTAGGTTAACTACCCTGGGTACTAACTTTTGCATTCAGGTGTAAATACTGTTAAAAATAGAAAGTTCAGAGAAGAGCATTCAGTGACTAAAGCACCAGAGGGTCAATTTTTAAATAAGGGTAAAGCCTAAAGGTACAGATTTTTACTATGTTCATTTCTCCTTGAGACTGAAATGTTTAAACATAGAAAGAAGCTGTCTAAGATTTAAAAACAAACAAACAAACAAACAAAACCAAAAAAAATCCCAAACCCACAAACAACAACAAAACCCAGCAAAAAACACCCAAACCCAAAAAACCCAAACCCAACCCAAAAAACCACAAACACACCAAAACCCCAAAACTATCAATCAATAAGCGTAATTAACAAGCTAGGGCAAACACAGGCAGCATAGCAAGGGAAAATATCTTGCAGTCAAAATCTGTTAACTTGTGAGGCCATCCCATGAGGATGCCTTACTTGAGACACTTGAGCAGAAAGGACAATGTGACACTGGTAAAGCTCTCTTCTGCCTTAGAAGCCTTTGCTCCTCTAAGTGCTAAGCATGAGCTACCTTGAACAAGGTAATCTGTAGCTTCAGTCTCCACCTCGTGACTGAGTTGTTTGGTTTTCTGCAGATATTTCAGGACAAAAACATTAGGAGCAAAGTGGATCATGTTCTGCTCCCCACATCCAAAGGGCAAGCGCAGCAGACTGTCCAGGTTGTTCAGTGTAGGACCCATCACATCTCCTGTTTGAACAAGAGGCATCTCTTCAGCATCAAGGAATCACACTTCACTTCCTCCTTCTTTTGGGTGTCTTATGATTAAACCCCACCTGACCACACTCATTTCTACACAGTCAGCTAAAATGAACTCTGTCAGCAGCTGGAAGTCCTTCAAATGCTAACTCTCAGCCATTCAGGCTCTTGCTGGGAACAGAAGCACCGTATTTCAGTCTGGCTATCCATGACTTACCAGTTTAGAACACAGCAAACACCATGGGTGATGATGATGAAATGAATATTATGAATTCTAATTGCCAGTGCCTCTGTGCAACCCTCAAATAGTATTTACTTGAAGTCACTTTCAACTCAAACATGGTTCAAACAAATGACAGCACTCCCTGCACCCCCAGTTATTTGTCCTGGAATTAAGCAACACACATCTTTATAACTGCCCACCACTATCTTAGCTGGTGTCCAGGTACTGCTCAGAAGCAACAGCTGGAGTAGCTCTTCCTGTTTGATAACTGGTACCTAGTGATACCTCCTCAGAATTGATACCTATTATTGAAGCTGTAGCTCTTTCTGATCCTGGAATTATGTTGTGGGGAACTCCAAGAGTAAATGCTTCATTGTGATTTTCATCAGTCTCTTCTTTTCTCCAAATTTTAAACTCTCCCATTGACCCCCAGCCTGTGGAAAAGCCAATGTACTTCACCTCGAGCTGCCTGGGGGCTCTCCACTCCACAATAACAGACTTATTTAGCACCCGAGTACCATGGCCAACCTGAAAGGAACAACAGAACCGTGCAGTCCCAAGAGCCCATAGGTACAACGTCACCTGTCCAGCCCAGTGTGATGTCTGCACCAGAAAGCATCATGGAGCAGCAGCTTTCTCTTGCTCTCTCACAAAACAATCCGAGGAAACGTCACAAGAATTCCACAGGCTTGACCTCCAAGGCCTCCATCTCACTTAGCACTAAAAGCACTGAAGGTCTTAGGAGCATAACATGGCAAGCAGATAGATAAAAACAGCCTGACAAGGGCTTCAGACAGGAGCAGCAACAGGAGTGAAGCTGTCACCTCCTGCAGGTGCCTCATGACATCCTGCCATGTGTGCTCAAGCCCCATTTAAGACAGCAAAGATACTTCCAGACCATTACACAGGTAAATTCACTACCTGGATAATCCCATTTTTCCAACTGATCCAGAAGCTGCGGAATTCATCCCAGGAGAGGATGCCAGCTGTGTCCCTGCTGGCCACTGGCTCACCCATTTTGCTGATGGAAATCCACGTTTTGGTGTTCTGATGACCACCAATAACAATCTCAGTCATCTCTGCCATGTCATGTGGCCCAGAGGACAGGGCCAGGTGAGCATCATTGTGAGCTTTCACAGCAATGTCAAAGTGTGTCATCTGGACAGGCTTCTGCACGTACTGGTACTCGTACTTGTTGGGGGTAGAGATGTGGATTTTCTCTAGTCAGAAAGAGAAGGGCATGTAGTAAGAATGGTAGCTCAGCTCATGTTTCAAAAACAACCTGTAGTTAACTGCTATACTTTAAACAAACCTTTTCTAAGGTTCTTACTCCCAGCTTCTCTTAAACTGTGAATGTTTATGTGGCTATTTCTTCTCATTTTCTATTTATCTCCTTTCCAATGGAGGAGATCCTTCAATTCAAACTGCTCAGCTGGATTTCTTATGAAGTCTGTAAGTGATTTTTTAAATTTCTAATCTAGTAGTCAAAAGCATCTCTGTTTAGCTGCTGGAGCCAGCTCTGAGCTATCCAAATCTCAGGTAGAAAGGACACTGATTCCAGACTGAATGTGAAAACATCAGCTGCAGACACAGTGCAGCCCCAGTTACTGTCCACAGTGCTGAACACTGCAGCTGTTTACAAAGTACAGGAGTTTCATTACCTTTTCCAGAAATCACTTGGGCAGGCACAGCAAATTCATAACTAGCCAGCCAGGTAAGAAAGACTCCATTCAAAAATTCCTCCTACACACCATCACTCATCAGGGACATGGAACCAAAGATTTCGGTTTGGGGGTTTCTTTTCCAAGCGATGCAGCCATATGGTTCTATTTATAACTAAATCAAACAGGGTGAATATCTCATTTGAATCATGGACTCACCATTTGGGCAGAAGAACACACTGTAGGTGTATTCTCTGGACAGTCCCTCTGGCTATAGGAAAACAGAAATCCAGACATTAAAGACAGTGCTTGGTTTAGCAGTAACAGCCACTCAGGTTTGCTTATATATACAGAAATAACTCTCTGCTGCTGTAGGGGGGTTTCTATCCTCTGCAGAAAGGTGACCACCCTGTATTGTGTTAGCTAGAGAGATGCAAACCACTGCCAGCCCATCTCATACCCCAGCCCAGAATCACGAAACCTCTTTGGCTGGAGAAGCCCTTTTAAGTCCAGCCATTAACCCAAGACCACTGCTAGACTATGTCCCCCAGCACCACACCTACCCAGCTTTGAAACCCCTCCAGGAATGGGGACTCCACCACTACCCTTGGGCAGCCTGGGCCAGGGCTTGACAACCCTTCCAGGGAAGAAATTGTTTCTCATGTCCAACCTACACCTCCTCTGGTGCAACTTGAGGCTGTTTCCTCTCATCCTGTCACTTGCTACTTGGGAGGAGAGACCCAGACCCACTTCAGTCCAACCTCCTTTCAGGTAGTTGCAGAGAACAGAAGATCTAAGCATATTGCTTAGATTAACAGAGCCAAGCTTATCTGTTAAAATATTTGTTCCTTTTTCTCCTGAACAGTACTGCAGAGCAGCTGGGCTCTTTCTGTACACATGCCCCACTGCAATCACATCCCATCATGGAAACAGATCAGAAACCAACTTGAAGACTCTTATGAACCTGTTCACATTTGATTAACTAACTCAAAGCTTCCATGTGATTTACCCAAGCACTTATTTTTTCCCCCTGAATTATTACCCAAATTCCTCTTTTCTTACCTCAATGATAACACTACTGCGAACATAATCCACTCCCACGGGGGTCCTTCTGTCCATGCTGTTGTCCTCCAGGTGTTTGACATTCTTCAGGGTCTGCATCCCCTCCTGGCAGCAGCTGGTTCCACCATAAGCAAAAGCTTTTGCTAAGGAGCAGAAAGGAAAAGAAGCAGAGGCTTTGAGATGGAAGATCTTCAAGTGAAGATCTAAACTGGACAGCTACTAACAACAGTGGTTTGCAACTGCAGCTCTCTCTCATTACCTTTGTTCTGCATGTGAATGGTCACATCTAAACCTGGGCAGTATTTGGACCATCAATGGGCAACAGTGAAACTGTTTCCTAGTTTTCAGTGTTGCACAAATTTTCCTGTGGTTATTTGCTTGAAAGAGGAACAGAATTTGTTACTTTCTTATTGAAAAATCCTCTCTGATCTCAGGGAGATGTAACAAACCCACACGTTAGACACCACACAGCAGGAGAACTGGTGACTAAAGACCCTCCTGCAGCTTGTTGACAGAGACTCCTTAGTGCAGTACACTGCAGAGGCAGTTTCTAAGAAACAAATGAAGTGGAAAATCTAAGCTAGCAGAACAGGGAATAAAGGATTCCATTCTGGAGTACTAGGGACGTGAGAATTTCCTTCTAAAAGAGGAATCAGAAGAAACACTTGCACAAGGCCAACAGGCAGCAAGCTGGTTTTATTTCTATACTACCAGTGATGTTGCTCAGTCCAAGCTCACTGAAGGACAGAACGACAGAGGTGGGTTTAGCTTCCCCAGGGGCCACGCACTTCTTTCTGGTCAGATGATGCTTCCCAGGGTGCCCCACGAACTTTATGCCTTTTGGAACAGAAATCTTCACATGGACCTGTAAAAACGGTCACAAATTAAAGCTGCAAACCCAATCAAAATACACAAAAAATCTGAAACCCACATGGTGCTGCAGAGCATCCTGGCATGCAGGGACCCTTCCTTCTGCAGACCCAGCGACCTGCCCACCTGGCAGCCTGGCTTGCAGCCAAAGCTGGCTCAAAATGCTACCAGCGCAGGCAGGCAGTGTCTCTGATAAGCAAACACCTAGGGACAGGATTTCTTGGGAAAAACACCACATTCTTTCCAAATAAACTACTTTCAGCAGCTTGTTGATTATGAAGAAAATTCTTCCCTGTGGTTCAGCACAAGCTTCCTAATCATCTTTCCTCCATTCTTTAGTGTTTGCACTTCTGAGGTGTCACAAGACACTTCAAACTCCTACAAGTGTCCCAAGCCAGATGCAAACAAAGCAATGAGATTTATTCATGTTGAAAAGCAGAATTTTTATCTTGCTCAAAGGATTCAAGCTGAGCTTATCACTGCTTTATCCCTATCCCTTATCCACTGTAACTTGCAGATGGCACAGGGAAGCACACAGCACCTGGTAACTTAGTGACAGGACTAGAAAGGGCTGTTACCTCCACACAGACAGCTAAGTAATTGTAGACAGTCAGTGGGATTTTGGTCTGCTCTCCCCGGATGACATGGTATGGCAAGGTGAAATCAATGAAGAAAGGTTTAAATGTCTTCAGTTCTGTTTGCCTGGCAATGCCCAACCCCTTCTCTTCAGACAGCCCCACAGCTTCAGTAATCCAGGTAGTGATGGAGTCTGGCACCTCCACACGCAGCTGTGCTTCTCCTGATACATTACTGCCAAACAGAAGAGGGGATAATTTAGAGCCATCAGATTAATTAAATACTTTGGAATGAAACGAAAGCACATGGAGCCAAACACTTTGAGGAATTCTCTCCACATCCAAACTTACAGGAGAGCAGCAGTGTCTGCTCTGAACAGCAGCTGAGAAACATCTCAGTGTTTACCAGCAGGCTCTTTGAGATCTAGGCACATTTCTAAGGAGCAGAACAGCAAGTGGCTGCTTAAGCAAAACAAAGTCTAATGTACAAATTCTTACCGGATTAAAAGCTTTACAGGCATTTGCAGAGTCACTGTAGAGTCACTTTGCTTAGGGGCAAATGTCTGCACCAAGTATGAAGAGAAAGAGGGAAAAGAAAGAAAAGCAAGAGGGAGGGAGGAAGAAGAGGGGAAAGCCAGAAGGAGAGGGGAAAAAGCAGCAAAGATCTTTGACAGAGGTCCTGGCAAGAACAGTTCATCAATAATTTATCTCACACAACAGTGACTTTTGCTGGAACCCACTGTCCTGTGTACACTGACACCTGTGAGACTGTGCTTCAACATTAAGAGCAAAGGAGACATTTTCCAGACAACAAGTTCAGCAGCTGCTGGTCCTGAGGAGCATGTTTTGATACAGAAGCACTTTGGTTGGTTGCTTCTTGGAACGCCTGACTCAGAAAATTTCCAAACCCATAATTTTCTTTCAGTAAGGAAGGAAGGAATAAGGAAATTAATTATTAAAAATCAAATTTCTGTTCTGAGTATTTCTCTTTCCTGTGCATACCACAACGGGGTAGCATAAACCTGCTATCCTTCTTCCGTGCTTTATAATAACAGAAATTCCATTTTCTTCTGTAGTCTTCGCTATTTCCCTCCTGCAAAGCAGCTTTGGCCTTGCCTGAAGAGAAAACATTTTCTCTAAAGCAAGAACAAAAGCTATTTCATGGCTCAGCTGGCAGGATGATTGGTGGAGTTATGAGTACACCCTAAGGTTGTTTTCTCTCAAGTTCTTATTTATTCCCCAGAGCTTGATCCACACCCTGCTAGCCCTGCGTGTCTGAGGGCAGTGTGCATTTTAGCTGGCATGGAAAAGGAGAAAGCAAGGTGCTCAGGACAAGCTCTGTGAGCTCACAGGAGGAGTCACTGCCTTACACCACTGCCTGCCACCAGGACTAAGGGCAGGGCTGGGCTTTCACTGCTTTTCAGCTTAGGGTTACTCACACACAGCCAGCAATGAAGCAGCTCTGCTTTTGTCCTCTAGATCAGCTGCACCATTTAATGAGCCTAAACTCTTGTAACTGGAATGAGGCAGCCTACCGGGTACTGCTCTGTGCATTTATATTGCAGAAGGAAAAGGATTCAAACAAGTGGTCTGATGAAAAACTAGAGCCCCCTGGGCCTTTGAACAGACTTGGGAGGCTGGGTCAGTCTGCAAGCCAATGTCTGTGGCCCCCCAGCTCACACTAGAGAGCAGAGACCCTGGGAACTGCACTTGGTTTGACAGCATCAAGTTTTTTAACCTTCTGTGAAGCCCGCCAGCTCCTTAGCTTTGAAGCTGTCACCACAGCTGGAGTTGGGTAGCTGGTACCTGCCCTGACCTGCAGCCCTGAGCAGCAGCAGAGGTGTCCCAGCTCCAGAGCTGGAAGCATTCCCACCTCTTTAAGCAGCCAGTTTGTTGCAGCTGATGTTCTCTGTGCTGGGACTCAGCCCAAAGCAGCATTAACGATTTCCATGCATGAGGGCACTTACTCTGCTGGGCAGGAGCCAAGGCACACAGCCCAGCCCTCAGACCTTCCAGCCAGGCTGCAGGACCTTTCAAGAATTGGGTTGGGAAGTCGACATTGGGGTTTTGTCTGTCTCTTTTTTAAAAAAATTGTATCTTCTAATTGTAAATGGTGGAAGGAAAAAAAAATTCTTCTAGTTCAAGAGAGTGGAAATGCAGGAAGGCTCAGCCCAGTTGTTTCTAATGAGATGAAGTGGAGAAAATGCAATCTGCAACTTTTTTATTCCACACTCTCCCACTTTTAATTAACTGCCCTAGCTTGCTGAGGCCCAAACAGGCACTTCTGGAATTCTTTGTGTATTCCTACAAAGCATATTTCATGCTCAATTGAACAGATTTGAATACTCTTGCTGCAAGTTCCTGTCAAATTCAATTTATCATTGTTTATTGAGCATGAACTTTACTTGCAAACCTGCAGAAGCCTTTAAATAATTGTTTCAAATTGCCCTGGATGTGCTGTTTCTGGAGACATTAGTTTCTTGGTTATCCATTTTTTAGTTCCAGCTGTATGCAGTGGAAGCCAGGATTTATTAGGCAGCAAATGAAGGCTTGGAGGAAACACTTTTGTGTTGGATGAAAGAGAAAGAAGGCCCTTGTGCAGCTTGAAGAGGGATCACTGCAGAGCACTCACCAAGGCATGGTGAGGCTACAGGAGCATTTACAGGAGCAGCTCCTCTGCCTCCATGTCCTCACACGTTACTCTGGGATTGTTTTCCCACTCGAGCACACACAACAATTGATGCTAGGACAGGACTGGAAAGGCAGAAGAGCACCACCACTGCCTGAAATTGACATTCCTGAATTACCCTGACGTCCAAACTCAAATAAAGACCAAACTCATTCGCTCCTGCAAAGGGAAACTGCTACTCCTGATGGCCTTGGCTGGTCTTGGCTCTTGGCTGGGAACTCACCAACATTTCCCATTCCCCTTCACTCTCCAGTGGTACACTGAATTCTGGTTCATATGAAGATTTTAGGACAGAGCTGGACTTGCAGCACCACTTTATACCTTGCAGCCCCTTTCTGCTGCAAGAGCAGCCTAGCTTGCACTGATTATGAGGCAAACCTATGCCACAGGCATCTCCTCACAGCAAGCACACACTGCAAACCTGTGTCCCAGCTTGCTTGTCACTAACTTGTTGATGTGCCCTATCCATAAGTGAGTGAAACCTGGAAATGTGTTGGACCAAACCACCACTGCTTTTCTCCCCCAACAATGCTCCTTTGCTGGTGACACTGTGGTGAGCTGCACAGGGGTGTGAGGGAGTGAGGGCACTGCAAGACCAGGTGACAATGCTCCAGAGAAAGGTTACTGAGGAGAGCAGCAACAAAGAAAAGCAAAACCAACAAAGACTGTCACAACATGCCAGGGTAACATCAGTGGGTGTAAAAGAACATTGTGGGCAACAAGGATACAACCCTCTGGATATACCTGACATTGAGGCAGTGCCAAATCCATGTTTCAGGGAAGAAGGTTCGTTTTCTCTTCTCTGCTCTGCTTGAACAAGAAAGAAATCCTTGGATCAATTCTTTCAACAAAGCAGTGTCAGCAGTAACTGAGACATCAGTGTTACCAACTGTGTGCTCATCACACCACCAACTACAACTCAAGCTAGTGGAGAAGCATTAAAAATTGTCCATAAACCGAATGATCATGAACCAAATGAAGTGTGTGCACTTCACACGCACTGGAGACAAACAAGGACTTAAGAGTGTCAGACAGTGTTAAAACGACAGTGTAAATAATATCATCTCAAAAACCATGGAGCTTGGAAGAGCCAAATGCTTTCCCCAAGCAAAAGCAAAAGGGAGAATATAGAGCATGGGACTTCCCAGGAGGTCATGATGTGGCCTCACAGTTACCACAACCATTGCTTGATGTTCCCCTCCTGCTTTTTCTCTTGGAATTACTTTGATCTCTCATAATTTAGGCCTAGCTTGCAAATATTGAGAAACGGCAACTAATGAACAGAAAACCAAGAGATGCAAAGAGTTTCAACTGAAGCTTTTGAAGAATATTATTTTTCATTTTGCCAGAATTAATTTAAACCAAACAAAATAGATGCCATCAATTTTGGGTCAGCCATCAGCTGGAGTTGTGCAGCCCAGAGAACAGAAGGCTCCAGAGAGACCTTAGAGCAGCCTTCCAGTACCTGAAGGGGCTCCAGGAGAGCTGGGGAAGGACTTTGCACAGACCCCTGCAGTGCCAGGACAAGGGGTGATGGCTTCAGACTGGAAGAAGCTGGAGTGAGGTGAGACATGAGGCGGAAATTCTTCCCCAAGAGGGTGCTGAGGAACCAGAACAGGCTGCCCAGAGATGTTGTGGAGGCTCCAAGCTTGGAGGTGTTCATGGCCAGGTTGGACAAGGCCTTGAGCATGGCAGGGGGTGGGAACTGGATGAGCTTTAAGGTCCTTTCCAACCCAAACCATTCTATGATATGATTCTATCACATCCTTCAAGAGCATAAAGAAGTTTCCCCACCATTGCCTTGTCTAAACCAAGCAATTTCCTTCAGGCATGGAAGTGGGACACAAGACAAAAAATAGACAAGAAACAGTTTGGAGTATCCTGGACCAGATGCATTGCCACAGAAATGTTACCTTGGTGCTATTTTAGAGTGCACTGTAGCCACCAGTGTGCCAGTATGTGGCTGGAAAGCTGGCACGGCCTCGTCTGTGTACAGGCCCCCATTCTGCCTGTGGTTCAGGCTGACCAGATCAGTCATCACAACCAGACCAGTTTCCTAGAGAATGAAAATGAAGACCACAAAACAGAAACCAGCAAGAGAAAAAAAAAAGAATTATACATGTACCCATAACAAACTTCTCTGAATAGAATCTCCCAACCCCATCCCAACATTTACAGGGTAAATATTACAGCATTTACAGGTTAAATTTCACTGGACCTTGAGGATCTTCCCAAGCTTTGTACAAAAGTGACTGCTGATGTGAGAAAGTGTTTGCACCTGGTGGGCAGAGCTTGCGCAAGCTCATTTGCTTGCAAAGTCCCTATGAAGCAGGACCCAGCATCACTGGGTGTCTCTAGCCAGAAGGCAGCTACAGATAAAACATCATTACACATTTCTCCCCAATATATTACATTACAGCTTTTTACCCTTCCTCAGAGTTTCCAGTGTCTCCTGCTGCAGTGAGGAGGCAGCTCCCACGTCAGGCATCACCAGCTCTGCACTGCCAGGAATGCCAAGCAAAATGGAAACTGTCCACACAGCTTCCCAGTAAAAACCACAGGATTCCTAAGAAAGGGACTGGCCAGCTCTGTCCCCTAAATGCCTTCATTCATAGGAGACAACAGTTCCCCAGCACAAAAGGCAGCAGGAGCCTGGTTCTCTTTCCACACCCACCCAGCCCACTGCCCCAGCCCATCTTTGCAGGACAGGGGTCTGTATCCTCAGCCTAACCCCTGGAGGAACAGCTATGGGCTGAAAAACCCAAAGGCCTGTGGAGCTGGAAGTTATCCTGCAAGCAGCAAAGCACAAAAGACACTGCACAGAGAATGAGGCTGAGTCTCCCTACTGTGAAGGCAAAGCGAGCGTCCTTGGTGATGTCCCAGTGCCAGGGGAAGACAGAGGACCTGCGGCGCCGTGAGGACATGCCTGGCCACCAGAAGTGCCCTTCCTCCTTTGGGGCTCCCAAGGCATCAGACACATCATACTCTGCAAGCTCCTGGAAAACCTGTAGGGAAAAGGAGGTGCCTTCTCTCTTGAGCCGTACAGGCTGTCTCCTGAAGGTGAGGTGCAGACAGCACTGTCAAGAAAAGGCATCGGGGCCCTGAGCCTCCCTCACCTGCCTGGCTGTCAGCTGGAAGCCTGTCTTGAGCAGGTGCACACTCTTGTCCACAGCGGCTACACAGACACAGCTGGACTTTGCAGCTCTGACCCTGATGTCCACAACATCACCTGGCCTGGTCTCATTTGCAGAGAGGGCTACTGTGACCTAGGAGTGTCACATGAGATCCCATCACCCCAGTCAGCAGACAAGGCTAGGGAGCACCAGGATGTCAGCCCTTCCTCTGGAGCCGCAGTTCCCATACCTGGTTTTCAAAGGAGGACTCCACAGTGAACTGCAGGCTGTCCGTGACCCCTTCCCCATTCTCCCTGATGTAATAGACCAGAAGACGACCCAGGGGAGCCATGCTGTGAGCCACCAAGAAATGGAGGAATGTCCTGCAGACCTCAAGCTCTGCTGCAGGGGCATTGGTAGGTGCTAAAAAAGACATTGTTAAAAGGAAAGGTTTATTTATCAAGAGCACTCTCTTCCTGCCCCATCCAAACACTGCAAGACACAGAACTCTCCATCCAGGGCTTGCATCTGTCCCTTGTTCCCACTGCAAAATTATTCTATGCCCTCTAAAAAGCATCAAAAAGAGGACACTGGTTTGTGTAAAGGTTGTTTTTCCCTGAACAGAGGGAGCAGTCTGCATTTCTGATGCTAGCTACCTGTTCCTGGAACGTGTGTGATATCAGAGCTCTTCTCAAAGGGCACAGTGCCCCTCTTGCTCCTCTGCTGGATGACATCTCTGGGCTGCAGTCCTGAGAGGACAATGTTGCCTCGTGATGCCACCTCAAAATGCAGAGTGAAGTTGCAAGGACACGTGGACTTCACTGCAATCCAAGCCTCCTCTCCTACCTGCACCCAGAGAGAGAAAAGAAAGATCTGGTCTGTCACAAGGCATAGCTTTTATTTACAAGGCACAGAACTGTTTGGATCTCAGTCTGAAGTCCCCCAAAGTGCAGGCACTGAGCAGTGTGCTTCGCTTGTGCTGCTTTCACAGCCTCTCCTCACAGCCAGGAGCAGCCTGTGTGCAGCTCTGCACTGCTTGCACATCTGACCCCAGAATGGGCCGGGGGGCTCCATGCATTAATGAAACAATAAAGGAATCTCTGGAATCCTGAAAGTTAACATTTTGGCACAGAGCAGCTGTCAGAATTGGTTGGATTTTAGGCACCCCTTCATCAGTCCAGCTCAGAACAGGAAAAGCTGGGGTGGGGGTGGGAAGAGATGTGTGTTTGATAGCCTGCAGTGGGACTGAGACTGTACTTGGGGATTTGTTTGGTAGCCTCTGCAGCTGGACTGAGATTATGCCTGGTGATTACTTGCATATGGCAAATACCAATCCAAACACAACCAATGTGGCATGAAAATAGTGGGGATAGGTCTGAAGGAAAATTTCAAATTAGACAAATCTCAGTATCAGTTTGCAGCTCTGGCACTCAAGGAGCTGTCGAGCACACAAGGAAATGACAAGAGAGCTTCTTTAAACCCAGCTGATGTTTACAGCAGGCTTCAGAGCAACACAGAGACCACCTGCACTTTTTATGCCCTGAAATTCCACACCCAGAGGCACTCACTGAATAACCTAGAGACAAGATCCCCCAGGTACCACCAGTCCCAGCAGCACAGACACCAGGACAGTCACAGGCCAGGGCTGGGTCATGTCTGGCTCAGCAATAAGCCTTCTGTGGAGCAGCCAATTTTCCTCGTTCCTAGGATATGAGGAGCAACTCCTGTCGAGTAGGATTCCCTCAGCAAGTCCTGACTCTCCCGACATTCAAAGCATAGCAGTGCCCAGGCAAGGCTGTTAAGGCTGAAGAGCAAAGTTAGAGCCCAATGAAATCCTTTAAAAAACCGCCTTCTTCAGCACGACCACAGCGTTAGCATTCCAGAAGGCACAGATTACAAACCAAAGGGGCACAGACTAAAACACAATGAGATGCTAATGGTTAAACACAAGGAGAATGCCACAGAGTCCAAGAAGTGCCCCGTGACATTACATACTTGAAGTATTAAGAATTCCCCAGTGCAAATGATGAAGCAATTCATTAAAAAAATGAATGTAGCTAATTGGAACACCCAGTAAGAGTTGGCAAAGCAGGGAAACAGCTCCCACATCAGCTGCTCATCCAACTCCTTGCTTTCCCACAGAAGAATTAGTTCTAATCAGGTTATAACAAGAACAATGTGTTCAGATTAACAGTGTATAATCCCCTTTCCATACCTCAGGAAACTTGTAAAAGATTAATTAGCCATTAGACTTCCATGAAATGTAATGATAAAAGAAAAAAAAAAAAAAGGAAAAAAAAAAAGCTCTTATCTTGGATACAAAGAGTCTGAAACCCACCTGATGATGAGAGATATCTAAGTGTCTCTATGCAGAGCAAAATGCAGACCCTGGGAGCATCTGCTTGGGGAGAGAACAAGCCCTGAACAAGGACATGAGAAGCTGTGCAAAGCATCAAGGGTACTGTGACCGGTTTAGGCTGTGCCTTTAAGAAAGAGACACTTTCTGAACACTCTGGCCGAATATTTTGGTATATGAATGAAAACAATGATATGCTAATCCAATTTCATTGGTGGAACCCGGCTGTAGATTTTTGTTTAGTCTTTCAGTCGGGGGAGTCAGTCAGTCGTCTTCTTCTTCCCCCTGTGCTGTGAGCTGGCTTGTTTCTCTCTACGATTCTTGCTAACCAGATAAGAAAACTAACTTTTTGCATTCTCTTTGAGCTTTAACAAAGTTTTCCCCTTTTAATTACCTTCCTTTCTCTCTCTCTCTAACCCTTTTGGGAAAAAGGGGAGGTAGGGAGGGAGAAGGGAGGGAAAGGCCGAACCCCCTGGCCGCAGGGGGTTGGGGAAAGGTTTCCTGTATTACATACATTGCTGTATATTTCTGTATATATTGTAAATATTGTGTGGTTTTGTACATATTCATTGCATTCCATATCTGCTTGTAAAATACAGCTTTCATCTGCTTCTCCGGCTGAGTTAGCTGTGGAATTCTTTTGTGTGTGGGGGGGGAACCTTCCTACTCCACCACAGGTACCTGTCTTAGAACCCTGTGAAGCCCACACTGAACAATTGTTTGGTGGCTGGAGTGCAGCTACTTCAGCTTCTGTGCAGAAACAATCACAGTCCAGGATCCCAGAAACAAGAGGCTAGAAAGATTCAGTCAGAGCAAAGGACTCTGAGCCAAGAAATGCAGCAGCTGCCACGGTGGACTGTGAAGCCAGCGTACCTGGAAAGGTTTATCTGGTGCCTGGAGCTGGATGTGACACTTGCTGGGTGAGTACCAGCTGCTGATGGACAGGTAGCTTGGCAGATACTGATCTCCAGATGGTTTCCCATTGATCGCCATCACTTTGGTCTGGATAAAAGTCACACCTGAGCGTTAGGCAGGCACAGATAGCCCCACTCATGCTCCCACCCTGCACCCACAGCTCCTGCCTCACACGCCCCAGCTGCTCATCTCTTGTCATCTTTACACAGCAACAGCACCCTCCAGATACCAGACACCAGTGTTAAGCTGTATTTGAACAGGCACTTTGTCATGATGGTCAGCATCAGTCCCACTGCCAGTGAGAACAAAGCCACTGTCTGCTGCATTCAGCTCAGGGAACTGCAGCGGAAAGGCAGCGGTTCTGTCTGCAGCACTGGTGGATGCAGTGCAGGTTTGACAGGATTAGTTACAATAAAGCCCACTAATCCTCTCAAGAGCTTTCACCCACCTCCAGCCAGACATATTGGGCAGCTGTAGGGATGGAGGGGATTTCAAACTCCACCAGGCCATCTCTTGACACCAGTTCACTTGTGTAAACATTGTCCTTTGGTGTGAGCTCAGCTTTAATTCGGACAGTGACTCCATCAGCTGGACTCCCATCAGGGTAAGTGACTTCCACCTGCAGAACATTTCAGATATGGAACAAGTTACACATTGCAGACAATTCCAGCCAACAACAGAAGCAGCAGGTGGGAGAACCACACCAAAACAGGGTGGGATGCTGGGATCAAGTTGGTGTCATAGAACCATATGTTTGGGTTGGAAGGGACCTTTAAGATCATTTAGTTCAACCCCCCTGGGCAGGGACACCTCCTACCAGCCCAGGTTACTCGAGGCCATATCCAACCTGGCCTCCAGGCCTGGAGCCTCCACAACCTCTCTGGGCAGCCTGTTCCAGTGTCTCAGCACCCTCCAGCCACACAGCAGTGTCTCTCCTGATCATTTTACCTTTCCTTTGTAAGGCAGTCCAGGTTTGAATTGTTTTCTGGTATCCTTGGAATACTTGATGTCAATGAGCTGTTTCTGAACAGGTGTTGAGTCATCAAATGTGAACTGCTTGCTCCCATCAGAGCTGATGACTGTGGCCCAGATACTGACAGTGCCTCGGAAGTGCTCTGGGACGTCAGCTGGCATCATGTCTTTGACACAGACATCGAATGCAGCAGAGCCATCGATCTACAGAGGGGTGGGAAATGGAAACAGAAGTTTGTGTGCACAATCCAAAAGCATCTAGAAGCCAAATCTGAAGTGCAGACACTTGACTTGGCAGCTGTGTTTTGGGAGGATGTGGAGAGGAGAGAACTAAGTGTGGAGAAGGAAGGAGGCAAGACAACACCTTTCATCTTTCTCCCCTACCCAGACTCTGGACTAGTTCTGTCTCAGTCTCCTATTCTCATGTTCTCCCTCAGCCTACATGCTCTAAACCCAGATTAATGCTCTAGCTAGGAATTCTTATCCTCCAAATCACAAACATACTCCATGTTTTTACATTTTATTTTCATTAGGTTGGGCCAAATTGTCACAGTTATTAACTTATCTTCTGCTCTCTCATCAGCAAGATAAAAAACAGCTGTGGTATTAGCATCCAAAGGTACAGATCAGGCACTTTATGGCAGCTGCCTCAGGAGGTCTCCTCACCTGTGTGGTCTTGAGGACAGGGTGTCCTACTTCATGCCTGTAGTACCCTACACCATTGATAGTCATATTGACTATTAACTTCCCTGTCACTGGTTTTCCAAACGTGTATCTGAAAAAGAAAGAAGATCACTCATAGCTTCCAGCTGGTCTTGGTGTTCCCCGTCTGTCAAGGTAGGTACTGTGGGACCTACAACATCACAGCTCTCCCAGCTTGTGAATGTACTTCATGAAGGCTCTTACATAGGAAAGCTCCTGATGATGAGCAGAAATCCTATGAAAATGCTGCAGCAGAGGAGATCCAAGCTCCAGGGACTGCATTCTCCTGGTCCTGTACTACAATCCCTAGCAATGAAACTGGATTTGGGACAGGTTCCTACCTGGCATGGACAGTTCCTTTTTCACACAGTGAAAGGTCACGGATGTAGCGAGGAGGGTCAATCATCAACTCAAACTTGGGTAATACTACAATGAAAAGAAATACAACAGAATCTTCTCAAGGAGATATATGGTCCAGACTATGAAGCACAGCAGCTCTGAGAAGGTCTCAGCTTGTCATCAGCTAAGGCCAGGGGAGCGAATATTGGACAGGACAGCACTCAGCAGAGTGAATAAGCAAAAGGAGCAAACCAAGACCGTCTTGGAGAGATGGCCTTAGCAAAACACCCTGAGCTGTTGACTTCTTTTCAGAGGGATCTGTGACCCAGGATTTGAGCCCACGCTCAGACACGCAGTTGGAAGGACAACTTGTTACTGACTCTGCCTCACCATGCTGGCAGCAGAGTTGAGCTGCCAGTGTGCTGGGGGTGGCAGCAGCCACCTTCCATTAGGGGCACTTTGAGACTGAAAAGGAGGGTAGCAAAAAACTCATTCCAAATTCCAAAGGGTTCTTCCAGTCAAAACCATTTCACAACGTCTTGTTTTGCCAGGTGGGTACCAGACTGATCTGATGTGGGCACTACTCACCGTATTTCTGAACATCAAAGGATTTGTTGTAGGTGTGCCCCTGCATTTCAGCAAAGATGAGCCACTGCCCAAACACTGGCTGGTCAGACAAAGGAAAAGTCATATTTACAATACCTGAAACAGGAAACAACAGGCTGTGAACTCAGTGTCACCCCGAGCCCTTGGCAAGACTTACTGAACACAACTCAGGAGCAAAGGCAGTGAGAAAAAAATAAATCTGAAACTTACCACAACAAATTGGCTTCAAATTGTTCCACTCTATCATACGAGAGCCCCGAGGATCCTGCAGGGTGGTGTGGGAATGACAAACATCACAGTCACCACGAGTGTCACTGCTGTGCTGAGCTCAGCTAGCAACCAAGAACTTCAGTCTGCAGCAGATACCTCACTAGCATCTCAGACCTGGCTAACACCTGCCCAGAACACCCTGCAGAGGCTTCACCACGGAATTTGCTTTCTAAACTTCAGCACCCACTCAAGGACACTGCTTCTATAACCAGTGCACACCAGTGAGCACTGCCAACAGCAGATCTTCCACCTATCTTAGGCAAGTGATGCTTTGGATGAGATGAGCTGGCCCCTGCAGACTCTTTCTACTCACGAAGGAGCTGTACAACTAGCAAAACAATTTGCAGATGACAGAGTCAGATGAAATCAATCCTGCTTTAATGTGTGACTGAATGCAAACAGAAGAGGATGGATTCTGCTTGCTAACAGCTAAAGAAAACACATGGTTTAAAAAGGGAGAAAAAAAAAACAACCAACGCCCCCTAGCCACAGAAGAAACTCAGGAGTACCCTGTCCATAATGTCTGGGTGCAGATGAAAGGGGCCCTGCTCTACCAGCCCTGTCACATGACGGACAGAATTGTGTCTGCATTGGGAGGAATGGAGAAACTGAGTGGGACCACACAGCTGTGAGCCCCAGTGAATCCGGCCAGTCCTTCTCAGGCTGGAAAACTGACGAAGAAAACAAGTACCTCTGTTGATGATAATCACTGAATCACCAAGGTTGGAAGAGACCTCAAAGATCAAGTCCAACCTGTCACCACAGACCTCATGACTAAACCATGGCACCAAGTGCCACGTCCAATTCCCTCTTGAACACCTTCAGGGATGGTCACTCCACCACCTCCCTGGGCAGCCCATTCCAATGACGAATGACTCTCTCAGTGAAGAACTTTCTCTTCACCTCCAGCCTAAACTTCCCCTGGCACATGACAAAGTAAGACAAAGATCAGCAAGACACAGGGTCAGAGATGACTGCCTGGGTCACAGCTGGGAGTGGCTTGCCCAAGGCTACGAGAACCTTGCAGCTCTGCAGGGTGTGTGCTGGAGGCTTGGCAGATACTCACCACCACATAGGCTTCAATCTGAAAGGGAAAAATAAAAGGCAAGCTTTGACACAAAGTTATTTGCTTCTTGTGACAAGTCACACAGGTAAGGCATGGTGCACAAAGTGACAAAGCTTCGACCACAAGCCTGAGAACCACATTTCATTCACACATCTAACTGGTGCAGATATGGGCATGACCTAAAGAGAGTGCAAGTCTCTGAAACGCTCTAACTGCTTTGACATAGTCATAAGGTATTTGCTAGAGCTGCAGAAGTGTTTAGTCTCCTTCAGCAGTAAGGTGATCAAATGCAAAACGCCTCAGTTGTGGACAACAAGAAGCAAACAGGAGACACGTCTGAAGAGGTTACAAAATCCAGTGGTGTTCCTGCACAAACACACAGCAGAATAAAATGCAGGCTCCCAAGTATTCCATCAGCTTTTACAGGAGAAAGAAAGCAGTTTTCTTTACCCTGTCATTGACCGGTCTCAAGTCAGAAGCCACCATAAAGAGGTTTATCAACACTGAAAAAGGAAAAGAGAAAATTTTTTTGGCCACCTCAGCTGACATTGAACAGAATATCTCATCTCAGAACCAACACCCCCCCTCCCCCCCCCCCCCAGCTCCCCCCAAAAAAAACCCGGCAGCCTTAGGATGTGGAAAGTTCAGAGGTCACTTTACCTTTCTGCTTGGGTTTGTAGATGGGTTTGTCAGTCTGGATGAACACTGATGACCCTTTACTGTCAATAGTTACTGTAGTATAGTTGTGGAAAATGTAACCTTCCTCTGCTAGGTGCCGGTTGCCCCAGACTTTGAGATGTGCCTGGCCACGGAGCCCAGGAGGCACCTAGAAAACAGACCACGACGTGAAAAAGACATGGAAAAGCCTTTGAGCTTGCTGGGGAGTAGGACTGACAGTGAAGTGAGCAAAGAGCAGTCACCTGCTGAATTTCAGTGTAACTCTGTGTTAGTAATAAAAAGAAAATTAAGAACATACTACAGCCTTTGCAATGTCTGAACTTCAAAGAAGGCAAAGTGGTGCTAAAAACACAGCAGGAAATTCTCCTCTACCCTTTCTTTATCACTCAAGCAAAGTGATATTTGATCTACATGTGCAGCTTCCACTGAAGAGGGCTACAAAGGGAAATCAGCGTCACTGTGGGAGATACAACCGTGCTGATAGACAGGATAAAACCAAAACACAGAAATCCCCAAACCAAAATATTCCTGTGTGCACATTTTCAACCAGTTGCTCGGAGAAAGAGAAGACTTGGGAAATAGTGTTAAAAATTACCAAACAAAAAATCTGATACTAGAGAAATCTGCTGATGGGCGGCCCTCATCTGAGCACAAAGCTCATCTGGATGCCTCTGTAAGCTTCACTTTATGGACTGTGCTGATGGCAAAATACTGCCGATGCCAAAGGCTAAAATGCAGCTCAAACTGGTGAGAGCCCACAGCTTTTGAGGGGCAGCAGATACACAATGGACTTGTGTGGTCTGCCCCAATGCTCCACATCATTCAGTTCCCAGCATGTGCTGCCATCCCTGTGCACTAATCACAAGAGACGGTGAGCAGTGAGCCACAGATGCAGCCATTGATTTGCTTCAGTGTAAGGGCCTGACAGAGGAGCTATGATGGATTAAGCTTTGCTCTTCTCACTCTCCACTCTTCTGAAGGCTGCTTCCTCCTTAGTGCATGCACCAGGACGTGACCTGTGCTTGTGCCACATCTGTTCAGAGAGCAAGGCCTGATGTGGTTGAAGGCAAGTCCCATCTTCAGACAGCTGACACTCACCTTCAGTTTAATAGTTCCTTTATCTAAAATGAGAGAGAGAGAGAGAGAAAGAGTTATTCTTCTCGAGCTGAGGTTTCAATGTTTCAGACTCTGCAGCTGAGTGCAAGGAGACCTTGTGCTCCATGCAATACCCCTTCATTGTGATTTCACCTGAAATCATTGTCCTACATCATGTAAAATAATCTGCAGTGTAAGTCGCACCTAGCAGAGCTCTCCAAAATAAACCAGGTCCACATTTATTTACAGTTCTGGCCCAAGGTACTCTGCAAAGTGCTCTATGGTAAGAGAACACCATCAAGGCTGAGGTCTCAGAACAGGACATCATCTGGCTGTAAAGAGGACCTGGCCTCTTTGGGGACTTGAATAATTCTCAAACATTCAAAGAAGATATCTCCATGGCTGGACACAGCCATACCTAAGATCTCTCTTTGCCATGTGTTGTCCACATGTGTAAGCATCGCTCCTTTTGAATCATTCAGCAATTGCCAGCCAGTTTCAAAGATGACAAGGGGAGAATAAAACCAGAGTCAATCTGCTATAGGAAAAGAAGTGGCTTTTGTACAACTCCCAGGTTTGACACACAGAAGGGTTAAGGAACCTGGCTGCCTGAAGCTTGCCTAGATGACAGCTTACACCACTACTGGCAGCCCTAGAACAGTGCCACTGAACTCCGTGTTCACCAATGTGAATTCATTGAGGATTAAGCTGGGCATAATCAAAACGCTTTTTGTCTTTACACACAGCACAGAGAGGTGCCTGCATTTCCAGTGCTCATTTTAATATAAGGAGAGAAAGTGATGAGGTTGTTGTAAATTTTGTATTTTTCTTTAAAGTCGGCTTAATCTTATTCCTTATACAGCTCTCCAGGGTCAAGCACTCAGGTTTCAAAAGGACAAATTTCCACTATAAAACCCTCGAGCATCAATTATCTAGGGCATGCAGGTCTTAGTGTTTCAAAAACAACGTGCCCAAGATGTTTGAGGTCACACACATCAAAACCACATTACCACCATCAACTGAGAACATTTAGCAGTAGTCAGTGAATTGAACAGTTTGGCTGCAGTTCTGTTATCACCTACAGCATTCCTCAAAGAGACACTGACGAGCTCTGATGGCAGCTCAACTCTTACAAACTAGGTCTGGAGTTCAGAATGAGAGGAACTTACCCAGAACTGTTCCGTGGCCTTGTGACACTGTTTCTCCTTTGACCACCAACTGAATCTGCACCATTGTCTCCTTGGCAGAGTTAAAGATGGTGACACTTATCGCTTCCTCCACACCAGATCGGAAAACAGAAGGCGCTGCAATCAGATAGCCCCTGAGGAGCAAAGTTGGAACCAGATGGTTAAGAATAGCAACAAAAATCTGATCCTCACTTGTAAGCCACTTTACATATAACAAAAGAACAGACTGCTCTGTAACATCCCTGTGGGGTCACGTTTGTGACCACCAGCAGTCTGAGCCTGCATCTAATGTGCATTACAGAACACACAGTGCACACAGAAACAGAGCCCAAGTGTCTTACAAACCCCTAGTATTTAAATAAAGACAGCAGTGTGGATGTTTATTGCATACCTAACACATTTATTTTTTTATTATATATAAATAAACTAAATACAGAACCAGCTAATCATTAAAAGTGCTGAAGTTCAGGAAAGAATAAGGAGGTACCTGACCCTCCAGTTGAATTTTGGAGGTCATGCTTCGGTTTGAAACCGTTTAGATACTTCTAATATTTTTTCCCCTCGGTGATTTTTCATGGCTCCATTTTCACAGATCAACTTGATGAAAAAAAAAAAAAAAAAAAAAAAAAAAAAAAGTAGCTCTCAGTGCTGACAGTTGGCATTTTCTAAATGGCAGACTCACACCCATGTACCACATTGAAACTTCCAACAGATACAGAAGCAACCCAGAAACTCTAATTGCAAGGCTGAGCTCAAATGCTCAGTTCTGACACCACATGGATTTGGGTTTTCTCTTTTTTTTTTTTTCCCCGGAAAATATCCTACACGCTTAAAAACCTTGGGAAAAAAGGAATTATTTTAGCAGACAAGGCACAGTTTGAAAGCCATCCTAGACACCCCCCCATATACACCACAATCCTTGTGTTTCTGCATGGAATCTGCACCATTTCTGTGCTGAATGGCATCGTGCCATGAACTTGTCAGCTAAAAGCATTACAGACTCTCAGCTCTTTGATACATTGAGCTGGAAGCAACATATTCATGTGCTCTTCATGACACACCTTGCTGGATTTTTTTGTACCCAACAGGATTTTTTAGAATGAGGCAATTCATCAGTTTCTCAGCCCATGCCTTTCTACAGTTCCATGAGCCAGATTGCTTTAGTTCACGATTAATTATCACTCTGAGATGAGGATGACAGTGTTTTACAGAGCAGATCTCTGTGGCATCTGAGTTAAATTGCATGGGGTGCTTGCAGACTCTAAACCTTAGGGTTGCCGGGTTTCAAAATTAATCAGAACAACAATAAATAACAATAAAAAGTTACTACTTAGCCTGAAAATTCTTGCTAAGACATACATAGACAATCTAGTTGCAGAGGGACAGCACCATCTGCATCCAGTATGAAATTATTAGATTCGAACTGTCATATCAGCACAGCACCCCAGGGCCATATGTGAAGCACATGGTCGCACATTACTCTCATCTGCTGTGACTCTGAAGCATCATCCCCTCGATACAGCTATTTACTACTAAATATTCACGTTGGCAATTAAACAGTTAACTTGACAGTGACTGGACGGATCTTTGACGCACATTTTACTAACAGCTCTGTCAGGTTACGCCAAAACCTGGCAGGATCTAAAACATTTTCTAGTAAGCAAGTGAAAATAAGTTCTCCGTGGCACTCGGTTAATGTCGCTACTGACGGCTGTAATAAGTCTGGGATAAAGAACAAAGCAAAACTTAACCAAAGGTTCACATAAAAGCACTGCAACGAGCTGCGGATTCAGTTTCTAAAAGCCAGAGAACTTTTCCCGCAGCGAAACGTTTCTCCCTGGATGATCTTCCCCATAAGAATGCTCCACATGCTCTGAGAGCAACCAGCGTTGCCTTCAAGCATCCAGGCGCAGAGCAGCTCCTGTGCAACACCCCGGATTCCTTAAATAATTGTTCGCAGATAAAAGCCCTGCAGCCGCTGCCTGGAGGAGCCAGAGGTAGGTATTTTTAAGGACGCTTTCTTCTTCTTCTTTTTCTTTTTGTTGTATTTTTTTCCCCCGTGCTATGCACTTTTGCACCGGCGAGCGCAAACGCGCTGCTGCGCGTGGACCCGCCGCAGCTCGCCCCCGGCCCTCGAGGGGACTCTTCCCAAGCTTTGTTCGGCGGCTGGCGGCGAGCTGCCGGTTGGACTGGGTGATCTTGGAGGTCTTTTCCAAGCCTCGTGATTCTACGGCACAGCCTCCTCCAGAACCCCGAGCAGAGCGGTTGGTCCGCCCCCCGCCACCCTTCACGGGGAGGTTCCCCTCCCGGCGCAGGGTGCGCGACCCTCCCGGTACTTACTGCCGGTCGCGGGGCTGGGCTGCGCTCAGGCTGCAGAGGGTCAGCAGGACCCCCAGGCGCAGCCGGGCTCCTTGCGGGACATGGTGCTCAGAGCCCCAGGCCACGGTGCTCTCCTCGGGCAGGAGCAGCCTTTTGTTCCCGGCGAGCGCAGCCCGAGGCTCCCCCACCGCCCCGCCGCCGGGCTCGGCTACCCGGTGCCTCTGGACGCCGCCGCCCCCGCCGCGTCCCCGCCCCCGGGCCGCCCCCTCCTGGCCCCGATGCCCGCTCGCCCCGGCCCCGGCTCTTTGTTTGTGGCTCCCCGCCCGCTCCCGACAGCGTGCACCGGGGGAGGGGGCCGGGGTCGGGCCCCGGGCCCTGCCTGCCCCATCCCGGTCCCAGGTGCGCTGCCCGCCCGGCGCAAGTTCCCGGCGGGATCCCAGCCTCATCCTCCGACATTCGCTGTCCTCTGCAGCCTGGACAGCCGAGCCTGGCCGGCCCGGCTGCCATGGCAGGGGCTCCCCTCCTGCCCGGCCCAGCCATCGCGGGACACCACCTGCCCGCGTTTTAACTCCCTTCCTTTAGATATTAGTAAGCAAACATGAGTGTAACAGCACAGAATCTGGGGTTTGTTTGACAGATACCTCTCTGTTGTTTTCAACACTGCACATCGTTTACTTCAAAGGGGTGGGGGAAATGCTTTCTTCTGCAGAGTAGTGATGAGAACGTAGAAGCAGTCAGGATGCAGACTGGATCTACTCAGAACCATAGAGATCTATTCACTGCAGCCAGTCCCTCACCCTACTGACACCAGTAGGGCCACACCAGTGCCCCACACACTTTTGGTGTGGACAAGTGACCGAGATACCTAAAATGCCAGGAGGAGTAAATTCCATTTTCTGTAAACGCAAGAAGGATCTGAGGGCAGCGCGGGTGAGAGGGTGAAGGTGGCCAAGGACCTGCTTGATGAATCAGTTTTATACACGAGCAGATCTTCCAGAACTTCCTTTAAACTCCTAACCAGTACCAGATGTGGCTCACAGGCTGCTGCTGGAATTCCAACACCTGTTGCATCACACCAAATAGGATTCATTTTGGCAGACACAGAAAATTCCATTTCAGTAACTAAACTGTTTGAATTGATATCCAAAACCTTTTTCTTTTGAGACCAGGGTTGCACATACTTTCATAATTAGCAGATGGGTTGTGGTCTTTGGAGACTGTGATTGCCTGGTATTTCTGGTAGTCAGTAAACATCAAAAGGAAAATCTTCCACGAGGAAGGAATCTTTCCTTTGAAACAAGTTAATGATTCCAGAGGTGCCTTCCAACCCCACCATGTTGGGATTCTGGGATGTCGTGAGCACTGCTACTCTCAGCTGTGCTTCCTTTTGCTTTTTCCACCCCTCAGTTGCAAAATTCAGCTCAATGAGACTACTCACAAAGATCAAGTGGTAGGATCATAGCCTTGCTATTTAGCCTCTTCACTGACTCAGAATGGGTGTTTATCACTGCCCTGTCTCAGAGGCAGCAGCCCTGAAGGCACAGGAGGCACCCTAACTTAGGTAAAGATTCTGAGAGCACATCGATCAATCAGTGATCAGCTGTGCACCTAAGGAACCAGCCTGTGAATGACTTCGCTTTGCATCAGGTCCTGCACTCACTAGGTTTCAGCAGGTGTGTGGACGTTCCAGTCATTCGTTACACACCTCCAGACAACAATTAGGTCTTAGTTAATTTTTATAGCGCTGTATTCATGGTAAGCCCCCCACACTCACTTAATTTAACTCCCTGTTTTGTTCTCCCTTTGTGTTTCTGTGACAGCCTCCTGCTAGCCAAACACAGATAGCTCATGCAGGAGCTGATAACTGCGGCACAAGGGTCCTATTGGCTTTGTCGTACTCCTGCCACCTTTCAGCAATGGAGACAATGTCTTTTTACTGCAATTTAGCAGATACAGTCCAGATACAGAGTGGTAGAAACAAGCCTGATCCTGCCTCTGTGAACTCAAGCATCTCTAGAACAAAATTACGAGGCAAGAACGATTAAAGAGCACATTCAAAACGAGGCTTTAATCTCATTAGCATATATCAACAGAGAATATAATCATTAAATGGCTCTGTCAAAAGTAAAAGCCTGTTTAAGAAAAAAAAAAGTAAAAGCCCATTTAAGAAAAAAAAAAAAAAAGAAAATTATTTGCAAAGTTCCCTGGGTACCAGCCCTCAAGAACTGAGTGGTCCAGGATGGTTGGACCTATTTCAAACAGGAGCTCTTGAAGGCACAGGAACTGGCGGTTCCCATCTGCTGAAAGATGACCGGTGGGGAAGGCGACCGGCCTGGATGAGCAAGCAGCTCCTGGAGCAGCTAAGGGAAAAAAGAGGCTGTATCACCTTTGGAAGGAGGGGAAGGCTTCTCGAGGTATGTTTAAGGAAGTTGTTAGATTATGTAGGAAAAAAATTAGAGAGGCAAAGGCCCAGTTGGAACTGAGGCTGAACACCTCAGTGAAGGACAATAAAAAGCACTTTTACAAATATGTTAATGCCAAAAGAAGGGCAGGAAGAACCTGCACTGCCTGTTGGACCTGGAGGGGAACACGGTGACTAAA
This sequence comes from Picus viridis, assembly GCA_033816785.1. Classification (NCBI taxonomy): domain Eukaryota; kingdom Metazoa; phylum Chordata; class Aves; order Piciformes; family Picidae; genus Picus; species Picus viridis. The sequence goes on along the minus strand of CM066604.1, from coordinate 13,176,058 downwards.
GACGAGGAAAAGGCTGAGGTCCTGAACACCTTCTTTGCCTCAATCTTTAACAGCAAGGCAGGAGGAGTTCAGGACGAGTGGCCTCCTGAGCTGGGTGATGGGGTCAGGGAGCAGTGTAATGCCCTGGATATCCATGAGGAATTAGTTCGGGACCTGCTGAGCCACTTGGACACTCACAAGTCCATGGGGCCGGATGGGATCCATCCTAGAGTGCTGAGGTGAGCTGCCAAGCCGCTCTCCATCATTTTCCTCCAGTCCTGACTCACCAGAGAGGTCTCAGATGACTGGAAACTGGCCAGTGTGGTCCCCATCCACAAGAAGGGTCGGATGGAGGAACCTGGAAACTCCAGGCCTGTCAGCCTGAGCTCAGTGCCAGGGACAATGATGGAGCAGATCATCCTGGCAGCAATAACTGCACACCTGCAGGATGGCCAAGGGCTCAGGTCCAGCCAACATGGATTCAGGAAGGGCAGGTCCTGCCTCTCCAACCTGATCTCCTTCTATGCCCAGGTGACTGCCTGGTGGATGTGGGGAGGCTGTGGATGTGGTCTGCCTGGACTTCAGCAAGGCCTTTGACACCGTCCCCCACAGCAAACTGCTGGCCAAGCTGTTAGCTCGTGGCTTGGGCAGCAACACTCTGCGCTGGGTTAGGAACTGGCTGGAGGGCCGGGCCCAGAGAGTGGTGGTCAATGGTGCCACCTCCAGCTGGAGGCCAGGCACCAGTGGCGTCCCCCAGGGATCAGTGCTGGGCCCCATCCTCTTCAATGTCTTCATTGACGATCTGGATGAGGGGATTGAGACAGTCATCAGCAAATTTGCAGATGACACCAAGTTGGGAGCAGATGTTGGTCAGTCAGAGGGCAGAAGGGCTCTGCAGAGGGACCTTGACCGGCTGGACAGATGGGCAGAGTCCAATGGGATGGCATTCAACGAGTCCAAGTGCCGGGTGCTGCACTTTGGCCACAGCAACCCCATGCAGAGCTACAGGCTGGGGTCGGAGTGGCTGGAGAGCTGCCAAACTGAGAGGGACCTGGGGGTGCTGATCGACAGCCGCCTGAACATGGGCCAGCAGTGTGCCCAGGTGGCCAAGAAGGCCAACGGCATCCTGGCCTGCATTAGGAATAGTGTGGCCAGCAGGAGCAGGGAGGTCATTGTGCCCCTGTGCTCTGCTTTGGTTAGGCCGCACCTTGAGTCCTGTGTCCAGTTCTGGGCGCCTCAGTTTAAGAAGGACATCGAGACACTTGAACGTGTCCAGAGAAGGGCAACGAGGCTGGTGAGAGGCCTTGAGCACAAGCCCTGTGAAGAGAGGCTGAGGGAGCTGGGGCTGTTTAGCCTGGAGAAGAGGAGGCTCAGGGGCGACCTCATTGCTCTCTACAACTACCTGAAAGGTGGTTGTTGCCAGGAAGGGGTTGGCCTCTTCTCCCTAGCAACCAGCACCAGAACAAGGGGACACAGTCTCAAGCTGCACCAGGGGAAGTTTAGGCTCGAGGTGAGGAGAAAGTTCTTCACTGAGAGCGTCATTCGCCATTGGAATGGGCTGCCCGGGGAGGTGGTGGAGTCACCGTCCCTGGAAGTGTTCAAGAGGGGACTGGACGTGGCACTTGGTACCATGGTCTAGTCATGAGGTCTGTGGTGACAGGTTGGACTTGATGATCTTCAAAGTCTCTTCCAACCTTGGCGATACTGTGATACTGTAATAGAATCACCAAATCATTAATCCTGGAAAAGACCTCCACGGTTGAGCTCAGCTGTTGAAAACACAGCACAGCCACCATGAAACCATTTCCCAAAGCACCACATCTACCTGGCTTTTAACATCCAGGAATGGGGACTTCGCTACTCCCCTGGGCAAGCCATTCCAGGGCTTAACAATTCCTTCAGCGAAGAAAGTATCAAGAAGCTCGGCAGGTCTTGCTCACCAATTAACGCAGAAACACCTTGAGAGAGAGGTGTCTGAGACCCCTCTGCAAAGCTCATCCTCCGCCCTGGTTCTTGTGTTGCAGACCACACATAAATGCAGAGGAGGAGACAACCTAAAATCATTTCTCTGAGTTGAACAGGAGTGCTCACACAGTCACTGGAAATCCTCTTAATTGGTGTGGCCCAGTGGTGCATTTCAGAGCTGTTAGATCTGCTCTGGAGCTCTTTGCATGTCCTGGCAGTCACAGCCCAGTCATGGTTTGTTTATCGTATTCCCTGCGAGCTTCCGGATCCCAACAGTGGCACTGACTTGGAGGCAGGGAGGGCTGCAGTAATCCAATAAATTCTCATTAGGTTAAAATGCAGAAACATCTGCTGGGCTCATGAGCTGCTTGCTTGCTATTAACAAGCAAAGAATCTGCTCAATTTGAACCTAGAGTGAGCAATGTTTTAGGTCTGGGGACTGGTGAGGAAGAGCGAAAGTGACCTCCGACGTCTCCTGGGCAGCAGCTCCACTACAGTGCACCGCAAGCTCCTCAGGTTGACTTCAGGTGATCCTATCTCAAGGAGCACAAGAATTGCAGAAAAAAATGCTTTCACTCAGTGCTCCTGAGCTGGTGGTCAAAATAGTGAGGTGAGAGCAGTGAAACCAAGGAGAGCATGGTGAAAGAAATACCGGAATCCAAGCAAGGTAACCTCTGCAGTGCAAACCTGGCTTAAAATTACCAATAGCTTTTTAGAGAATTAAAGAGATTTTTGCAGAGGATGGTGCTTTCATTTCTATTTTCCCATCCAGGGTCTCAAACCTGACTGGTTCATTTCATAACGTCTTTCATTTTTTAGAAGAGGAAAGAAAAGCCTCCTGCCCCCTCCAAAAAAAAAACCAGCACAGAGCACACAAGCCTTAACTAGTCAGTAAGAACTGGCCTAAAGGGTGAGCATGTAGGTAGTGAGCATTGCACAAACTCAGCTACAACAAAACTAGTTCTACACTGATGCCAGTTACAGAAGGGAGAACATTATTAATTCTGGGGGTGGTGGTGGTGGTATGTGAAAGAGAGAGAGAGATTGATAACCTGAATAAAATGAGTCTTAAGTTTAGGATCCAAACTGACCCTGAGCATGCAGCACCATCAGAGAGTGGCAAACACAAATCATTGGTGTCACTTCTGCTTAGCTCCTGCTCTAGTGCTTCTGCAGCTCTGCGGTGTTGTTTGCGCAGTGCTAAAGATGGCAGCATCTAATTCTGTGGCTCTTACAAGGTGGAGGAACCTAAAACACTTCTGCAAAAGGCCAAACCAGAATCACTTAGAAAAAACATTCAGGGAAATCAAGTTGGACAAGTCCCGGTGCAAGCCCACTGCAAAGCCTTTGCTGGAGAGGCTGAGCTGCTCTAACCCTTGTTCTAACACCCGTGCGAAGAATCACCCCAGTGCTCAGCTGAAGGAGCAGAGTAGCCAGAACGCTCAAATCACTGCTGAGGATTCTTCTGAGACCAGCAGAGTACAGCCCCCAGCACTGCTCTGCTCTGCGACGAGTTCCATCACACAGCAGCCTTTCTGCTGATGTCTCCGCACACAAAAGCGAACTGATAGGCAGCCAGACTTGAGCGCCTAGCAAAGGTCCCCATCCAGTGGCCGGCTCCGAAGGTGCAGCCTGCTCAGAGCAGGGTCCTGCGGCGGGCAGCGCACAGGTAAGACCCGGGCAGTTCATGGATCTTGTCTGAGGGAGAAGAAATAACAGGTGAATAGCTAAGAATAACTCACTGCCCTCCCACTGGCTCATGCATAAGGTGCTGTGAAAAAAATATGGCACTGATAGTCACAAAATGACAGTGGTGACAATAGAAGGGACTTCTGGAGATCATCCCGGCCAACACCCTGTTCCAGCAGGGCACCCACAGCAGCTTGCCCAGGGGCCTTGGAAGTTCTGCAGAGGAGACTCCACAATCCCTCTGGGCAGCCTGCTCCAGGCCTCCAGCACTCTCACAGCAAAGTTTCTCCTCTTGTTCAGATGGAACATTCTGGTTTCCAGTTTGTGTCCATTGCTCCTTGTCCTGAATTTAGCCCCATCCTCTTGCCCCCCACCCTTTAGCTCTTGCTGAGCGTTGCTCAGATCCCCTCTGAGGCGGCTCTTCTCTGGGTTCAACACCCCCAGGGCTCCCAGCCTTTCCTCCTCACAGAGGTGCTCCAGGCCCCTCAGCATCCTTGTGGCCTCCACTGGACACTCCAGCAGTTCCCCGACTCAGATGCCAGGTGGACTTAAACCCAGATGAGGTTTGAGGTCTCTCTCTCTACATTCACTCTTCTGAACTTGGCAGTTTGGGTGCCAGTAAGCCACAGCTTGCCCCTGGCACTGGTTAGTGCGGCTACATCCACCACTGCACCTACTGTCTAGAATTAGCCCTAGGTAAGCCCAGATGGAAACAAAAGCTTGTGTGGGAGATGAGTGAAGATATTAAAACATGAAGGCAACTGCTGGAGCAGGGGAAAATAGTTTTATTTTATTTTGAGAGAAAGACAGAAGAAAGCTCCATTTGCTGGTTTCAAGCTCTGGTGTAACTGACCAGTCAGACAAGCTGCACCTCACACAGGTGTGCTGGCACTGCCTCAGTGGCCACTTGTCCATACCCTCCCCCTCAGCTGAAGTACCAATGCTTCACAACATCCAGTCCATGGTTCTCTTCACATACTCTTTGGTTATGCAGGGAAACTTCTTTACTGACTTCAAATGACAGGTTCTGCACCTGTGTAAAGCTCCTGGAACAAAGCAGCAAGTTCCATGAGTTACTCCATGAGGGACAACAGCTTGTGTGAACAACAAATGCTTGGCACTTGGATTTTTGCAGCATTCTACCATGGAGCCAGCAGAAGAAAAAAACAAAAAATTCAAAATGTGCATTTTCTTCCCAAAAGCTGGAATTCGGGGGGGGGGGGGGGGAAACAGACCCTTATGGCCTGTCAACAAAGGTTTTAGTTGTAATCTCTTCTATGGAAATGAAGGAGGGAAAGGATGTTTAGCATGGTTTCTCTCTCCTCTCGGTGATACTTCCCATGTGTTGACACAATACTCAAGGGAAAAAAAAAAACAAAAAAACACTTTTCTGTGCTGCTTGTAACCCCTCGATTTGCATTGTCATTTCGGACAGTGCTTCCAGTTCACTTCCTGTCTCTTGCAGGTCTCCTACACTTTTGCAGAGCTATTTTTGCTTGCTGAAACTCTCAGCTAAGTGTCAGCACATGGAATAGTTCACTTAAAACACACAAACCAACCCCAAAGATCTCATTTCTTTTTTTCCCCCGCAGGTAGGGCAGGGACAGAACCAGCGATGTCTGCTACAAACAGAGTTCAACAGTGCTACTATCCCCACAATCAACCCTCCTCCAATAAACATTCTGGATATACTTCCCTCTTAATGTTTAGCCAGTGAGTCTTTCCATCCCACTGTTGTAAATACCTTTGGAGCTCTACATCCAGTTTCTGAGAAACCTCTTTAAGCTCTTTCAGCATACTGCATGCTTTTGCACTTTCTCCTGAGTAGCTCGGCATCACTTCTGTCAGAAGTCCTTGGGTGATGGCTAGCTGCTTTTGCAGTTCATCTGCAACATCAGATGTCACAGACCTTATTCAGAACACATACAGTGGCCTCAGTCAATAGCAGACTGACCAATAGCTGGAGCAGCCACAGAACTAAAGGAGGAGAAAATCTTACAAACACATGGTGAGAAAATTGTAAAAGCCAAACATTTATGAAAAGTAACACCAGCAACAGGCTCTTAAAATCGCTAGCAAATCACTATGTATCTAAGTTCCAGTTCTACAGTTCTCTCATTCTGTTTCAGCCCTGTTTGTCTGCAGTTCCAGTTCTACAGCTCTAGTTCTTTCAGTACCAGCAAGTCTATCCACACAACTTTCTCTCTCAAACACAGAAACAAGAACAGGCCACAGTGTTTCCAGTTTTGCAACTTGCTTGCGCATTAGGAACAAGAAAGGAGGAGGAATGCTACAAATACAGTAAAAAGATGGAGGATAGCACAGAAAATAAAAACCTGCAGAAAAAAAAAAAAAAAAAAAAAAAAAAAAACCAAACCCAAAAAAAACCCACCTTGGTCAAGTGCAGTTCAGTGTGTAAACAGAGACAAGAACTATTCATAGCAAAGCATGGAACTAATGCTTCAGCCTGTGCCCCTAAGAGCTGTGGGAGCACACACGATTCCTTGTGGCCAGAGGGATGCAGCAGGTCAGAATTTTAACACAACAAATCGACTGGTTTTGAGAGTAAATCTGACAGTCACATTTCCATACCAAGGTATGCTTGTGTGTCTCCTTCCATGTGAATGTCCTTTGTGGGCAGCTCATGTCTAGTGGCATCCAGGGAAACTGCAAAGCTCTTATATTGCTCTTTGAGCTGTTCACAAGCAGGAACAAGGGGAGAGAGTATTTCCACCTGAAAAAGACATGATTGACCAACACTTCCCATCCAAGGGTCAGCATCTCAGCCCCAGCCACTACTGTTGGGATGCTCCCATGCTTTTCAGACACTTGCACTGTGAACTGCCCTGGCAGCTGGTGGGCTGCTGCTGCCCCTTGCCCAACAGATCCGAATTGTTCCTGCCGGTCCACCAGGGACAATCACCAAGTCAGAAAGGCCCTGGCTTAGGTTACTGGAGAGCACGATATGCCACAACAGGAGGTAGGTATTTCTTTTCAGGTGCATGACATTGTACCACTGAAGCAGTGCAATCTTCTCTGGATAAAGGACTGCTTTGTGAGTGAGCCTATTTAAATACAGAAGCATATACAGCCTACCTGTTTGTCTAATGCCTCACTGAGTTTCTGCTCTCTCTCTTTGAGTAGAATTTCACGCTTCAACTTGCAGAGCTTCTCCTGTTGCCTCTGCTTCTCTTCACACAACTTTAACAAGTTTTGTTCTGCTTTTTTCTCCATCTCAGAAAGATTTTTTCCTGCCTATTACACATAAAAAACCCTAAACAAACAAACATTCACAACTAAAGTAATTCTACATCGAAGTAATTACCATATTCTGAATAAACAAATGTAAGTCTCAGGACAGGTCAAAGAGCTTCAAAGTTAATGACTCTGAGACCTCCCTCCATCATCACTAATACTTTCTGTAAAGGAAAAATATACATGTGCAGCCCTAAGTGAACAAAGAACAAAGGCACTGCTACAGCCTTGAACTCTAGACACACGGATCTTCCAGACCTTCTGCATATCCCTACCTCAGAAAGAACCAGCATCTGATTAACAAACTGACACTGAATTTACTCTGAGAGTTTTTAAAGCAAACCACAGTTTTACAGCCACAAAAAATTGCAACCCCCAAGCTTTACGGGGCAGAAAACATAGACAAGAAATTAAAAGATTCATCAGGACCAAGTTCTCCTGTCTCAAACACCAAACACTTGAGTGACTCTCACCTTTATTCTTAGGTAAGTTAAAAGCAGCGTCTGAGATTCTAGCTCTTTGATCAGACCATCAGAATCATATCCCTTAAGATAAGAACATATTAGATCAGTTTTGAGATTTACACAACCATTTTTTAAAGCTCAAATACATTACTGGACAAAGTCCAACTTGTGCCCAGAATTGTCATTGTCAACAGTCAGCTCAATGAAAACCAGTTTGGCTTTTTAAACAATGCATGTCAATAAAATAAACTTCTCTGTGCTTTGTTCCACCATTTTTTACAGCACCTTCAGCAGACTTTTATGATACTGGTAGAGAAGTTGAAGTTGCAGTACTACACTGAATAAGGCCCCTAAATAAGGCACTTCAAATAAAGCTGGATCAACATCAGAAAATATTTTCAAGATAAGGTGATTAATTAAAAAGTCTGGGCAGGAATCAGAAAGAATCCACTTGAGGAGATACCACAGTTGCAGCAGGTTCTTTGGTCAGTGGTGAAACACCTGACAAACACTTCCAGCAGACAGACTTATCCTGTGATTTCTGCCAGAAGGTTTTAGGTCATCCCAAGACCTCAGAGCTGTTCTCAGGATTAAAGATAACCAGAAACCCTTCATTTCAGACATCTGAAACCAGACACATTAAGAACTGAATGCAGCTAGACTCACCGCTTGTGGTGGGTTCTGACGTGTCCCCGAATCTCCTTCCCAAGCAGATTTTGAAGCAGGAGTCTCTACGTGGATAGTTTTATCTGTATCACAACAGAAAAGTTACTGCTCTCTTCTACCAAAGCCTATAGGGTGGGTCAACAAAGCATCAAGGTCTTCAAAGGCAAAGCTAATTGCAAAATTATGAAGTGTATCAGCACAAAAGGCATTCACTCTGATGACCTGAGGTGCTGGTCACACGTGAGCATCTAGCTTTAATTGACAGATAGGAGTGATGGGATTTTCAGAAGGGCTGATTATCACTCACTCATTTTAGAGTGCTGTATTAGTAAGTTCTTCTGGATGAGGAATTATTAATGACATGCACCACAGGTGCCAGCAGGTACATCTTTATTTGTTATAAAGGGGGACGAGGTTGCGCCAGAGCGCGGCGCGGCACCGAGCCAGAGCCCCACCCCAAGTGAAGCACAGCTAACTTCCCCTAAGCACTCTAGAAGGAACATGGTGGTACAAGTCATGACAGAGAACTGTGTTCTTTAATATTTTATCTTAAACAAAACCAACAAAACCACCCAAAAGATACTAAAAATCAAGAGGTTACTTTAAACCTCCTAGGTCTTACTACATCTGCACAAAGACAGCTGGAATAACTTCACCTTATGAACCAAAATCCTTTTGTGGCTATAGAAGAACACGAGGATGACTTAGCAAGTTACAGCACACACATTAAATATAATATATCAAGAAACTGGGCATGAGTGGAAGCTTACCACCACAAATAGTTGAAAGATCGAGGTCTGGCCGACTGATTTTGTCTTCGCCTAGTAATGTGGACTGCAGCACACTCTTCTCAAAACTACTCTGATTTGATGATCTAGAGACAGCACCTGCAGACAGAAGCAGTTATCAAACTAAAAGAATTAGATGCTTTCACTAATATGAAGCAAACTTCATGAGGTCTTGCCAGAAAATTATTTCGGTAATTCTTGCAGAAGAAACAATACAATACAATACAATACAATACACCAGGTTGAAAGAGACCTTCAAGATCATCGCGTCCAACCCATCAACCAATCCAACCCACCTAAACAACTAAACCATGCAACCAAGCACCCCATCAAGCCTCTTCCTGAACAGCTCCAGTGAAGGTGACTCCACCACCTCCACAGGCAGCCGATTCCAATGGGCAATCACTCTCTCTGTATAAAACAAAACTGGACAGTTTCGCAGCTCAGGGTTTTCAGCCATTTACAACTGCTTTACTGACAAGATTAAGTACAAGACAGCAGGGCAGAGTAGAAGAGCAGATCAAAGCCCTGTGTGGAAAGCAAGGGAGATGCTTATTTTAGACAACCCAATTACTCAATTCTAGTTCAGTTCTCTGTCAGAACATCCAGATAAGAGTTTAATGCACTCATGTTTGCACTTCTTATTCCCACATCAAGTTTTTTAATTCCCTCTGTATACAGGTAACAGCTAGCAGTAATGCAAGCCATGCAAAATATCACATCTTAACAACACTTTAGTGTTGTTAAAGAGCTCCACAAGTTGGAAATCTAAATTCACAAAAGAACAGATTAAAAATTCTGGTAAAACATACCAGCAGGAGTTTTGCATTTCTGAGGAAGAACTGATCTTGGTTCAGTTGTACAAGATGGTTTAGTAGCAGACTTTGAAAAGGACTTTGCTGAAGTATCCTGCCAATCAAGAAACAGGTGAGACCAAAGGTGAGCAGTAATTGCTACTGGCAATGTGTCTTCCCTATAACTTGAATGCTGAAATGAACATACCCAGGGCCTCTGGATGCTTTGCAAGTCACCCGAGTACAGTCCCAAGATCCCTGTCCAGGCTGCATCTAATAACACATCACAACCACCCTCGGAACCCCGCAGTCACTTTTTGCTCAGGTCTCGCTGCCACACGTCCGAGCCGCCCCTCCCACCATTCCTATCCTTCTCTGAGAAACACCCGAGCTCGGCAGCGAGACGTCCAAGTACCTTCTTGACGTCTTTCTTATCGCACCGCAGGTAGCGAGACTTCACGACTCTTCCTCCTGAAGGAGCAAAGACAGAGCTCAGCCGTGCCCGACGCCGTGCTTCTCGCCTCAACAGGAGCCGGCTCCCCTCTCCCCCAGAGCTACCTTTCCGCTTTTCATTAGACGCTTCTCTATCCGCCATCGTCGTACTGGAGTCGCTCGCCAACAAGGACATCCTGCAAAGACAGAGCGGGAGATGACACCGCCCACGAACTAGCAGTCGACCCTCTCTCAAGCCCCCGTCGCCATTCCGTCTGAACCGCGCGCAGGCGGAGCGCCGCCCCCGCGCTCCAGGGCAAGAGAACAACGACGCCCGCCCCCTGGCGGCGTGGAGGACTACAACCACAGAATTCCAGATCCACAGAGAGATGGAACTCCAGAATCAGGGAGCTACAGAATCATCTTGCTTGGAAGAGACCTTTTAGCTCATCAAGAGTGGCAGGCATCCCTGGAGCAGGCTGCCCAGGGATGTTGTGGAGTCTGTCTCTGGAGGCATTCCAAACCCACCTGGACACGTCCCTAGGTGATTTAGTCTAGGTGATCCTGCTCTAGCAGTGGGTTGGACTGGATAATCTCTAGAGGTCCCTTCCAACCCCCACCATGCTGCGATTCTGTGAAGCCCAACCATTAACCCAGAGCTACCAAGTTCACCACTAAACCCTATCCCTCAGGACCACATCCACGCAGCTTTTGAACCCCTCTAGGGATAGGGACTCCACCACTTCCTCTGGGCAGCCTGCTCCATGCCTTGACAACCCTTGCAGTGAAGAAATTGTTCCTAACGTCCACCCTAAACCTCCCCTGGCACAACGTGAGGCCATTACTTTTTGTCCTATTGACAGGCATGAGGGTGTCCCCACACGGAGCTCCCACCTGTGCAGTTCCTGCAGGGGGCCTGCCCTCAGCACCACGGCAAAGAAGACACCAGGACCTGACAGCACCTACAGCATGACCGATCCCAAATCCTCCTCTGTTCCCAGGCCTTTGGTGGGAGGTGACCACCCTGCACCTTCATCTGATGACCCTCAAGAACACTACACTAGAGATCTCCTGTGCTGCCCCAGTGCTCTAGCAATGGCTCGGAAAGGTCCCTGAGCACCATCACCACCAGCCACCTCCACGGCAGGAGCTCTCACAGCACCAGCACCGGGATTCTTTGGTTTAAACATCAATCCACCCACTCCCGCTTCTTCACCGCAAGGCGCTGCCTCAGAGAGCACCTGCCTCCCGGCGAGCGCCCGTTCCCGAGCCGTGCTGGGAGCCGCAGGCGACCGCGAGCCCAGCCGCGAGCCGAGTCCAGTCCCAACCGCCGCAACCCAGAAGCGCCGCTTCGCGCGCGGACGCGTCACGAGGCCCCGCCGCGGGGTGGCGCATACGTAGTGCGCGCGCGGCAGTGGCTGGGCGCCGCCCTGCCTCCCCTACCCGGAAGTGGCGAGCGGGGCCTGTGGCGGGCGGCGCTGCGGGGCGCCGGCGCTTCACCGACTGGTTCAGGTAAACGGCGGCGAGGCGCGGCAAACCCGCTGGGCGCCTGCCCGGCCTCCCTCCCTCCCTTCCTTCCTTCTTGTTTATTTTTTCCGTCCCTTCTTCTTTCCGTCCCTTATTCCTTCCTTTCTTCCCTTCTTCCTGTCTTCCTTCCCTCCCTTCTTTTTTTTTTCTCAGAGGCGCCTCAGAGGGACTGGATCCCGCACCGAGCCCTGGGGCCGGTGTGGGGTGAGCGGGGAGCACTCTGTACGTATATGGAGGGGACGTCTGGAGGCCGGGGGCTGTGGGGCTCCCCGCTGCCTTCCCCAGGGCCGGGAGCTGCTCCGGGGCGGACCGGCTGGGGCCGGGGTGAGGAGCGGGCGGGAGCTGCGGTGTGCCTGGCTGCGGGGAGCTTGCGTGGACTTGTAGCGGCCGGATGGCAGATGTGTTGCTGCTGACTCGGTATGCGTCTGATGTGCTCTACAGCTAGACATGCCCTAAGGGAGCAACACGCCTCACTGCACGGCTGCACCTTCTGGCTCTCAGGGGGCAGCGGGGGAGATCTTGCCGGTTGTGTTAAGTTCCGTCCCTAGCTACTGATCTTTCCGCCACGCAGCCTCCTGCTTTCTTAGTTGATTTCTTTGACTCCTGGTATGAACAGCCTGGAAACTTTCACAAAGCTACCTCAGCATCTTTCAAACATTCCTTAAAACTCTCCAGGTTCTTTTGTTTCTTGTTCAGTTTTTGGGCAGTGCTTAGACAATTCGGTGCTGCTGCTGTCTTAAGGTTGTGCTTTATCATGGTGCCCATCATTGCCTAAGTGCTGCATGTCTCTAGCTGTATCTTTGGGACTGCTCTGTCTTTTTGGTGAGTTTGGTGTTGCAATCTCTGGCAAGTAAAGCTTTTGCAAGCTGGGAACATCTTTGTTACGTATTTGTAGACTAAAAGTAGCAGGCTACTATCCTGATTTTATGACTGTTTGTAACCATAGAATCAATGTAGGTGTGTGTGATCCTGATGTAAGATGACTTCCTACTGTAGTTTTTAGTCTTTATGCCTGTCTATAAGTATTTTGGAAAAATTCTTACTCATCTTTATTTGCAAGTTGTGATTGTAAATTGAGAAGTACTTTGGATGCAAATATATTCAGCATTCTTTGATTTCACCTTCTGGAATTGGGTGGCAGTATAGCAAAGGGCTGGAGGTGATCTCAGGCTTCTGGCAACTGCAATTAGCCTTTCAAAGATGTCATCATCATCCTCCCACAGAACTCCTCGAGGTGGTTTGGTATTGGTTTGTCTTCCTAGCTGTTTGCAAATAAGAGTTGTCATGGGTAATTAGAAGGGCTCTGATTTCAGATGTGTTAGCTGTAATACATGAGTTAAGTACTTGACCCTAAGTAACAGTGCAAAGTAACCTTCCATTCTAGTTTAGTGTGTTCCTGTCACACCCAGAAAGATTTAGTGAGCCTTTGGTGTCTTTAACTGGGAATCCTGTCAGGAGCAAACTTGTTTAACTTAGGGGAAGCAAGATGGGCAATTCCTGATGCCCACATGTATTCCTATTACCTTAACATTCATTGTGGGTCTCCTTAGAAAAGAGTTAATTTCACATTACCTTCATCTTTGCACTAACAATGACATTTTCAACCTTCTCTATGTGTGAAGTCCAGTAACAGTGATGCATCTAAGGCCATTTCCTTAATCATTAGTTTGTTATTATCCAGTGCAGGAGCTGCTGCAGTGATGTGACAGAACTGTTTTTGTAGATCTGCACAATTTGGGTTGGTTGGGGTTTGGTTGGTTGGGTTGAAGTTTTTTTTTGTTGCCTTGCTTGAACATGTGTCTCAATAAAAGCCTTTTTCAGTAGGTGAATGTTGTAGTTTCAGCAGGGGCAGGGCAGCTCTGTGCCAGTCTAATCAGAGGGAGAAGGCTCAGGTTTGTGTTTTTCTGTGGAACCTGAAGCACTTCTAGAATTGAATAATTTAGGAAGAGTAAATACAGCTGATGAAAAATTTAAATGAGGTTCACCTGGAAAGCAAAGCTTTGTACAGGCTGAGTTTTCTGACAATGATTCGAATGTCAGACCTTGAATAATCCTGGGTATGAATAACTGCTTGATAGTCTCCAAGATTCTTCTGGCTTGTGTTCTTTGCCTCTGATGCTCTCAGCTGTTTTGCTCTCATTCCTTGTTTTCATTTCCTTTGAATCATACATCTGTAACTCTTGACATCACACTTTGTATAGGAGTAACCTGTTATAGACCCTTAGTGTCACTGTGAACCTGAGTCATTCAGAGGAAGTAGAGGTCTGAATCTTAAGTACTTTGAGGGTGCAGATCGGGGTCTCAAGGGCCATAGGGTGTAGAGAGAGGGTAAATGAGAAGGAACTGCCTGTGATGAAGGCAATGTCTTTGAGTTTTTGCTGTATTATGTCACGTTACTTGCGCTGCAGGCCAGCTTCTCCGTGGTTAGGCAGTCTGTGGAGTAACTTCTCTGGCAAGGTTGGTTACGAAGAGTAGTAGCAACGGTAAATTTGCACACTCCATCCAGAACTCCGCGTGGCGTCACAAAAGCTTTTCACTAAAGAAAACCAAGGATCGAAGGTTATTTAGTCCAGCAGAACTTCCTGTGACCAATAAAAATATAGAAATATTAATAGAAAGCTGAACAAATTTCAGATAATTGGTAGTTGTCTGAAATACTGAAAAAAATTAGCATTAATTATGATCTTCTAAAAGCAACTGAATGTCCTTATGACAGGAGGTGAGACAAGGGTTGAGGCCTTTGTCTTACTTGTAATGCAGTTAATTGTGGAAACTTTAGGGTGTGTCTATAGCCTATTATCTTGCTGGAAATTCCTTGTTTTGCAAATTAAGGATCAGTAATAGCTGAATATTTTTGAAATTGCTAAATGCTTTCAGTCGGATCAGAGGAGTCTCTCCTGGGAGTGGTCGTTGGCCATTCTGGTATTCAAGCATATTAGACTTCAAGTTCTTGTGATGTTTCTGCTTTTGTCTGCAAGATTACCCAAAGCACAATGGAAGAAGCTCGGGTCTTTCAGTCTGAGGAATGTAGCACTGGCAATGTACATGAAAATGTGAAGAAGTGGAATATTATAAAGTTCATCCTCAACAATTTTGCAGTAATGGTAGCTTTCCCTTTTTAGCTTGGCTGTGATTCATTGGCTAAATATGTGGCTTCAAATGATGGCCTTATTTAAACTAAACAGATACCCTGTGCTGATTGGGGCAAAGCTCTCCTCTAGAATGTTAGTGTTAGTGAGTGGCCAGTGTTGGCTTTAATGCCTAGTAAAAATTTAATTTGCTTAACGGAGACTTGAAAACAGAAAATGCCATCAAAATTAGCATGTAGAAGTGGAATGTTTGGGTTACTATTTCTATTAATGTCTGAGCAAAAAGCAAAATTACAGCTTCATGATACATTAAGTAGCCTACATGTTGTAATTCTGTGCATTTCTTCTACAATATAATAGCTGAAATGTTGCCTTGCTCAGTGATTTTAGTGGCAAAGATAATCAGTCTTCCATAATCACTCCAGCCCTGTGGTCACTTGGATTGTTTGGTAAGTCCAGTGGCTTTTATTTATTTCTTAAGCAAATAAAATTGCTAATTGCTAGGTAATAAAAGTACAGCATTAGACTGTTGCCTTGTAAACTCACTCTGTTACCTCTGCTAACAAACACACTGTTGATAGAACTTGCAAAGGGTGGGGAAGGGGAAAGGAATAAAATCATGAAAAGAGACTTTAGATTGGTTAGACTTGCTTGGAATTATTTTTCTTAGCAGACCTGTTGGAATTATCCTTCTAGCACAGGGCTGAGTATAAAGTGGTCTGTGACTGGTACCTGATAGTTAAATTCGTCTATCAGTACTTCAGGTTTACTTCTCTTCAATATCACTTGAAATGAATGCAACTGTGTATGTGGTACTGGGACTGTGAAACTGTCTCAAGGGTACAAATCATATATCACTGTATCCTTTAACGCTAATCCTATGCAGCTGCTGCCCCACTCATGCTCACTGAATTAATGCAGGCTAATGTTTTTGAATGAAGGGTTACAATCCAAAGCTTTGCATCTCTAATGGACTTTTTCTCTTGCCCAGCTCTTTTTGCTTCTGTAAAAGAGGGCTTTGGTGAAAAGAATGCTTCGCTGTGTTCTGTAGACACTGATGACTGGCCTTAGTAAATTTAAAGTACTGTGAAGATGTCTATTTGTGCTACAAATGGCTTGTCACAAGTCAAACATTTTAAGGAAAACAGGAAGAAGTCAGACTGTGGAGTCTAAAATTAGTTGATGTAGATCTAGTGCCAGCTTCTGCCTCCCACTTCTTAAACTCTCTAACACACATGCATTGGAAAGGGGCTTCTTAGGATATTGAAAGAAATTGAGGTAGCTTGGCAGGATTTCCATCTACAGAAAGCACTCAACAGTGATGTTCTGTGTGCTGACCAGGACGGTGTCTTTATTACCTTCCTCCTATTTCTTTTTGATTCAGATGTTCTCTGCACCTGAACTTAGGCTTGTGCTTCCTTGATGAACCAAAGTGCATTGATTCCAACTGCTTAATTTTTGTAAATAGAGGTCATAAAATTAGAAGGAGTTGTAATCATCCTTTCAGAGCACTCCTGGCATAAATGAGAGGGTGGTACCTAATTAACTTTTCTAATTAAGAGGCACTTCTGTGACTGGGGCCTGGCTGAAGCACTCAGGCCTCATTGTTGGTGTCAGAGAAGTTTTTGCGGTGTAGAGTAGCTTCCTGCTGCCATTTAAGCCCAGTTTGTCTGGCTTTGCATTCCAGCCACTAGTTTGTGTTACAGCTTTGACCTCCAGACTTCTGATTTTTGCCAAGCTCTAGTTCTCCATGCAAGGACTTCACTGATAGTAGTCTCCTGTGCTTCTCATAGACAAAGCGTTAGAGCATCTTGCTGTGAGGGGGTGTTTTCTAGCAGGTTTGTTGTTGCTATTCTTGTATCAGCTTCTTAACTGAATTTCAGGCATATTCTAGATGCAGTACTGGTCACCTTCTGAGTCCAAGGACTACATGTCTGCCTACCTAAATGCTCCTTTACTGTTGCAGTCAGTGTAATTTTGGTGGTGTTTGGAGAATACCATGTTTAAATGATTACTTGCTGTGGTTTCCAAGCCTGTTTCAGGGTGGCTCCCATTCCATCCCTCTGGTATGGATTGTTTCATGCATAAATTTGAAGATGCATCTATAAACTGAGCCAAAAACTGTTTAGCATTTGCTTTCTTTCTCCTGTGCTACTCAACTACATAGTGGTTTTAACTTTCTGGTTGCTTACTGCCATCTCAGTCTCTCTGTGATACGTTCCTCATCAATAATGCTTCTCTTTCTTTTAGAGTCATCATGAAAATGTTTGCTTTAAGACAGGAGTCCACCTTCACTAGAATCTAATCCTCCAGTTGCTTGATGATAGTCCTTCATTGAATACTGGCACTCATTAGGTAATTGACTTACAACTGTCCAGTGTGTGCTCTTCTCAGGGTGCTGTTTGGTTGAAACTGCTCACTGAGGGGACTTCCTCTGTCATACCAGACTGTGTGTCTGAAACCAGCCGCTGGGGGAGAAAAGGAAGTCTGTACAGGAGTGTCTCCCCTCAACTGGTTGCTTAAATACCGGGGAAAATAAATGCTCACTGTTGTTCGTTTTTTTTTTTTTTTTTTCCCTTCCTGTTTGTGCTCCAGATTTATCTTCCCCACGAGCAACGATCTGCTGTAGATTGTACTGCAAGTTAAGGTGCTTGAGCTTCTGTAGATTAAGAATGCTTTACGTTTGCATAATTACTTAAGAGGTACTTCAGATTATTAGCTCGAGTGTGACTAGAACAGGAAATGGAGACTGGACTTTGAGCTCCCTGGTCCATCCTTCTGTATGACCAAGTTCTTGCAATGAGCTCACTTGCATGAATGAAGAGTGAAATGTAACAGGGGAAAAAATTCTGGGAAGGATCATCCAGCTTGAGCAGAGACGTGCTGTGGTTTGTCTTGCTGCCTGTGGCTTGCTTAGCCTTCCTTTTGATGAGTAGCCACTAAAAACGATCCAGCTTGCACAACAGTGTCTTCTGTAAGCTCACTGCTCAGAGTTCTCTCAAAGCGTAATTCTCTGCTGTTCAGGAGGCAGATCTGTCATATGCCTGTGGAGTGATTCATTCCTTGCAGTGGAAGTGGCAGCTAAATGCTTCCAACTCTGGGTTTTAATTTGAAATAATTGCTCTCAGTGGCCTTGTGCAAGTTCCTGTGCAGTTGTTCAGTGACTTCCCTGCTCTTTTTTTGTTTGTAAGTGTATAATCAGAACACCCTGTTCTTGAAACAAAAGGAGGTGCTTCGTTTTACTACCCATCAATAAGCTTATTAAACTACTGAACTACAGCAGAGTAAGCAAACCTAGTCCTGATGATCTGAGCATATTCAGCTGCAGTGGAGAGAGTAATCACCAGCACGAGCATGGTGTTAGTAAGTCTGGAGGCTTTCAGCTTGACAGGGGGAGGCTGACTTCCACGAGGTTGATGTTAGATTGCTGGCCTGCAGCAGGGGTGAAAGAAGGAAAAAGATTTGTAGTCTCGTGCATGAGTTTCCTGAAACCCAGTGAGGCAGGACACTCACTGTTGATGGGTACAAAGGCTTGTGAATGGAGTTATTTGGGATCTTGGTAGCAGAATTGAAAAATGGTTGCACTGATACTGTTTTGACTTTGTTGCCTAAAATGGAACAAATCCCAAAAGCATGTTGAAATGTTTCTGTGGTTGAGGATGTGTCTCACTGAAGTGAAATGAGCAGTCTCTTGTCTGGGTAAGTGATGTGTGTTTAAGAAATCATGGTGGTGTACAGGGCCAGGAGTTGCTGGCAGCAGAAGAGTCTCTGGGGGTGCTGTACCTGTCCTGTACCCTTCATGAAGAAAGGTCAGTTGTGGGAAATGAAAAAGGTGTGGATCTCAGTATCAGAACCATCTTCCGCCTTGCAGTTCTGCACTACTCCTCTGCTGCAGTTCATGGCTGCTCTAAACTCTCACTGCTGATTTAAGAACTGATCAAACCCCATTTCTGCCTCTTAACTGCTCATGCAGCTTAGGTGTTTATGTGGGAAGATGAAGAAATATTTGTGCAGCCATGCAAACAAACAGTCAGAGGAATGGTTAAAACTAATCTGGGAAAGCAGGGAAGTTTTAATGGAGGGATTTAGCCCAGTTCAGTTTGTTTTGTGGCTGTGCAAATGCTTGTGCTGCTGTGAGAGGGAGGGATGGCACAGGAACAGAAGGAATAGTGAAAAGATAGATAATGTGGCAGCTACCCACTGCGTAAGATAGGCTGAGTGCATTTGTTCTTCACTGATTTTATTATTTAAGAACTATTCTCAGGAAAATAACCCCTGGTACATCTTGTATGCTAGTATTTAACACCTGACTTCTCTCTTCTATCTTTTTCAGACAATGGGCACTGCATGTTAAGCAGGGGTGAAGACTGAAGCCCATTTGGGGACAGAATGAGTTTGAAAGATGCTGATGGTGCAGTTTGCCAGGCAAAGGCAGCCTATAATCTTCATATTTACCCCCAGCTCTCAACAGAAAGTGCTCCCTGTTGCAAAGTGACAGCAACCAAGGACAGCACCTCTTCAGATGTCATCAAGGATGTCATTAGTATCTTAAACTTGGATGTCTCAAAACATTATGTGCTCGTGGAAGTGAAAGAATCGGGTGGTGAAGAATGGGTGCTTGATATAAATGATTCACCTGTGCATCGAGTTCTGCTCTGGCCTCGCCGTGCTCAGGATGAGCATCCGCAGAAGGAGGGGTACTATTTTCTCTTGCAAGAGAGAAACACTGATGGGACCATCAAGTACGTCCCGATGCAGTTGCTTCCCAAGGAGACGGATGCACGGCGGTTGGTGGAAAGGGGTTTTCTTCCCTGGTATCAGGAGGACTTTGATGACTTATGCAACCTCCCCAGTTTAACAGAGACAACTCTCCTGGAGAATCTCAAATGCCGCTTTCTGAAACACAAGATTTACACTTACGCAGGAAGTATTCTCATTGCAATTAACCCCTTCAAGTTCCTGCCCATTTATAATCCTAAGTACGTCAAGATGTATGAGAATCACCAACTTGGGAAGCTGGAGCCTCATATCTTCGCCATTGCTGACGTGGCTTATCACACCATGCTCAAGAAGCAGGTTAACCAGTGCATCGTGATTTCGGGGGAAAGTGGCTCTGGGAAAACTCAAAGCACAAACTTCTTAATTCACTGCCTCACAGCACTGAGCCAGAAAGGGTACGCAAGTGGTGTGGAGAGAACTATTCTAGGAGCAGGACCAGTTCTGGAGGTAAATTTATGCTAAACCTGCCTTCTGTGAAAATTCTTTCTTGAAAACTTTTCACTGCTGTTTGAATCCTGCTTTGAGTCCCCTCTGTGCCTCGGGCTGCACTGGCGTTTGGTTGCATTGCCCGAATGCTTCTAATTGACTTTCCTTAATTCATCCTTCTGTTCAGTTGACTTCCTGTTGCTTTTAGTTGATATTTGACTTAACTTTCCACCACTGCACACGAATTCTGGGGCAGAGGTTACCTGTGTTCTCAATCATAATGTCTTGATGGCATTTGAATCAAGTTGTAAGTAAATGGTTTTTATGGAAAGATTGTTCCACTAAAACATGAATGGCTCTGTGCTGTCCTGCCTGTGTGTGCCGGCGTGTCCTGCAGCAGGTTTATCAGCTCCCTTCTTCAGGGAGCTATTCCCTTTCTGGAATTGTTTGCTTTGAAGAGAGCAACACTGTTAGCTGGGGAGAAAGTGTGAGATGGTTTTGGATTTTATTGCTAGAGCATTTCCAACAGGAAGTGAGGAGGAGGGTACAGCTGGCCTTGCCTTAGGTAACAGCAGGGCAGACTTATACTGGGCTTTGAGACTTCCGTCTCTCCCCTTTATTCTCTCATCTGAAAGGAAAAACTGAAAGCTTGGATGGATGTAATGATCACTCACGGCAGAATCTTCTACAGCAAGGAGATGGCACATGGCCACTGGAATTTTTAGGTTTAAATATTCTCAAATGTAGCAACACTTTGTTTAAAAAAGTAATAAGCCATTTTAAATGCTTACAGGCAAGACAAGAAAAAGCAAGGAAATGGAACTTTCAAATGTGCTACATTTGTGATTGTGGAAAGCTTTTTTACAAAGAATGAGGAATCTATGCAAGTTCTTTTTTGCCTTGCTTTCTGCCTGAAAGAAGAAGTAGAATAGTTTGAGGTTTGTTGGTTGCTGGAGTTCAAGTTTGCAGTTCTAAACAGAAAACAGGAAGGGGTCACTGTGGAAAGTGCTGTTTGATCAGCTGATCTCGCTGCTGCTAATAGAATTAACTGTTTCAGATCCTGGCCTACCAGATGTGAGGCAGCTGTGTCAGACCAGGTAGAGATGTATGATCTTGTGTTGTGGCCTGTGCATTGAATGGGAAAGATGTGTGTCCCTAGCTTCAAAGCTGAAATTAAAAACGTTTCTGGAATCACAGGCAGATGTTGTCTGTCTGGGAACGCTCGTGAAGAGAGAGATGTTTGTGATCTGCAGTGAGATTGGCTGTCATCGGTACTGCAGCTTCTTCAGACTTCCAGTGGGCATTTGGTAATGCAAGGGGAAATGGCCAGAAATACAATGACCAATTTAAAGCTCAGATTGCAAACTTGTCAGATGTACTCCAACAGCCACACTAGAGTCTATTCTGAAATGTGGGGCCCTCCTCTAAAATACTCAGAAACTTACTTCTCTGTTCACATAACTCCAGTGCATATCAAAAAGTGGTGCTGTGGTATGTCTAGAACACAGAGACTTCAGCTCAATCTCTCCTACTTTGGATCCAGCAGAGCAGGTTCAGTGCACATGGAGGCTTCCACATTCCCAGCATGGCTGTGATTGTGCAGCTCTGGTGGCTGACAGTCATTCAGAGCAGCACCGCAGTCAGAGCTCCATTGCGGGGAGCCATGCAGGGGTACCTCCCTTTGCTTTGTGGAAGTTAAACTTTGCTGTTAGAGTTGGTCACTTCCAAACCCAACTGGTGACTCATTTGGGTTTTTACTTAAGGGAACTGAAGTGCTACCAGGGAATTTTTCTTGAATGGATGTTTCAGGGGATTTTTTGCATGCAAAGTTCTGTAGCCTGCCTGAACTATTCAAGTATGTTCCATTCAATCTGGAAGTTTTGAGTCCTCTCGGAAGGTTGACATGTACTCTGCACTGAAGTCTGACTCCCTGGCTCTTCTGATGTACAAATTGTTTGCGTTTTGGCTCAGGACTTCCTCTTTTTTATTTTCCTAATACATAAGTAAATGGTGTGTTTCTAGGCTGACCTGTAAAAGTGCAAGGAGTTAAAGCAAGCATTTCTAGCATAGAGGCAAGCACACTTAGTGTGGTGTGGAGGTGGATTTACAGTTTCATCATCACATACTTAGTGCACTTGGGAACATGTCTCAAGCTGCACCAGGGGAGGTTCAGGCTGGATATAAAGAAGCAGTTCTTCACAGAGATTGGCCATTGGAATGTGATGCCCAGGGAGGTGGTAGAGTCACCATCACTGGAAGTGTTTAGGAAGAGACTGCTTGGTGCTGTGGCTTAGTTGATTAGATAGTGTTGGATGATAGGTTGGACTTGGTGATCTCAAAGGTCTTTTCCAACCTGGTTAATTCTGTTCTGTTCAATCCCGATTTTGGGTTGGCCAGCTTACCTCTGTTCAAAGCTGTAAGTGGTTTGCAGGTAAAGTCTTGTTAATACTTTAGAAATTGTGAATGATTAGGAGCTAGACTTTGAAGAAGGGAGTTTAACCCCTACCATGAAAGGAGATTTGACCTTAAATGTTGCTTGATATTAGCTTCTCAGACATCTGAGAAGTACAGGATATTGAGACAGTGTGATTAAAAATTAAGTACAGTGCTAGCACAACTGCTGTCGGATGGCCTAGTGAAAGAAAAGCTGATCATGCTTAACTTGTCAAAGTGTGTTGGAGAATATGGTAGCAGGGATTAAACTTTAAAGTTAAATGCCACCCAGAAAAGATTCCTCACCCAAAATGTTCAGCAACTTGGAATGTTCTCTAAAAGTTGTAGATGTTAAAGACTCTCATGAGAAAGCCATTCAGTGCATGAAAACTTCCCTAAAACTGATAATATTAGATCAGCTTGCAAGAATTTGCTGTATGCTTTGACTAAATACCAGACACATGAGATCATAAGAGCCTTTAGTTTTAAAGTGGATTCATTGCTTACATGAATAATCACTAAGAAAAGTTTTCAGGAAGCTTGGGCTATGGGATTTCTTCACTCTGTAATGCCAAAACATTTGTTATTAAAAACATAACCTGGCCAGACTGGCTGTGCTGTGTTTTTGTTTCTGGAATGTAACTGGTAAGTTAGCTGGTCACTTCAGCTGGCAATAAGAAGTTTTTCCAGAATGAATTTGCAAGTCTGCTGTTATGGAGCCCGGCAGAGTTCACTCCACCACTGAGGGGAAGTCGAATGGTGTCATTCAGAGGCAGCTGAGCCACTGTTGATGAGATGGGACCAGGTGCTTGATTTACTGTTTCCTGTGCTGCTGTTGCTGAACTTCCGCTTTTGCTTTGCTGTTTGTTTTACAGTTTGGTAACTGTAAGGAGCTGGCCTGAATTTCATGCAAAGGTTCATAAGCATTTGTATGCAGCACAGGCCCTAAACAAAGTTAATCTGGGTGATGAGTTGTTGGCTGGCAGCTGCAGAAAGGTGTCACTGCTTGCTTTGACCGGTCCTCAGCACACAGGTAGTGTGCTGGCTAGAATTGAGAAGGTTGAACTCCACCTCAGTCATGTACAAGTGTTGCTGGACACAAGGCCAGGGGTGTCACTGGCCCTGGAGCTGTTAGAGAGCCAAGCAGACATGGCACTTGGGGCCGTGGTTTAGTGGCCATGGTGGTCTTAGGTTGATGATTGGACTCAATGATCTTAGAGGTCTTTTCCAACTGAAACAATCCTGTGAATCCTCTCTGGAAACCCACTGACTTTTCTGACGTTACAGCAGAATTGCCCTGTGGGTTTTTACCCTACACAGGCAAAACTCCTTGTACTTATTCCTTCAGGTCAGGAATAATGGTTGTCTGAAGAATTATGGATGTTCTCCCAGGCTGAGAATTTCTGGGGTTCTCTGAACTCTAGAAAGCTGACAGTAGAAATCTAGTTGTAAGAGAGCTTTGAGCGAGGAGCTCTTTTGGAAATAGTAATTGAGGCCAATTTGCACTCTCTACCTGTGATAACCTTTCCTGTACTCTTAGTAATATCTGAATGTGTCATCCTCCTCCCTCAGTCCCTCAAATATTGTTGTGTGGGACGAACGGTAAATAGGTACAGGTATGTGAGGAGCAGTGGGGGCTTCCTAAGAAGCCTTGTTGGGACCTGTATGCTGCCACTTCCATAGTGCAGGTTAGCAGGAGGCTGAGTAATGAGCAGCTCTGCACTGGCATACTTTAATTGAAAATTAACTCATTTTGCTTTATGACAGGCATTTGGGAATGCGAAAACAGCACACAACAATAACTCCAGTCGCTTTGGAAAGTTCATTCAAGTCAACTATTTAGAGAATGGTATTGTCCGAGGGTAAGTACAGTGTGAGGCTCTGCTGGGGCTGAGCTCTCTACTTTCAGGAACTGCTGAAGAATCTGTGTGCAAAATGCTACCTTAGCGAGGATCTGCTCATGTGAGAACAGCTTGGGCTGAGGAGTGCTTAAGACTCTGACTTGGCATCAGTAGTTTGTGTGCAAATAGTTGTGTAGTTGTGTGTCTAACAGCATGCCATAAAACAAACTCTGTCAGATCTTGCTGGGTAAAGAGCCCCTTAAATCTTTAATGCTGGCATCTGCAGAATGCCCAGCAGTGTCAGGCATGTGGTCAGGATGGAGCTGTGCTGGTTCAGGTGCACAGTGCTGATGTGGAGCTCTGCCTGAAGCTTGCCGCCCTGCGGTGCAGTGACTGCTGGCTGGTGCTCCTTTGGCTGCTCTTGGTGTTTGCAGTGTACAGTAGCCCAGGTGCCCGGGAACTCTGTGCTACATTTGCTTTGAGTGTTACTCTGAAAGAAAATTGACATTGTTTCAGACGAAGCCCCACTAGCTCAGGACTTTGGTTCAGTTTGAATATGTTTGTTTTGGCTTCAGCATGAGAAAAAGCTGCTCAAGCTTTAGCCTCACTCACTGTATCCCGTGTCAAGGAATTCAGATTATCATTTAGGAGATTTCTTTATCAGGCCATAAGGGTGGGCAGGCTGGCTGATTTGAGACTGATTTCTATACCAGCATAAAAATCTAGCAGGTTTGTTAGGGTGGGAAGCAGACAGCTGTCCAGGATGTTTGGGGGGGTCTTAGCCTTTACATTCCTGTTGATCTCAGAGCAGATATCATTAGCACTCTGCATATCTTCTTTCCACTTGCAGTTTTTCATCAGCACTTTTCTTGCTCTGTCTGCCTTTCCCCAGTTGTGTCTACTTGGAGCAAGCACTGCAGATAGGTGTTTCTTAGGCCCAGCTACAGTCTAAGGCATGCAGAAATTTTTACTGTAGATTTAACACAGTATCTAGCTACTCTCTTATGTATTTAGTGCAGCTTTCACTATTTGAACTCTCTTGACAGTGGCTGTTTGTGAGGTCTTCTCTTTGACCTTTATTATTTTGCTGTTCTTTAGGGCTGTCGTTGAAAAATACCTGCTTGAAAAATCTCGCCTGGTTTCTCAGGAAAAAGATGAAAGGTAAGAGGTGAATGCAGTTTACTAACACAGTTACCATCAGTGCAAGAGTTTAAGACCATCTAGAGTATCTAAAAGAGTCAAAAAAAAAAAAGGCATCTAAAGAGTGAAAGCAAACCCATTGTCTCTTCATGAGAGCAATGTGCTGCCTTCCTAGGAACTACCACGTCTTTTATTACTTGCTACTTGGAGTCACTGAGGAGGAACGTAAAGAATTTCACCTCAAGCAACCTGAAGATTATTTCTACCTCAATCAGGTAATCTCTGACAGGAATTTACCAATGCATGGACAAGTGTGGTCTTTTGGGTTAAAGATAAAATGGATTATTCTTGTTTTCTTGCCATGCTAGGGCTCTGTTCTTTGCCTTTAATTATGGATCTCTCTGTACAGCATAACTTGAAAATTGAAGATGGGGAAGATCTCCGACATGACTTTGAGAGATTAAAACAAGCCATGGAGATGGTTGGCTTTCTGTCAGCAACAAAGACCCAGTAAGCAGAACCCTCAGCATTCATAAAGTCGTCTAAGCTTTTGTAACTGATAGCTAGTTAAGATTCATGGCTGTGTATGTGCTGGGATCACATTTAATCCAGGAGAGAGCAAGGAGAGCTGAGTGAGTGCTTGAAGTGGAATTAAGTCTAGTAACCTCTTCTAATGGACTCACAAGAATGATTCTTAATACAATGCAATTTTTCTTCCTTAGGATTTTTTCAGTACTGTCAGCTATTCTGTATTTGGGCAACGTTACATACAAGAAGAAAGCCACAGGGCGTGATGAAGGGTTGGAAGTAGGACCTCCTGAAGTGTTGGACATTCTTTCCCAGCTTCTGAAAGTAGAGTATTCCTCTTCAGCTCCAATGTCTGATGCACCTTTTCATCTTGCTCTGCCATGGCATCTTACCTGCATATCTTGTTGCCCAGTTTGCTATATCGAGGGCTGGGTTATGTGACTTATGGGAGGGGAAATGGAGGAAATTGGTGAAATTATTTGGGTTAGGGTTGTAATATAGGAATTTGTTTACTCACTTATTGGAGAGCTATTTAGTAGAGAGATTCTTCACCATCACAGGGAAACATCTGACTGAGTCTAGGCCAAGAGTTGCCTAAAGAAGTTGAAGAATTGTGAGGATGGATGGAAAATGTAACTGTTGTCTAGGAGCCTGGGCTTCTCTGAGCCAGTTTTTTGTTGCTACTCTGTTACTCAGTGGGGAGCCTGAGGGTGACTGATTCTTGTTCTTGCTTGTTTTGAAGGTTAAACGAGAAATTCTAGTAGAAGTGCTAACAAAAAGAAAAACTGTGACTGCTAATGACAAACTTATTTTGCCATACAGCCTCAATGAGGTGAGTCAGGAGCACTGGCAGGGAAACTGAAATCCCTACCCTTGCTTTGTGCTGCACCAGCTGCTGCAGCTCGCCCTCACCTTGAGCGGGAGGTGTGGGCATTGAAGGGAAATGCTGGGTTTGTGTCTCAGGTTTGTAACCTTTGGGTGACGCTGCTTTCAACTAGAAATGGGGTTTTTAAACAAAGCTCTGAAGATGGTTTGATCTGCAGGCAATAACAGCTCGTGATTCGATGGCCAAGTCCCTGTACAGTGCTCTGTTTGACTGGATTGTGCTGCGCATCAACCACGCACTCCTCAACAAGAAGGACATGGAGGAGTCTGTTACGGTGAGCTGCTCTCCAGAGTAAGTCTGAGAGTCATAGAGTAGTTTCAGTTGGAAAAGACCCTAGGATCATCCACTCCAACCATTCTCTAACCTACCAGGGCTGAGGCTAAACCATGTCCCTCAGCACCACATCTCTGCAGCTTTGAAACACCTCCAGGGATGAGGATTCAGCCACCTCCCTGCAGCCTGTGCCAGGCTTTAAGAACCCTTTCAGGGAAGAATTTTATTCTCGTGTCACATTCACAGTGGACTTCACTGCCAGCGTTCAATCGGTGTCGGTGCTGGCTGCAGGAGTTAACTGCTGTCAGTTCGGTCACTGTATGACAGGTTGTTTAACTACATGTCTGTGTCTTCTTTCAGTGTCTGTCCATTGGTGTTCTTGATATTTTTGGATTTGAAGACTTGAAACCAACAGTTTCGAACAGTTCTGTATAAACTATGCAAATGAGCAGCTTCAGTATTATTTCAATCAACATATTTTCAAACTGGAACAGGTAAGAAATGAAAGTCGCTGAAACAGGCTTTTGTTTTTAAATCAAGTGCTCCTATCTTATGCAAACTGACTCAGTACTCTGCAAAACCCCATGGCATGAGTTTTGTAATTGCTTCAATATATCTCCAAAAAATCTTACTTTTTAATCTCTTAAATATTGCCCGTTGTTCTTTGAAGGTTGCAGCTCTCAGTGCTCTACATGTACTAATGGTAGTGGGGTCTTGTATTAAGTCTCCACTAGATTGCAAGAAGCTAAAAAGACATTAGGCAATCCCAGCAGAATTCACATAAAACTGAACTTTGAGATTTCAAGTCTGTAGGTGAGGTGTTTTTTTCAGGTTTCTGTTTTGTGTAATGGCAGATTATGAGTATTTAATAACTAATCTTTGCTGCTTCTTCCACCTGACTGCGCTTAGGGGATACAATTGGCTGTTGCTATTGGCAGTAGCTCTGAAATCCTGCTGTTGTTGGCCTCTGTTGATTTACTTGTTTGCAGATGCTATCATCTTACAGAGCTAACAGATCCTGTCTCTAGACTGCAGCTTGCTCTAGACGTGGTTTGTGCAAAATCTTTCTTGGATCACTGCTGAAGAGAAGAGGTGTTCTGCAGGGTGGTGTCCTGTGCTGTCACCAATGTGTAGATAACTTTTTAAAAGAGGAGAGTCACCGAAGGTCCCTTGTCTGTTCAGGTCCCCGTTGGTAGCTTAGGACAGCCATGGCTAGCCGGGGTAAATAGTGACGTTGTTTTCTTCTTTCTAATGCCATTTTTCAAATAGGCTTAATCTTGGAATGACACATTTCCTGGATCTCTTGCAGCATGAGGGCCCTCAGGACCAGCTCTATATCTTTTAAAGAAAGGCTTTTTGTCTGTGAAAGTGGCATTTCAGTTGCACAGGTGGCATGCACACAGCACTCTGGGCCTGGGCAGGCTGAGTTCTACCTGCTTAGAAATAATCAATTGCTAATCAGCATCAGAACAGGGAGAGGTGCTCCTTGTCTTTCCTTAAGTATACGCTTGCAGAAGCAATGTGTTGTGCAGTGTAGGTATTTTGCATTACTATCTTGCTAGTTTTTCTTCCTGTGGGTATTTAGAGCACTAAGAAAGCGTGCTGGGTTGGTTCCACACCTTAATGGGAAGCTTGTCCTGTCAAGCCTTTGCTGGATTGTCACTGCAGCAGAAGAGCTTCATGCTCTCTTGACAGAGCTCTCCAGCTTTTCTGACCCTCAGGACATACGTTGCTTCCTCAGGGCTTCACTGCCTGGTTTGGGACCTCAGCTTCATCTCCCAGTGCAATTTGGAAGTTCTGGAACTTGGTATTTAAATATTTGTCTTTTCCCATAATATGAGAGCTATGGAAGAGAAAAATACACTTGAATTCCTTCAATAGCTGCCTACCCACAGTATTGATGTAATGCCTTAGCCACAGGTTTGTGGGAAGGCACAGCAAAACTTGCTTTTCTCTTTTTTTAAACATTTTTACCAAGCATCTGCTGTTGAGTGACTTTTCTAGGTGGGCCTTCAATCTGCCCCAGTGTGCCTCCTCTTGGTTATAAATTGTCCTTAGTTTTGTTTCTGCTTCATGAGCTAACAAACTCAGCTTGCCATAGCTGTTGAAGGAGGTCATTTCAGCATTTAGACCACAAGATGTTAGAGGTCAGGGTGCTGTTCTGATGAGGGAAATTTCTTGAGCTCCACAGGAGGAGTATAAGAGCGAAGGGATTGCTTGGCACAATATTGACTATACTGATAATGTGGCCTGCATTCACTTAATCAGCAAGAAGCCCACTGGCCTCTTCTATCTTCTGGATGAAGAAAGCAAGTAAGCACCCAACATCATCTGGGAAAAATGTGTGGCAGGGAGGAGGGAGGGTCTGTGAAAGGGAACAGAAATAGAACACCTTTTAAAGGAGAGGGAACTTGTGGGAAGCACAGGTCAGCATGGGGTTGGGCTAGATGGTCCTCAGAGGTCCCTTCCAACCCTCCCCTTCTGTGGTCTTATGACTATGATCTACACTGTAGTTTGCTTCTGGTGACTAATTGATGCTGAAATTGAACTTTGGCTTAAGCAAACCCGGAAACACTTCTGTGCTGTACTGGGCATTACAGTGAGGATACAAGGCAGGCATGTAAGGCTTGGCAGTGGTTAGCAGCCGCTAAACCTGACTGATGAAGCAGGAGGAAGCATTGATGCAGACTTGAAACCTCAGAATATTGTGCTGTGTGTAGAGCTGTTAGGTTTTGGTCCAGAAATGAAGCCCATCTCTAAGAGTCGAGGCAGGTGCGTGTGTCGAAGCGTAGAGATCCTGCATGATAGGATAATTCCCACAGGGACCGAGAGGTGTTTGTCACTGTCATCTCAGTATTGGAGCTGACCTCTTTTGTTTTGTATTCCTAGTTTTCCACATGCTACCAACCAAACTCTACTTGCAAAATTCAAACAGCAGCACGAGGAGAACAAGTTCTTTGTTGGAACCCCAGTGATGGAGCCTGCTTTTATTATTCGACATTTTGCTGGCAAAGTTAAATACCAGATAAAAGTAGGTGAAAGAGCTGCTGGCCCCACAACCCAGTTTCCTTGCCTTTCTGATAGTTTGGGTGGGGTTTTTTTTGTTTGTTTGTTGTTTTGTTTTTCCAAGATGTATAAAATTTGCTGGGAGTGGGTTGGATGTGTCCCCAGAAGTACTTCAGATTTATTTTCTGTTTGTGATGTTGTAGGCTGGAGGATAACACTGGCTGCAGTGAGAGCTAGTCACAGCAATGGATTGTTCTGAATTTTGGTTGAGCTCTGGAGTCAGGACACAGCTTTCCTGAGAGCCTCTGTTTCGGTGTGCTTGCTTTGCAGGATTTCAGAGAGAAAAATATGGATTACATGAGACCAGATATCGTTGCTTTGCTGCGGAGCAGTGACAGTGCCTATGTCCGGGAGCTGATCGGCATGGACCCCGTGGCTGTGTTCCGATGGGCCGTGCTGCGAGCTGCCATCAGAGCCATGGCTGTCTTTGCAGAGGCTGGGCGCCAGAGAGCCCAGAAGGCTGCAGGTATGGGCTGAGAAAAGTGCTCTGCATGCACGCTCAAGTACTCTGCAATCAGTTAGTGCTTGTTGACACGACTAGCTTGAGGGGAACCTAATGAACATCAACAAGGGAGGCTAGAGTAATTCTGAAGTGCTTTTCTGAGCAGCTGCAGTTTTCTCTGTAGTAGGAGGGAGTTGGAGAAACAGAGTTATTTAGCTTGATAGCTATATTACTGGAGCAGAAATCCAGGCCGTTGGGTAGATCTTTTGCTTTGTTACAGTTTGTGGTTTTGGGTATTTTTGTCTGTGATGCTCATATCGTTGCCAAGATAACTTCTTGATTATTTCATAATAGGAGTGGTACGTCAAGGACCCAGAGTTCCCCTTGCAGAACTCCAGACATCAAATACACCAGTAGAAAAAAGTTTACCGGTGAGAAACACATTTCTGACCTATTTGGGGGAAAGCAGATGACTCTCTGAGCCACAGTATCATATATCAAATGTCATCTGGAGCCTTCACAGGGGTAGCCTGGTTTATATCTTCTGTCTTGGTTTGCCTGGCCATTTTGGTGCTATCAAAACAATGCTCTGCTTTATTTCACATGGGATCCAGTACTACCAAATGGTGGTGGTACAGCCTCAGTTCTCTTTACCACTGGGTTTTGAGTTCTGTCTGCTTTTTGTCTGTTGATTTTTAGCATTGTGCGTTCCTCTGCAGCCAGTCCGTATGACTGAAGTGTTTGTAGGAGCACTCATGGGTGTCACAGCATTATGAGATAGATGGTTAGGAGGCAGGGCATATCCCACAGAACCACCTCCACGTGTTTCTCTCTACAGTCATATTTGCCTTTCCATGGAGTGTTCAGGTTTTATACGTGTTCCTTTTGCAGCGGCTCAGTGCTTGATTTCTCATTTGATTATTCTGAGGATTTCGATATAGATGCTTTTGAGGACATCATTTCTCTTTATGAGAACAAGAAGGAAGTAGAAATAGGCTTGCACTTAACAGCCAGGGAGGCACATTCCTGTACAGACTGACCTTCTGAGCATGTTCTGTGTAAAGGTGAAGCCCTGAGGTACATGACACGGTGGCCTCATAGTGCTTCAGAATCACTCCATCGTGGACAGTCTCTGTCACTTGTGGCAACTCGGAACTCAGGATACAATATTGGGTGAAAGGATTGGTCATGGGGTAAGATCTTGGTTTTCTTTTGATGTCTTGAACCAAAATCTTGATATTCAAAAAGGCTCAGAGGTGCCAAGGGAAGCAAGTGACCATATGTAGTGATGCTGCTGCCCC
This sequence comes from Picus viridis, assembly GCA_033816785.1. NCBI lineage: Eukaryota > Metazoa > Chordata > Aves > Piciformes > Picidae > Picus > Picus viridis. Next base: position 13,144,295 of record CM066604.1, on the reverse strand, counting down.
AGAGAGCAGCTCAGAATGGTGCTGGCATCTGGCAGTCAGAAGTGATTCTTACGCTTCTGTTATTTTTGGTTTGTGCCTCTCTGGAGAGTAAAGAAGGTAAGTTCTCTGCCAAGACACACTGCTTCACAAGATCAGTGCATGCTTCAGACACCGGAATCTGCCACGGATTAGGGACCATCCCAGGCTTACTTTGAAATCCAAAACATGGATATGTTTGAAACAAAAATGAAAAATGAAATCCCATCTGTATTGCTGTAGTAGCTGGCTCTTGCCAGACTCTTCTGATGCAAGTCTGCCTAAGCAGATGTATTCTCTTAGTCAGATCTAGCTGTAAAGATACTTACTGCTTCATGATAACAAAAGCTTATTTCTGTCTGAAAAGGCTGCATAGCTTAACAAAAGGGTTCCTTGCCCTCTGTGTTCTGAATTGATGGCTCAAGATTTTACACTGAAAGGTAGAATTAGAGGGTAAGTTTAGTATGAGGCCCTGTTAATGAAATTGTAGGGCACTGACAAAGCAGGAAGTGCTGGCTTGGCATCAGAATCATTCATGCTTAGGAAAAAGTAGTCTGGGATTGACCTGCTGCTGTTTGGAGAGCACTTGGTGATGGGATCTCTTGAAGTTTGATTTCTCTCTCATGGCTGTGTGTCTTTGTTTGCCACCTTTGTTTTGCTGTGGATCATTTTAGAGACATGCATGAACAAATCATCGCAAGTATTAAAGGACTCCCATGGCAGGGGAGGATCCCTGTAAGCTGCTTCGGTCGCTCAGTCGGCTTCAACACCGCTCCCACTTCATGTGAGTTCTGGTGCCCCAGGCATTGCTTTGACAGTGCAACAGAAACCAAGCAGTAAAGACAGTCCAGAAAAATAGACCTATCCCAAGTCTTCTGCGAAGAAATGACCAAGAATAAAATCATTCCTCCTAAAAAGTGTCAGGGCTGTAGAGAAAGCTTTGTTGCTTTCTTGTCTTAGCTGGAAGTGGAGCCTGCTTTTGGTGTGAACTTGCTCAAATCCCCTCCTCTGTGGTGCAAGCTTGTTGCAAACATTCAGCAATGAAATGTCCCAAGCTGTAGCTTGATGGTTTCTGAAATTTAGGATGCTAATGTTGTGAACACTTCAGGGTTAAGGCTCTCTTTATGTGCATGTATGTAAGAAAATCAGTCTGGGGGCCACTATATGAGTGTAAACTGGGTGGCATGGAGTTGGAACATGCCTTAGAATGCCATAGTTAATGTGCTTAGAATTGGGAGGATGTGAGCCATGGCCCGGAGGTTCTAGTTCCCTGTCTATGAGGGATGAGAGCTGTGCCTGAGGTTTCTGTACTGCTCCGGGAGGTTCCCAGCTATTACCACGGTTCCTGAGTGCAGTGCTATGACTCACCTGAGTGCTTTCACAGGGGTTCTGCTGCAAGCAGCAATGACTCTGAGTTGTGTATTTGAATTTGTTAGTGCCTTCCTATTATGACAGGAGTTCAGTGACTGCACAGTTAGCTAAACAGAGTCACTTGTGGAAAAAGCCTATGCAACTGTGAAGTTTTCAATAGCCTTTGAAAGTTTCCAATAGCTACAGTGTTTATTTAACAAAAAAAGACTCATTTTGAACAGTTTGCATTGTTTTCATTGATCACTTGTAAGAGACGTGCATGAACGCACCCTGATACTGTTGTGCTCATTTCCATCTATCCTTTGTCTTGCTTCATGAATTGCATCAACATCTGGCTTGCTGAAATAACCTAACATCATGTGGGGTCTTGGATTTTTTTTAAATCATCTTCTAATATTTTAACAGGAAAAGTAGAGGTGTGAAACAAAAGCAGATCATTCCCAAGGTAAAGTTATGCAGTAAACATACCTTTCTCTTGGGGTCCTTGGGTCAGTTGATTGGTTTCCTTTTTTGCTGTGAGCGTTCGTTCTGATTGACAGAGCTCACCTCAGAAGATGCTGTTTCACAGCGCAGGGAGGCTGTATCATCTACCCTCTCAAACTTCCTTTTTGACTGTCTAAAGGATACTTAAAATGCTCACATTTGTAAGAACTGCTGAAGAGTTAAAAGCTGGCATCTGTTTAGTTAGGCTGGAGATGCCATCAATACATGAAGCCCTTTCTAATCAGGCCATGGAAGGCAAACACAGGGATGGCATCATCCACCTTGCTCACCTTACAGTCTTGGGATGGGCCAGCGGAAGTTTCCCTCTTAAGGAGATGCTTTGGTCCAAACTAGAAATAATGATGGAGTGTAACATGTCACTGAATGTCTTCAGTGTCTTCATTGATGATCTGGATGAGGGGATTGAGACAGTCATCAGCAAATTTGCAGATGACACCAAGTTGGGAGCAGATGTAGCAACCAGCACCAGAACAAGGGGACACAGTCTCAAGCTGCACCAGGGAAAGTTTAGGCTCCAGGTGAGGAGAAAGTTCTTCATGGAGAGAGTCATTCGCCATTGGAATGGGCTGCCCAGGGAGGTGGTGGAGTCGCTGTCCCTGAAGTGTTCAAGAGGGGATTGGACGTGGCACTTGGTGCCATGGTCTAGTCATTGGGTCTGTGGTGTCAGGTTGGACTCCATGATCTTTGAGGTCTCTTCCAACCTTGTGATACCATGTTAGTGGAGCTCCAGGGAGTTGGCTTCACTGTTACTCTTTTTGAAGCAGAGATATTTCTCCTTCAGGCAAGAGACTTGTTTTGATTGTGAAAACTTACTTCTAGAACTTGCTGGATTCCAAGTCTCTGAAGCTCATAGTGAGCATGACCCTGCATGACCGAACGACCAAATCCCTCTTGCACTTGCACAAGAAGAAGAAACCTCCTAGCATAAGTGCACAGTTCCAGGTGGGTGACTGATGTGGTGGTAGACAGCTCTGGGCACACCCTGACCTCCTGGGAACAGGCCTTCCTGGGCTGTTTGAGCCTGATTCCGCTTGAAAAACAAAGTGAATTTGTTGGGATTTGTCTGCAGTAAGATTTATTACTTGATTAAAGTTAGACCTTTACACTGAGAGTTGTATTAGCTCTGTGGAGCAGTTCTTGTCTGCAGATCTAGCCCTGCTGTTCCAGCATTCGCAAACCCCACTTTTAATTACCTTGAGAAGAGGTACAAACAAGTACAGGGATCTGCTGAGCAGTGAGGGGAACCCCCAGGTTGGATGAAATAAGGCTTTGGAGAGCCATCAGGTCTGAAACAGCCTTAATTCCAAGGAAGAAGCTAGGTTGCTATCCACTGCGACTCAGAATGCTGCTGTCTGAAGAAGAAAAATGTTTCTGAATATCGCGTTGCAGGCTTCCCTGAACAAACTGTTGGAGACACTGGGCAGAGCTGAGCCATTCTTCATCCGCTGCATCCGCTCCAATGCTGAGAAGGTGAGACTGGGCTGCTCTGGCTGAGGATCCAGGTCCTCCAGCTCTGCCATGGGTCTCTTGACTTGTTCACTGGTATTCTAGGCAACTAGGGTGTGAAATCAGAACATGCATTTACTAGCTGTTGGCTGCTGCTTTCTTTCAGAAAGAGATGCTGTTTGATGAGAGCTTGGTGCTTCAGCAGCTGAGGTACACTGGCATGCTGGAGACAGTGCGCATCAGAAGGTCTGGCTACAGTGCCAAGTACACCTTCCAGGTATGTGAGGAACTGGAGGTGCAGTGTGCTGTCAGAAATATCTGGCTGTGGGGAGCTTTCTCTTTTTTGTGCCTGTGTTCATATGAAGCTCACCCATTTGGGATGAACTGTAAAAATTCACTGTAACTCTGACAGAGCCTGCGCGGTAACAAGTTGTAGTCTGAACTATTGTGTGTCTCACCTACCAGTAAGTTGTCCTATCGGTTGCATGATAGAAGCATTCAGAGTGCTGTGCTGCAGACATGAGTGGTCAGTGCTGCGTGTTTCTGTCTCCCTACAGGCATTAGTTTTCTATAAAATTCTCTCTGTGTGTGGTTCTGTTAGATCATGGAATCACAGACTGGGTTGGGCTGGAAGCAACCTTGAAGATCATCTGGTTCCAAACCCCCTGCCATAGGTAGGGACACCTTCCACTAGCCCAGTTGCTCAGGGTCACATCCAGCCTGGTTTCGAATACTTCTAGGTTTGGAGCCTCCACAACTTCTCTGGACAACCTGTTCTAGTGCCTCACCACTCTCATGGAGAACAACTTCCTCCTAATCTCTCATCTAAATCCTGCTTCTTCCAGTTTGAAGCCATCACTGCCCATCCTGTCACTGCATGTCTTTGTAAAAGGTCCCCTAGATTCCCATACTTGTGATCTTTGCTGTTACCTGGAGGCTGAATGAAGCCTGCATTTTGGAGAGCAGGAAAAACTAATTCAGTTTGGAGTGTCAACTAAATGTTTTCAAACCCTTACAGCTGAAATGTCTTAACTAGAGTTCTAAAATAAAGCTAAAACTCAGACCACATGACTTTGATCTCTTGCTGCCTTTGCTTTTCACAGGAATTCATAGACCAGTTTCAGGTGCTGCTGCCCAAAAATACCAAACCCTCCAAGGAAGACATCTGTATTTGTTTGAATAAACTAAAATTGGATGAGAACTACTATCAAATAGGGAAAACCAAGGTCTGTGAAAACCCCCATAACCAGTAAGAATTGCTGATGTGCCCTGCAAAATGTCATGCAGCTCCTTTGCAGCTGTTGCTCTTTTCTGAATTTTGTAAGTGACCTGCTTCACCTCCTGCAGCTGTTGGCTACCTCCTCTTGGTGCCAGCCTGCCATCAGGCACCACTGTTCAGATCTCAGTTGTGTGGGTGCTGCTCTGGGGAAATTGCTGATCTTGGCATTTGTCAAGCAGGCCGATGTTTGCATCTGAGGAGGGATCTGAGATGTGAAGTCTCTGATGTGCAGTTGCATGTTTTGGAATCAAAATGCTCCTTTTATTTTACCAAATCTGACTCACTCTTGGTGCACTGTTGGCTGATGAGGTTTGGTTCATCGCTATGCTCACGTTTGGCAGGTGGATATACTCTGGGAGGCTCTCCCCTAAGCATTAATTGATGAGCTCTCTTGGCCCAAGCAGGTGTTTATGAAAGAGGCCGAGCGGCAGAAGCTGCAGGATACGCTGCACAAAGAGGTGATGCGGAAAATCGTCCTGCTGCAGAGCTGGCTGCGGATGGGTCTGGAGAGGAGGCGCTTCCTCAGGATACGGCAGGCAGCCATCGTCTTACAGGTACCCAGCTGCTTTTTCTGACCAACAAACTACCCCTCTCAAATCATCCCCTGCTTTCAGTACCCCTCCCTCACTTGGGAACTCTCCCCTCCAAGGCCTGCTGGCGTTCCCGGTGCCTTAGGCTGGCACTGCAGAGGAGCAGCGCGGCTGTGTGCATCCAGGCAGCGTGGCGAAGGTACAGGGAGAGAAAATGCTACCTCCAGCAGAAGAGGAGAGTTTGTCTTCTGCAAGCCATGTTCAGGGGACATCTGCAACGTCAAAGGTAAAGGCAGAGGAGCGGTGCAATATGCAAAGGGCCTTTCAACCACAGAGTGAGTCTGCTCCGTGCCGAGCTCGGGCTCTGGGTGATGTGCTGATTGAAGACATTCCTATGGAATGCTGCAGTCCCCATCAAATTGGCTGCGGCTAGCCGGGGGCTGGTCAAGTACTTAGTGCCTGAGCAGTGTTCAGCTGAGATGATGCTGACGCATGGAGGTCTGAGAAGCAGACCTCCATCCAGTCCTATTGGGACTGTATTTGGACTTCATATTTAGGCTGCATTTGAATAGCTGGATGCTTTCCTTGACTGGTGGGCATTAAATATTTGTGTTTTCACATTATCAATTCTTCACAGATTTCAGAAAATGGTCACAGAAAAGCAGAAAGCTGAAGAAAAGCAGAGAGAGGGGCAGGAAGGTCAGGTCGCAGAGAATGGTACAAGCAAGGATAAGCACATTGAACAAACAACAGACCAGCTGCCTGTGAAACACAAGTCAGAGCTGGATCAAGAGGACTGTGATCAAGCCCCAGATGAGCAACCTGCAAACGTGAGCTGGTCTGAAAAAGCCCCAGATGAGCAACCTGCAAATGTGAGCTGGTCTGAAAGAGTCACTTCCCTCCAGAAGAACGTGCCCGAGAGCACCGAGAGAGCCCCAAGCAGCCGGGAGAAACGCGAGTCCCGGCGGCAGAGGGGGCTGGAGCACAACGAGTTACAAAACAAGCACGTCCTGCTCTCCTTTGAAGGGCCACCACACTACCAGGGGGAGCCAACCTCTTCTGAAGGCGCCCTGGAAACTCCTTCAGCCTCAGAGACATTGGTGGCACAGGATGCTGTCCTTCAGGGCAGCAGCAAGGGAGAGAAAAGTCCAGGGGAAGAGAAGGCTCTTTCAGACGCACCAGCATCAAGTGAGATAAAAGAGATCAGCTCTGTTCCTGAGCAGCCACCTGTGTCAGGAGATGACAAGGCACTGGACAGGACAGAAGTGAAAGGGAATCAGATCAAAGGCAGCCAAAGGCTCCACAGGCTGGAGAGGCCAACACATCTTGCACTGAATCTGCCCAGCATGCCGGCTGAATGCTGGGGAGAGAAGAACAAACGCCCTGTGCAGAAGGCTGCCAAAGATCTGGACAGTCCTACTTGTTCCCAAATCCAGAGATACGTGGATGACCCAGGGAAGCTGAAGTACAAGAGAGAGAAGTGGAAAGGAAAGAGACAGTCTGATGCTGGCCAGAATGACATGCTGAGTCAGTCCTTGGATGAGAGAACGCATGGGGATATGTCTCCCCAGAAGCAGCTGGAGTAAGGGCAACTTCCTCATCCTCTAGATGTTTTCAGAAAACAGCCGGTTATGATGTCTAACGATACAGAACTGCTGAGAACCTGTGCATCTGGCCATGAACTGAGAGAAAACAGAGCTCCCTGGCTCCCAGTCCTGCAGTTGACTCTGTATAGGTAGAATGTGTTCAGAAGGAGGTGGTGGAGTTGCCGTCATTGGAGGTGTTTAGGAGTGCTTGGTGCCATGGCTTAGTTGATTAGATGGTGTTGGATGATGGGTTGGACACCATTATCTTGAAGGTCTCTTTCAACCTGGTTTATTCTAATTCTTATTCTATTCTATTCTAAAAGATGCAGACCCTGCCTCGCTGAATTCAAGTGGCCAGCCAGGACTAGAGTTAGAGCAGGCTCTGGAGTTTATTTCCATGTGCCTTTTGTCCATTGCAAACAAGGTTTTAGTGACCTCAGTTTGCAAGTGTCATCTCTTTGACACAGCAGGGCATCAGGACATCCCCAGGTTAGGTTACTTTTCCAGTAGATTTTGCATTTGAATGTGAGCTGCAGGAGTTGGTCAGGACTCGCTCTCGGCTGTAGCATTGATGTGTGGGTGATTGAAAAGGTAAATATTAAGGGACTACAGACTTAGAAAATGCTCGTTCTGAAACTGGTCTTGTACCATTGCAGAAAGAAGGGGAATTCGTCTTCATTAAGTGATCTTTCGACACTGGCCCAGTCTGTTGCTATGAACCAGGTACTGGTGCTCTTGTACATACTTATACTTAATTATCACTTGCGACTAATTTGCTGTAGCCTGTTCTGTATACCTGTGTTTCCTTCAGGTGAGTTAGTTTGGGGTGTTCTTTTGGTTAGGTGGAGTTCTTTTGGTTTTGGCTTGATACCCATATAAAAAATTAATTGGCAAGTGCTATGCAACCTGTAAAATTAAATTCTAATAAGCAGAGCATTACATGTACTTGGATCTTGCATTAGCAAGCTGATACCTATTGGGTAAAGTGTTTTGTCTTGAAGCAAACTTCTTTTCACTATTCTGTTTTTTAGACACATTTAAAGGATTGTTTCACTCAATATGCAGATTCTTTACTCTTTTCTGTTGTAGCCATTGCCAGACACGATAGAAGAAGGAAAAGGCCCCAAGAAGCAGGCTGTGCAAAAAGGCCCAGCGACCTCACACCTACCTCAGATACATTTGTTTCCATGCAGCCCACAAGTCAGCAAATAGATGCCAGGTACATGTCCTCTATGTGCCTGGCCTGCCTATAGGGAAAGGGAACCAGGCAGGGAAGTTTCCACTCACACTTGAAATGGGCATCCTGAGACTGGTTGTGGAGAGATGTGTTGACATCATCTCCAGGAGTGGCTGTGCTGCTGCTTCATGTTGCAGTAAGCATCACTTCTCTCCAGTGCTTCTGATATGACAGACATGGCTCTGCTTTTATGTTCAGATCTGCTTTTAAAAGTCCTCTGCGTAGACTCTTGGGGAAAAAGCCAGACAAGAAAATTCCAAAGGAGAGTCCTGATGTGATTGATGAAGGAGAAGGCCTCTCCCTTGTATCTTGTGTCCTCTTTCCAGAGACAGGAGGAACCCTGAAAGTTTCAGAAGGTGAGTTGCTGTGATTTGATCCCCAGCTCGCTGAGATCCATCTTCTGTAGTGCTTTGCATGGGAACAAATCCTGCAGAATTCAGGCTTCCTGCTGTAATCCACTACTGAACTTCTTTCCCAGCTTCCTCTGGACAGACGAGTCGCCTGCAGGCCGGGGAGCGCCATGGGAAGGAGAGCAGCAAGGCGAGGAAGAACCGGACCATAAAGATCAGCAAGATCTCCAGCGTGTCCCAGAACTGGAGAGCCTGCATGGCCCGTGAGATTGCCAATGCCAATGAACTGAAACACCTGGATGAGTTCCTCTTGAACAAGGTAAGGGGCAGCACCTGGGAGAAAGCTCAGGGCTGTGCTGGCTCTGTGGGGAGTGTTAGGCTGCTTCGCTAGATCAAGTTTATTATCATGATTTAAAGCAAAGTGGAAGTGATTTGGTAGCTGCACAGAATGATCACAGGAAACTAACCTAGCAACTGAAGCGGGGTGTTCCTGTCTCAGTGCAAGCTGATGCAGACCTGCTTGCCTTCCAGATCAATGACCTGCGCTCCCAGAAGTCTGGTGTGGAATGTTTGTTTTTTGAAGCCACTGAGAAGTTCAGAGGGAACATCAAGACCATGTACTCTGCTCCTGTAAGTAGTAAGTCTCAATTAAGTGAAAAGTTGGTAGGTAATAAATTAATTGAGGGTGCAGTTTGACTGCTTGAACTACAGCTCTTAAGCAAAGCCATTCAGCAATTCTTAGCTCAATGTAAGAATTGAAAAAGAACACTTTACAGCTCTGCTGTAACCTTAAGCAGAGGTTAAGGTTTTTCTCTTTCACTGAGCTGTAACTTATTTTTAGAGATGGATGGATTTGTCTGTCTTCAGCCTCTTCATGCTGCTGCATTTAAACACCAAAGAGAAGTGCCTACAGCTTTGCCAGTATTCTTCTGACACTGCCTTGTCTCAGCCAAGTGCTCCTCTCCACTTGGGAAGTGTGCTGTTGTGGGCTGTTATTTTGTGCTTTAATCCTGAACGTGCTTCCTCGCCTCTGAGCTTAAACACATAAAAAGATGAAACTGTCTCAACAGTATTCGAGAGGACTCTTCTGAATAATATTTTTTTCTTCTCTAGAATGGGCAAATCCACGTTGGCTACAAAGATCTGGCAGAAAATTACCAGCTTCTAGTTACAAATCTGGCCAAAAAAAGGGAAGAAAAAGAAGTCAAGCTGGTTTTAAATCTCTTCCAGTCCCTTCTGGATGAATTCATCAGAGGATATACAAAGAGAGATGAATCTGAGCAGCCCAAGGTATAAAACTTACTCTGCAACTGGCTTATGGGGAGATTAAGTGACAGCACTCTCCTAGGATAAGGAACCTGTGCCCTGTGTTCTGTTGTTTGGGAAACGCTTCCATACACAGATCACCTGTCTGTCACATTCTGAGCACTGATGCACCTTTTTTAATGCCTTCATTATTTAACTTCATATTTTCACAATCTCAAAGTGGTTTTGCTTCTCCTTTGGTGAAACCTTAGGAGCTGCCTGAAATGTTTAGAGCTGGAATTGCTCTGTCATCAGGTATGGAGCTCAGCCGATTTTTAAAGAAGTTCAGACAACTCTCATACCGAGCTGAAGCTCCAGTACAGTGTCTCAAATGTCTGGAGATGCAGAATAGGGAGAAAAAAGCCCAAGGAATAATGGAATGTCTGAATCTCAAAGGCTGATGCTAGTTTTGTATTCCACTGCAGCAGACCAAAGCGCAGAAGAAGAAACGGAAACAAGACCGTGCAGTAAGTGCTTTCTTGTTTGCCATCATCTAAGTCCTCAGCTGTGCTCACAGAACACAAATGAAAACACTCTTGAAAGAGCTGATTTTGTACTGAAGTTCTGGTTTATTTTGCATGCTGAATCACTTGCTCTGGTATGAAGATGTGATACAACACAGAGCTGTTCTCCGTAAGCCACAGACATGCTTCTGCAGTGCTAGGTGGCACTCGATTGTGTTCTTGCTTCTCCATGGCATCTTTTAGAACTTAATGGCTTTCTGAATCAACTAATGGTTTGGGTTAGAAGGGACTTCAAAGTTCCTCCAGAGTCATGGGACTGTTTAAACTGAAATGCTAAATATTGATAACAAATTATAGCTACTGCATCACACTGATGAACTTTAATCAATGTGACAAGTCCATGATGAAATGATGCAGCAAACCCAGCTGCTTTAATAGGCTGAAATTTGTTTTCAAGTTCAAAGCCATCAGCTGTAACTGTGAAATACAAGTGGAGAATCTAAGATAAGGTAGACACTTGTATTAAAAAGAGCAACAATAATAAAAAAGGCAAAGAATATCCCTTAGTTTCATTCTGTCTTCCTCCAGATTGAAGAACACAACGGCCACGTTTTCACAAACTACCAAGTCAGCATACGGCAGTCGTGTGAGCACTGCTGCTCCTACATCTGGCCCATGGAAAAGGCTTGTCTCTGCAGTGGTAAGTGGAAGCACCTCCTGCCTGCCACTCAGCCTACACAGTGTGCAGGTCCCTTGTAACTCTGGCTGGTACAGGAGGGGCTTAGTGCATACAGGTCTAAGGAGAGATCCTTAGTGTCTGCAGTGCTGGTAACGATTGTTTTCTCTCCAGTTTGCAAGCTGACTTGTCACAAGAAATGCATGCCCAAAATCCAGAGCAGCTGTGTGTCCTGTGGGAAAAAGGTAAGAACTGTGTGATTCTAAGAGTCAGGCTTGCAAAATGCTGCTGTTTTGTCTAGCAAATGAACACTGAGCAGAATGGTTTGAACATTTCAATCCACTCCTCTGCCTGCATGCAGTCAGAGACAGGTCCTGCAGTTGCAGAAATACAACCTAAACGGTTCAGAAATCTTCTAAGAGGTGATGCTCAAGTTAATTTGGAAACTCTCTGTAACACTTGGTGCTGTGTTGGACAAACTGTTAAAGAAATCCTTCCATGCGTACCAGAAAGCTGCTTTATTGCTGCAGCTCAGGAAATCTGCCTTGTGGTCCAAGGCCTTTTGTGTCTGGAAGCACAAGCTATAATTGTAGCATGCAACAGGGGAATTGTCTAGCTTGGGAGTAGGTATGCACAGGGCTTGACCTGTATCAATTCCAGAATGAACAGGATGCAGAACCACGTCACTTTGGAGTGTGTGTGAGTTCCCTGACCAGTGAGAGGAACTCGGTTCCTGTTGTCATGGAGAAGCTGCTGGAGTACGTGGAGATGCACGGCCTTTACACCGAGGGCATCTACAGGAAATCAGGGTCAGCAAATCGTATGAAGGAGCTGAAACAGTTGCTGCAAGCAGGTCAGGCAGTGTTGTCCACCTTTGAGGTTTTCTTGCATGATACTCCTTTTTTCTGCAGTTCTGTCTGAAAATAACTGCCACTTCTTAGGGTTTTAAACCCAGCTTTTTGTGGCTGTACAGGCTGGAAGAAGTTGCTTAGTACATGAAAGTGACCACCAGCAGACCTGGGTCTTATCCTTCTGAATTGCCACTCTTGATTCTGTGAATCTGAGTGCTTCTAATCTTGCTTCTTTGGGTTGCCATTGTGTACATGAAAGACATGAACTGCTTGAAATGACAAAACATTTTTTTTCCAGATCCAAACTCAGTGAAACTGGAGAACTACCCTATCCACACCATCACAGGCATCCTGAAGCAGTGGCTGCGGGAGCTGCCGGACCCCTTGATGACATCCGCCCAGTACAATGACTTCCTGCGAGCCGTGGGTGGGTTGGACAAGTGTCTGAAGCAGTGGGTTTTGACCTTGCTCTTTCCTTGAGAAAGGAGCCTCTTAAGATGCTCATGTTGGCTAAGTAGCTTTCTTCCAGTACACTTCCTTCCATTTTTTACATAAACGGAATTCCTCCTCTGGCTTCCTTGGCCTTGCTTTCAGATTCCTGTGTGTGGAAGCACATCATCACCACCCAGCTGCCTATGAACAGCACTGTGTGAATAGGGTTCCCCTCAAAGCCTTTGTTCTCCTTGATGTTCTGGCCAAATCTAGTAAGCCAGATCTCTCAAATACTTAGACTCCCTTAACTTCAGTGGGAGTAAAGCGCCCTAATTATTGTTGGAGATCTTGGTGTGTCACTTGATGGTCACTAGCGGCAGCATCTGAAAAAGCAGGAAAATTGCAGTGCCTCGAGGGGTGCTTTCACATCTAGCTATGACCATTAGCAAATGAAGTGACAGCGTGACTTCTGAGAATTTAATCTCTCTGCCGCAGTCTGGGACAACGTCAGTGAGTGCTTGGTGGCTTCCCACTAGCACTGCACAGCAGTTTTGATCTTGTGCTTTCTCCCCTTGTGCAGAGCTACCAGAAAAACAGGAGCAGCTCTGTGCCATTTACAGTGTCCTTGAACAGCTGCCACAAGCAAACCATAACACCTTGGAGCGCCTCATCTTCCATCTGGTCAAGTAATGAGTTTAATTACTTCATTTGCAGCCAGCACCAGAACAAGAGGACGCAGTCTCAGGCTGCACCAGGGGAGGTTTAGGCTGGATGTTAGGAAGAAGTTCTATACAGAGAGAGTGACTGCCCATTGGAATGGGCTGCCCATGGAGGTGGTGGAGTCACCTTCATTGGAGGTGTTCAGGAGGAGACTTGATGGGGTGCTTGGTGCCATGGTTTAGTTGTTCAGGTGGGTTGGATTGGTTGATGGTTTGGACGTGATGATCTTGAAGGTCTCTTCCAACCTGGTCTGGTCTGGTCTGGTCTGGTCTGGTCTATTCTATTCTATTCTATTCTATTCTATTCTATTCTATTCTATTCTATTCTATTCTATTTGTGGAGAGGCTCCCTGCGACATTTTGCAGTCCCTCTTGGAAGCTGTCTAAAATTTTAAACTCCTTAAGTGTCAGTGTAGGGATTGTGCTGCTGGCTTAGAAGTGACGGAATTAAAGCTTCTAGCTGTGCTAAAAAGCAGATGAATGTTTGTGTTCTAGAAAGGTTCCTTCAAACTTTTTTTGTTCTGAACATTGAATTTCAGAGTGGCTTTGATAGAAGATGTCAACCGCATGTCACCCAACGCCTTGGCCATTGTTTTTGCTCCATGCCTCTTGCGTTGTCCTGATACCTCTGACCCTTTAACCAGCATGAAGGATGTTTCAAAAACAACCATGTAAGTTTTAGCAGCCTGCTGCATAGGAGTGCTTCAAAACACAGTGAAAGGCCAGTACTGCCACCTGCCTTTGTGTGAAGCTAAGGCATGAGTTGTTCAGTTCTGGCTCTGCTAGTGCTGCCAGTTTGTATGCCCTGCTCTGAGTCCTTCCATCTCTCAAATTTGCAAAGCACAAAGGACAGCTTTTGAACCTAAATAGCAGGTCTGTATTTTACAGCAAGATAATCTCTTGAGGGGATTGTGCAGTACCCATATTCTGCTGAGAATCAAACCATAATGATCAGGATATAGAATTAAGCTGTCTCCTGCATACTTGGAAACAGCTGATAATTTCTTGGATGTTGTTCCTTGAATTGAAGAAGGTTCTGTGCTTGATCCTCTTTGTTCTCACCCTCCAGCAACTCTGGCTGAGTGCCCCTCGCCGTCTTCACTGCATGACTGGTCTTGCATCTGTCCCCAGTGAAAGGAGAGATTGAAAAATGTCAGCTTTTTCTAACTTCTTACTGACCCTTGAGGCCATAGCGGTGGAAAAGGGCAGCTGCAGGCTCAATCTGCATCTCCCAGTCTGTGCCAGCACAGGGAAGACAGCTAGGAGCAGTTAGCAGCCATGGTGGTGTCTGCTCTCTTACCATTGTTGTATGCAGTCAGCAGGAGTGTCTCTGGTTACCCAGGAAGAACACCTGCCATTTCTTATCACAGTCTGTCCTGTCTTGCTTGCTGTGTTGGACTCTTCACCCTGTCCCCACACCCTGCTGTAGGGCAGGCCCTGGGATGTGGCTTGCAGGCCATCCCCCGGCATGCCAAACATCCCCAAGTCAGCAAAGGCATTCCAGGGCAGTTGTCCCAGGAGCTTTTCTAGCATGAGGCTGCTGCATAAACTTTTGCCCTTTTGTCCAGGTGCGTAGAGATGCTGATAAAAGAGCAGATAAGGAAGTACAAGATAAAAATGGATGAAATAAATCAGCTGGAGGCAGCTGAGAGCATTGCTTTTCGACGGCTCTCATTGCTTCGGCAGAATACGGTAAGTGGTGAACTGAACCCCAGGACCATTCAGCAGAAAGCACCTGCTTGAAGAGATGTGCTGGCTGTTTGTCCTGCCTGTCCCATCCAGTAAGTCACAAATCAATTGCAGGATGAGGAGGAGATGGTTTGGACTTGTCCAAAGATGTAGGTAGGAGCTAAATACAGAGCTGCACTGGGTCTCTGATAAATGAAGGGCACAGGGGTGGGGTTCTGCTCTTGGAGTGGTCAGAATGTGTTCCCATGTAATTCAGTCTTAGATGGCAAAGATGTTCCTTTACTTCAGAGATGGATGGTGGACAAAAGTATGCTATGTTCTATTAAGGCAAATAGGGTTTTGTTGTTGTACTGATTAAAGTAAACCACACTCTGTCTGCTCAGAAGTTGCACATAGTGAATTTGGTCTTCATTTCTCTTTAGCTCTGGCCTGTAAAACTTGGGTTTTCTTCCCCTTATGAGGGGACGCTGGTATGTACCCTGCTTGCTTCTTAAGAGTGCATGGGATTACTCCTTACTGCATGACTAAAATACTAGGTGTGCTGTCACTTGGTTTGAGGTGCCCTTTTGGACAACTGCATGTGTTGGAGCAGCTTTCTCCCCACACTGCATGCAGGGCTGCTGACCTGTTCTGTCATCCCATTCTGAGTGTGCCCTGTCCTGGGTGCAGCGATCTTATAAATGACTATTAAAACTAAGCTGAGGCTGGTAAATCAAATTCCTGTGCTTCAAAAAAGGTAACAAACCCCCAGAAATCAGGTGAATAGAGACACTTCTATCACTTTTTGAAACATTTGTGTGGATAACTAACAGCTCTTCATCCGTTTGTAGCCTTTCTTCTGGCCTACTCATTTGTCTTCTGCCTTGTAACTAGCAGCCAGTCAAGGCTCATACAGCTGAGGACCAAGAAGTGTTAAACCTCAGTTTGTCTTGCAGAGCAAAAGCTCCCAGGCCAAAGGAAGTGACAGTGGCAGCTCAGAACTGGACTCGGTGCACGAAGAGGAGGACGTTTCTGAAGCTGATAATCGGGAGAAGGAGATTCTGATTGGTCGCATACAGTCAATAAAGGAAGAGAAGTGAGTGACCCTTCTCCATCTCTGGAGGTGCCACCTTGGCATCTCTTGTCCCAGGTTGATGCTGTTCTGTGTGCCTTTGTGAGGGCAAAAAGGAAAACACAAAGGACTGGCTAAAAGAAAACACCCTGAGAGGCTTCTTGTAGGAAGGCTGATCTCCGAGCAGGAACTGCATGCAAAGCTGCTGGGACCAGAGGTGTCTGAGTGCTGCATGTCCCTTTTGCTGCAGGGAGGATATCGCCTACCGCCTACCCGAGCTCGACCAACGCGGCTCTGACGAGGAGAACGTGGACTCGGAGACCTCAGCGAGCACGGAGAGCCTGCTGGAGGACAGAGCGGGGCGGGGGGCTACGGAAGGTCAGTATTAAGGTAGTGTGTGTGTTTTTTATTCTTCCAACCTCAGCTGGTCGCAGCTGCTTCTATCAGCTTATGGTTTTGTGCACACTTTCGGTATCTAAGGAACTTGTTTCTTTAAAGCAATTCTTGGATTACACTGCTGTGCTCGGAGCTCCATCATGCCTGCCAAAAACTTTTGCAAAGTGCCTTCTCTTCTGCAAGCCTCTTCAGACTCTTCATTTGCATCCCTGGCTTCAAGACACCGACCATCTTTGACACTGCCCAAGATGAAAGTGCCCCATCGAACTCCGGTGATTCCAACAGCAAATATAAAACTTCCTCCTGGGATTTTCAAATGTACAGAAGGATCTCAGGGCAGGATTTCAGCTGAGGGGGAGACTCAGGTACTGGTGAGACGAAGGGAGCAGCCAGCAAGGCGGATGGACAAAATCCACTCTGTTTATGTGGCACATGGTTCTGCAGCAGCCCGGGAGCTCTCAGGGGGATGTGAACCAACAGCCAAAGTTCAACGCAGGTTTTCAGACCCCTACTCTCACCTTCCCTGTCTGGATCAGTGAAGTTCTGGAGATGTCAGAATCTTTTCTGAAGTTGAGTGCAGCTTTGGCTTTAACCCCTTAGAGGCTGTGAACTTGTTCTTAAGAACAAGTGTACAGTACTGCGTGCATGTGTACAGTACTGTAAGGGTTAAGCAAGGCTGTTTAAAACAAAGATTCTTTACCTTAGATTAAAACCCTGCAAAGAAAGTAGAAGATAAGCCTGGTGGAGCAAAATACAGGAATTTGAGTGTGCAGGAAATGAGACAGGCCCCAGATTCTGCTGCCGTGCCTTTTTCCCGTTCCCTTACAATGGACTCTAATGGGACCAACTATGACGTTTTGGGTCAATTTGTGTTGCCTTAATATTTTAAAAATGTTTTTATGACCAATTTCTGTGTGGTTTACAGAACTGTTAATGTTGTAATAGCCTTAACTGAGACCAAAATACATAAAAACGTTTATTAATACATTGCACTTTTAAACAATCCGTGTGTGTTCATGAATGTCTGCCTTGGCTAAGGGACAGTTTTGTCGAAGGAACTCTTTGTTTGGAATCACTTCTCAGTGTCAGTGCTTCCTAAAACAGGGACAGAGCTCAGCACCGGGGGAGGCACTAGCACCGAGCCCGGGGTTGTTGCCTCAGAGCACTGCGCGGGGCTGGTGCTGTGCAGAGCTGGGTCACATCCGTGCGACGAACCCCGAGGCTGGGACGGGACCCGGTGGGAGCAGCAGACTCTGTGCCAGCCCTTCACGGAGCTGGTCTGACACTGTCAGCACACTTCAGGCACTGCCACTGCAGCCCCGACACAGCTTCCCCTTCCCGGAGCGCTCTTTCTAACCGGCGCAGCGCTGCCCTCCGGCGGCCCCGCCCCGGCCCGCCCCGCCGCCGCCGGAAGTGGCCGTTAGGCAGTTTCTGGGGTGGCGGCGGCCATGGCGGCGACGCGGCTGGAGCTGAACCTGATGCGGCTGCTGAGCCGGTGCGAGGCGCTGGCGGCGGAGCGGCGAGACCCCGAGGAGTGGCGGCTGGAGAAGGTGAGGCGCGGCCTGATCCAGCCGCGGGGGACGACGCTCCGCGGGGGAAGGCCGGCAGGGGCCAGCTGGCGGCGGTGGCGTTTCCCACCCTTCTGTCCCTGCATCAGCGCGTTCGGCTCCGAGACAGACCGAGGCAGCGAGCGCTGGGGAGCGTTAGAAGTCCAGCTGGAGTCGCAGCCCTCTAGCGGGCAGAGTGTTTCTCCTTTATGCTGTCACTAAGAGTTTTTTACCTCCTCAGTATGTGGCTGCTCTGGAAGACATGCTCCGAGAGCTGCAGAAGCAGTCGAGGTGAGTCCTCTGTAATCCAGGGGCATCTTGCATCTCTCGCCTGTCAGACAGAGACATAGCCCACAGACACCCCCTGTCCTCTGAAATAGCTCTCGGTGAGGGACAACCGCTGCCTGCAAAGCAACAACAGCAGAGCCCTGTGAGGAACTGTGCAGCTCTGCTGTGTTCCCCACACATTTCTCTACCTGCCAGCCTTGGCCCCTCCACGATGCTGTGCCCCAGGCTGGTAGTGCCTGGGTGATCTGTAGGGGCTCTCTGGGAAATTCCTAGCCAGAGACTGCTCCTCATAGGATTAGCAGAGTGGTTTGGGTTGGAAGAGACCTCAGCCCTGTGCCATGGGCAGAGACACCTCCTGCTAGACCAGATTGCTCAAAGCCTTGTCCAACCTACCACTGATCTATGTTAGAAGATGCTTCTTGAAGAATCAGATGTTTGGGGGTTTATTTTGCTTAGAAAGTCTCTTGGACAATAGAGAATGCTAATGACTTCTGGGGGTTCTGTTACTATTGTTGGACTCGATGATCTTCGAGGTCTCTTCCAACCTTAGTGATACTGTGATTTTCAATTCCAATAGCAAGCCAGCTCCAGAACTGATGAACGAGTACTCTCGCAAAGTAGACTTCCTGAAGGGGCTTTTAGAAGCTGAAAAATTGGTAAGATCTGCTTGAAAAGACTTGAGTGTCCTCTGCCTGTATTCCCATTATTGCCTATAGCAATAGGGTTACTCTCTCATTGCTTCCTCCTCACAGTCTTCATCAACTGAAAAGGCTCTGGCAAATCAGTTCTTGGCCCCTGGCCGTACCCCCACAACAGCCAAAGAGAGGACCCCAGCAACTAAAAGGGTTCACCTGCAGACAAAGGCTCGATGCACAGGCAAGATGAGGAGCGAGCTGCTTGGCACAGTATGTTGCGGTGCTGCTGCTGCTTTAGGAGTTGTCTCTTGCTTCCTTTGATGGCTGTGCCTCAGCTGTGCCCCAGGCTGGGTGGCCAGTCACCTTTTTCTGGTTTGGGTGGTCTGAACACTGGGTACAGGCACTGCCCTGAGCCTGAAGGACCA
Source organism: Picus viridis (assembly GCA_033816785.1). Lineage (NCBI taxonomy): Eukaryota > Metazoa > Chordata > Aves > Piciformes > Picidae > Picus > Picus viridis. The sequence continues at coordinate 13,125,499 of CM066604.1, read as the reverse complement.
TCCTTTATCACTGCCCCTTTGTAATCTTCTCTTTTGTTTCTCTTTCTGTCTCCCAGGACCCCTTGGCTGTCAATGGTAAGTTTCATCTGTTGGCTTTTTCTAACTTCGGTTAGGTAGGGAAGGGAAGAGGAAGGCTTTGTTTAATTAGGGGTTGGCCAAGGTGGCTCATATAGGTGCTAACACCCAGTGAAACTAAAGGCTCTAACAGGTGAAAGCCTGAGGGCTGTTACTAGTATGGGAGCAGGGACTTGCAAGAACCCATTTTGTGTAGAGCTCATCTAGAGCAGACACTTTGGGTGCAGAATGGGCAGGGGCAATTTGCCTTTGTTGCTGCTCAGAGGAAATGAGGCGATCTCAGGTGCCTGGAGTGGGTGTTGTGCAATTCCTGCTAAACACCCACCCAAGGTAGGGAGCTGCTAGGAATTAATTTGTAGTTTCCATAGCTACTGTTAGAGCAGCTGGAGCTAGGCCAGGCTAAGGTGTCCTAAAAGAGAACAAAAGAAAAGTGGCTTAAACTGTGCCCCCAGGGATGTGATTCACCTGGGCTTTGTCTCCAACCCTGCTTTTGGGTTGGGTGTTGTCTTTCCCCTGTGGGAAGCAGACAGCCTTTTGAAGTGCTTATTCCCTGGGGTGGAGGGTCAGGTAGCATGTGGACACCAGAAAAGCCTTTCATAACCTGCTCAAACACAGATGTCTCTCTTTTTTGCAGATTTTGAGGAGTTCAGCATGAGGAAGCGAAAGTGAGTGCAGATGTCTCATCCTGGTGCTCAGTGTTTTGGGAGCTGCTTTCCCAGTGGCCTTTAAATCATAGATGTGCTTCCATCTGGGTGAAGGTTCTGCTGCTAGACACCAAATACAGTGACTGCTGACAGCAGCTCTTGGTCTTGTCAGAGCTGCAGAGTCTGGGAAGGGTACAAATCTCACCTTTTTCACCCCTGTACTCCTGCAGAGGCCTCGCATCCAATGAGAAGCAGTCAGCAGTGGAGCTGGATGCTGTGTTGCAGCACCACCAGGACATGCAGGAGAAGTTAGCTGAAGAAATGCTTAGTCTCGCTCGCAGCCTCAAAAACAACACTCTGGCTGCACAGAATGTGATCAAGCAGGACAACCAGGTAGTGCCTGAGGGGGCCACACTCTGCAGGGGGCAACCTGAGTCCAGCTGGGATTGGAGAGGAGAGGCTGGGGGTAAAACCTGTCTGCTTCTGTAGTGCAGCTGAAGCTTTTCTCTGTTGGGAGGAGCAAGTCAGATCTGAGTCTGAAGCTGCTTTGTTCTCTGTGCTCCCAGACGCTGTCGCATTCCCTCCGGATGGCAGACCAGAACTTTGAGAAGCTCAAGGATGAGTCTGACCGCCTGGAGCAGCACGCCAAGAAGTCAGTCAACTGGCTGCTCTGGATCATGCTGATTGTGGTTTGTTTCATATTCATCAGCATGATTCTCTTCATCAGGATTTTCCCCAAACTGAAATGATTCTCTTTTCTTCATTGAAAACTGCTAGAAGTGCAGGTCCTAAGATGAGCTGGTGCAAGAACTCTCTACAATCAGTTTCTTCACCACCTCTCATGTCCCTAAAGAGGCTGCCCATGACCTGCCTTGCTTCTCTCTTGTTCAGTCACTGGCTTCCATGAGGAGTTCCATGAGGGAGGTTTTCTGCACTTGGCTGCTTGGTTACTCTTTGCTTAATGAATGTTGTTGCCCATTGAGGGAGAACTGGGATCCAGGCAGCAACTGCTCACAAGTTCCATAGTGGCTGGATACAGTCCTGATTCTACTGTGGCAGATGTTAGGACCTCTAAAAGGCATTTGTTGAGGGGCAGCAGATGAACCCCAGCTGTTCTCTGGCCATTTCTGATGCTGTAGGAGCCACCGGATGGGGCCTTCGGGCCTGCCTGTTGATGCCATAGCAGCCCTGGGCCAGAGGACAGTAGGGGAAGAGCTGCTTGTGAAACCCAACTCTGAGCACACCCTGGTGGCAGCCTCTGCCTCAGAGCTGTTCCGTGTTGGTTACAGAATGGGAATGAAGGGAATTTGACACTTCCTACCTGAGGGGTTTTTGATCATTCAGCAGTAGGGTTGCAGGTTGGTTTGCCACTCACTGGCTCACCCAAGGAGTGACACCATGAAGGAAGCTTTGGTAACTCTTTGCCTGTGCTCCTTCTCTTCAAGCCAGCTCTGCAGAAATGTGCAGTTGCAGCAATCCAGGTTTGGACATTTCTGCTTTTCCCCAAAGTTTTTTTTCAGCTGCAGTGCTTGCCTTTTCCTTGGGCATCATTGGTGCCTGGATTTTTGAGTTATAATTGTTTACTGATTTCCCTGTAGCTATTTCAGTGCTGAGCTCCTCTGTTAAAGCAGAGGTTGGATGTGGTGCTGGAATGTTTTGTGTGCAAGCCATGCTGGGATGATGCAACACAAATGCTTCAGCTCCTGTAACATTATCTCCTTTATTACTCAAAATAAATTTTTTTACAGCTTGCAGGAGGCTTGGGTGCATCAATGCAGACAAGTTGAAAGCAAAGTTTTGCTGTCAGCCACGTGCTGGCTACAGCTTGGAGCAGGTCAGCGGGCAGGAGCTGGGCAGCAGCTTTGAAGGATGAAGTGCCAGAGCAGAGAGCAAGTCCTGTGGCTACTAAGGCTCTTTGTGACCCCTGGTGTGACTGCCCAGCACTGCCCTGCGCTTTGGTTACCTCTGACCTGCTGGAAGAATGTGACCTTCTGCCCTGGCACCCCAGGCATTCATTCCTCGGTGGCCGGCAATCCCCAGGACACAATAGCTGTTGGCAGTTGGCAGCCCAGCCCTTGCTGTGAGTTCATTTAGTAACTGCAGTTATTCAGAACACTTCGAACATGGCTGCCAGGAGTGTTTAGAACAAACAGTTGCTGGAGGCTTTGTGACACTTCAGACTTGGAGTGACAGTTCTGACCCACACAGGAGTCTACTGCTGCAGCCCTCAGCTCCAGCTCTGGGCTCTGCTCTGCAGAGCCTTACCTATAGGAAGGGCTTTGTGAGAGTATTGGGAAGTGAGGGTCGCTTAACTTTCCCAAAGGCTTGGGAAATCCAGATGGAGAGATGTTTATTAGGCATGGGGCTGGGCCTTGGTTGGCTTCTTGGTAGACTACCTGCTTCCAGAGAGCAAGTGAAAAAATCAGACCTCGTTTGGAGCCTTGGGTCATGCCAGGCTGGCCAAGGCACCATTTCTGAGCAGTGGCTAGAGGTCAGCTTGAGGAGCCTTTCTGGCAAACAGCTCTGGTGACAGAGGCCCTTGTGCTGTATCTGAAAGGTCTTCTCCAATCAAAATGATTCCTTGGCAGACTGCTGGGCTGTCTGTAAGGGATACAGGAATGGCAGGAGCAGGACACTGCACGATGGCTCCTGTGGCTGGGCACTCAGCTTGGTTTGGGCAAACGTTCCCTGGGCTGGCCTCCGCAAAGCCTCTGCCTCTCAAACCTTGTAGGCTGTGAGCAGCTTCCCACAATTGCAGGAGTCATACAGAAGGGTGAAAATGATGGACTGGGCAGAGAAGGGCCTGCTCCCGGCTGTTCACTGGGTGACAGCGTGCAAGTTCTAGTCTGCTGGAAACCTGATATGAAACCTCAGAATCAAAGCCTCATGATGAATAATTACAGGCATCAAAAAAATTGTAACCATGGTAACTGAGCAGCTAGGAGCGGAAAATCCTGATCCAATTTGTTGGTGTCCAGCAGAGTGCTGCTGCCATTCCAGAGCGCTGCAGCCTAGTGCAGGGCTGGCTGGTGCCTCCTGCTCTGGTCTGCCACCTGGGGCTCGGTGTGTGCTGGATGTGTGTTCCTGCTGCACAGGAGTGACATTAAAACCTGACCCAGCTGAATCAATGCCACCTGTCACATGGTGCTGCTGTGACATTTCTGGCACCAGTGCTGCCTCCTCATACAAGATAGAATTGGGAAGCAGCAGCAGTGAGTGAATAATGGAACAGATGAGACTGCTCTGTGCAACATACAAGGAGTGGGCTCCTAGTTACAGAGCAGCCTGCTGCCCAGAACAGACACCTGGAGCCCCTGTTCTGCTGCCCACAGAGCTGTTCCTCTAACTCTGACTGGATCAGCAAAAATCTGGATTAGTATAAAGAAATAAGAGAGATGAGTAAGGGGGCAGGGGTGGTGAGCTGTATATCAGAACTGGTGCAGCCAGTTGGTTCCCCTCTGTCTGTGCTCTGTGTTAGAGGGACACTGCTGCAGGGGGCTGCAGATAGAGCAAAGCAAACCCAGAAGGGTTGTGCAAGAGAGGTCTGGGGCTGGCTTAGGTGTACTGTGTAGGAAAGAATGGAAGATGAATAGGCTGGAGAGGACTGAAGGCCAGAGACAGACCCACCTGGCTGTTTCTTAGGTGGGCTCAGGCTCCAAATGTTGTGTGGGGTTTGTAGCAATGAAGGGATATTGAGGTGCTGAGCTGAGAAGCTTGGTGCTGAATTAAAGCAAAATATTCTGACAAAGGGTGGACAGGAAGTCAAACCTTGCGTCTGGCCTGTGTCACATCCCGAAATCACACGGAACAAATCCAGAAACTGGACCAAAAAGAGATGGAACAAGCACAGGGCATGGAGAGTTTGACTTCCTTTGCACCCTCCATCTTTCTTTGAACTGTGAGTGGCAGAAAGCTGGAACAATGGAATTCTCCAGAAGGATCTGACTGTTTCCTGTCCCAACAGTAAAATCCTGGGACTTCTGTCCTTAGCACGTAGGGTGCCGGATCTTCATCCGCTGAGCCGGGAGCAGGCCCTTACCGGCGTTGGTGTGCGCGGAAGGAAGGGTAGGAAAGGAACTTGGCCAGCCTATGACGCGAAGTATTTTATATTAAGAGATTGGCAGAAGGTTCTGTGGGACTCCAGACAGGATGAGATCAATTTCCCAAGGTCAGCTCTCCTCTCTGCTTTAGGTTCAGTCACGAAGGAGTCTATTGGGTAACCTTTACAGCAACATCCTGCCAGTGATGCAGTATGCTGTGCATGGTGTGTGGTGAGAAACTTGTGAGCAGGAAAGTGTTTGACAAACCAAAATACGAGGGGAAAAGGAACCAAACAAGAAGAGCAAGCAAGTGCTGGCTTGGTTTCCTTGCGCCCTCATCGCCACTTGGTTTATCTGATTGCAGACCTGGTATGCTGCAGCAGTCAGCCTCTGGGAAAGATGTTGGGAAGATCCCACCCTGCTGCTCCTCACTGGTATTTAGAAACTGAAAGAGGTGTTTTAGGGAAAGAGCTGTAGCTTTTAATCCCCATGTGCCAAGCTGTAAGCTGATAGCATTGTTACGTGTCAGGCAGCGAGAACAGAAGGAAGCACAAGCAGGTTGCTGTCGCCATTGTGTTATGGATCGCACACAGCCCAGCCTGGCTGGCTGGGTTCTGCTTGGCTCTGCTCTCTGTGAAGGCTCCAGTCACCAAGCAGGTTGGTTTGCAAGCACAGGGCAGGTGCTGTTGTTTCCATTCCTGAGCTGCCCTCCCTTCCTGAAGCATTCCAAATGAGTTGGGTTCTGAGCCTCCTTTGCATTTCAGTACCCCTGAGGAACTGCAGTGAGAACAGTAACATGAAGGAAATCTCTTGCCCTGAGGGCAGTTCTGCTACCCCAACACCCTGAGTCCACAGCTGTTGTGCTCTGCAGGCCCATCTGCTGCAGTGATGACAGAGACTACCCCTGCTTAGGCAGGGCATGCCATCTTCTCTGTGGCCCCTTCCCCCTCAACCCATTCCATGGTCTAAGCACTCAGGTGTAGTTGGGGCTATCACACCTCCTACTGCTGACTCGGGGGTGATTTAGTCAAACCAAGCCATAACTTTGCCCCGTTCACCTCAAAGCATGAACCATCCCCAAAGAGAGGTGATTTCACAGACCAGTCCTCTTCCCCTTCACGACTCTGGAACTCCCCTTCAACAACTGCAGCAGTTCTTGAAGTGGAAAAGCAACACAAAGCCTTGAAAGCAGTGCAGACCCTCAGGCAATTCAGGCTCTAGGACAAGGAGCCTCTCTTGAGTGAGATGCTGGTTGCCCTGGCCTGTCCCATGGCCCCTTGAGCAAGACCTGTACCAAAAGAGTCAGAGCTGTTATAAGCTGAAGATGGTGGGAGAAAGAGCTAAAAGATGAGGATCTATTTACCAAGTGGATTTGAATTAAACAGCTTTATTACAGCAGTTTATAACTCAGTATCTTGCAAAAAAAGGATGAAAGTCACTGCAAGTTGCCAGGAAACGTGCTGGCAGGGCTCAGGATGCCGACAGCGCAGAGATGATTTAAAAAAGGAGAAGGAGGCCTCGATTGTTGAATCCCACTGGGGGGGAAAAAAAAAAAAAAAAAAGACGACAGCCAGAAATTTGAAATGGCTCTTTGGGCTGGGCTCACTGATGTGATGCTGACCAGGGTACTGCTCATCAGGCACCAGCCCCTCGCCAGGCTCTGTGGGGCTCTGGGATAATTCCAAGGCTCCAGAGGCTTTATTGAGAGGAGTGGGTCGGTCAGGGCTGGGGAAGAAGCTCCCTTGTGACACGGGGCTTCATCAGGGACAATGAGCTGCCCCATCCTCTTCTGTCATTGCGCTCCTCGCTTTTACTCGCTCCAAGCCACCAAGGCAAAACCAATCTCCCTGGGGCAGCTCTGCCGCCGGCACCTTCACCTCTAGCCTGGTTTACAACCGACCGAGCCCGAAGGAATAGCCCCAGCTTTCCTCGCCGCCGCTCCGGGCCCGCATCCGCCTCAGCGGGACCGCCCCCGGCAGGTGGATGCCGCCGCTCCTCCCCCGTCCCGTCCCGTCCCGTCCCCTGCAGGGCTCCGCACCGCCTCTTGCCGCCACCCGGCTCCCGCTGACGGGGGCAGCCCCTTGTTTACTAGCCAGGAGGCAGCCGCCAGCCCGGCCTGCGCTGGAAGGGGCCGCCGGAGCCGGGGCCGACACGGCGGGGCAGGGAGGAGCCGGGCGCTATAAAGGGGCCGCGGTGCCGCTTCGGGGGCTCTCGCAGACGATGCGAAGCCGGGGCCGGCCCCCGCGCCCGCCCCGCGGCCTCTGATTCGCCCCCGCCGGGACGCGCCGAGTCCGGGCGGCTTCAGCGGACGCGGGCATGGCCCCGAGAGCGGTGGCGGCGCTGGCCGTGGCCGTGGTGCTGGCGGCCTGGTGTGGCCGCAGCCGCGGCGAGAGTGAGTAGGGGCTGGGGGCGCGGCCTAGGCGGGCGGCGGAGCCCGGGCGGTGGCGGCGGGGCCTGCACCGGGAGGGGGTGAGGCGGGCGGCCGGGCCCCGCCGCCTTACCCTTTGTACCTGCCTGGGGCGAGCGGAGCGGGGCCGGGGGTGGCCGGGCCAGGCCGCGCCGCGGGGCCGGCGGCTGGGGCGGCTCGGCCGGGGCCTGCGGAGCGGGGCAGCGGCGCCCGTAGCCTTCCCGCGGGGGTCACCTTCATCCCCGGAGTCGGCGTTTTCGGCCCCAAACCGTGATGGGGCAGAGCGGGCCGTGAGGGAGGGTTCGGTGGGGGCCGAGATTGGAGCCGGGACGGTCCCGGGAAGGGCTGCAGCTCACCGCGGGCCGCCTGAGGCTTTCCTTTCTCACCCCTGCGCTCCGTGCCTCGGCCGGGCGGAGGGGAGCGCAGCGGGTGCGGCCGTGCCGCCGCGGCCGGGGAGGAGGCCGCTGCCCCGGGCCTTGCGTGGGTCAGGTGCGGGAAGGGTTGGGCTCTAGCGCCCCAACATGGTTATCCCCGTCTGCTTTCAGAAGGGATTTGGCATGGTGAGGTGTAGAGCTGAGGGACTTCGAGGTAGTCTTTCAAATCCACCGGTAGTGAAGGGGGTGAAGCTCAGAGGCAGAGATCAGTGGTGCTGAGGAACGTGGTTTAGCACCACGCTTGTTAGTTTTGGGCTAGTAGCTGGACTCGATGATCCTAAAGGTCTTTGCCAGCCTAAATGTTCCCTTGATTCTGTGTTTAAACAGGATCTTGCGAGTTACAAGAGAGGGGTACAGAGATGTGCTGGAGGTCACACACTTGTTAAATCCAGGGCTGACACCGGTTTAAGCCTTACGAGCTGGTTCCATGGCTTACATTCAATAAACCTGCACAACAAATTCTGCTCGATAGAGGCTGTAATTCCGGGTGATGTTTACAGGTGTTTTTTAATGCAAGTATTCATTCAGAGAGCTGGCTGGGTACGTAAAGTGTCTGTCTCAGAGGCAATCCCAGCTGTTAGCTTCCCATCAGAAAAGGCAGTAGCAGGAGAATCGGTTTGAGTGCAGATAGGTCAGTGCTGGGCATTTCTGAGGTGTGTGCTTCCAGGGAACAAAGCAGGACCTGCTCTGCAGACAGCCTCTTTTTTGCAGCAATCAGAAAAGTTCCATATTTCAAAACCTTCCCAGTTTCTTCCTCCTGAGTGTTTTTGCACTGGAAGCCTTGAAAGAGACCAGTGGAAGGGTTGCGCCTCGGGAGGATAAGTCCCAGGTGGCAAGCATGCACCAACCTGCCCCTTACCAGGGGGGAGATGGAAGGGTGGTTCCCATCTAGCAATGTGCACAGCACTGCTCCAATGGGTTCTGATTTCAGACCGTCCTTGTTACCACCACAGTGAAGCTTCTTATTTATTTGTTTTAGTTGTGTTCTGCTTTTTGGTTGCAAGACCATTTGTGGGCTGAGCTCCCTAATGTTTTGCCGTGTTGCTGCTCTGCGATTCACAGATGGAGGAGCAGCAGCAATGCACAAGGTGTCACAGCAGAGCCCGGAGTGCAGCAGCTCTGTGGTGCTCACACAGTGCAAAATACTTTGTCAGGCATTTCACAGGCATTTTGGACAAGAAGCTTCCTAATCCCAGGGGTTTTCCAGGCGTTTTGGTGTTGGACCCCCATGCTCTGAGTGTGCTCTGCGGCGGCAGGCAGCGTGCGGAGGCTCGGGGTAGAAGCACAGGCGAGAGCTGCGTAAGCAAAAGAGCTGTTCCCTGAGCAACTCAGCTCAGGCTGCTTCCTTGGAGCCGTGTGCCCAGCGTTTCCTACCAACATACCCTGTCAGAGTGCTGCCCTCTGCCCCGAGGCAGCCGTACCTGCTTCCTCCCGTGCCCTGTATCCCTCTGCTTCTGTTAGACAGTGTGGAGGGACTTTTTGTAAGGGCCTGTGGTGAGAGTGCAGGATGAGCAGCTGGTGATGGTTGTCTGCAGCGCTGCCTGGGTCTGCTCTTGCTTCCTGAGGGGCCAGAGCTCCGTGGCAATGAATCACTCAGGCTTGGTATCCACAGGGTTTACCATAAACAGTGCTTAAGTTCCAGCTGTTCCCCTCCTTAGCCTCTGTCTTGAAGGTTAACCTCTGACACCAGATCTAGTTTCTTCATTCAGTACTTTCAGGTTGTTACCAAAGAAGTTTGTTAAGAGGCTTTGGCATTGTGGCTTGCCTTTGGCTGGTTGCAGCTATTCCTGGGGGCTCTGGTGGGACACAGCTGCCACGATTTTATAGTTGAGCAGGGATGGAGGAGTTTCCTCCCTGGCAGTGCTGTGCTAGACAAGGAGCCTGTTTCTGCTGCACTTTAGGAATTTGTGTTTAGCAGAGCTTTTGCAGTACTTTGAACAGGAATAGCTCTGGGCCTGCTACTGGAGAATCAGCTTGAGATTCTGATTTTCCTGAAAGCTGATTTGTGTGTGTTTTGAAAGCAGGTTGTCTGTGTTACAATGGACTGCTCAGCTTTGCTCTCATCCTTCTGGGATCAAACCTGCCCAGCCTTGGTTCTGACCTGTTGATTATTTCCAGTCTCCCTGCAGAGGAAACGCTATGGAGAGGAGCTGTGGAAAAACACTCCTTGCTTTGCTGAAAACTGCTGCTTGTTGTCTTGGGAACAATAAATTTATGGGGTGACTTAAGCAGCTACTGCTTGAACAGAAGAGGCAAACTGCTGAACAACATTCAAAGCATGAAAAGATTGAGAATCTTCCAAAAAACCCAAACAAAACAAAAAAAGACATATTTTGGATATTCTTAACTCATTATTCTCCTTGATCCTTGAGGTGGCTGCAAAACCACAGCGCTCTTCTTCACTTGGTGATTTCTCATGTCCTAGTTTGAGTGTAATTTTCTCTAAATGTGGGGGAGATGTCTAAAGCCTTTTAACCTTTGTACATTTACAGTCCTGTTAGCCTTCTGGTCAAGTGTTTACTTCAGAAGCAAACCTCAATTGGTTTTAAATTTCTCCTAAGTTTCTGTACCAGGCTAACAGGGGCATGAGATGCTGCCTTCTGCTGAAGGGCCTGGGGCAGAGCCCCCAGGGGTAGAACCCCTGAAGCACAGCAGACCAAGGGCCAGTTTGTGGTGCTGCTGTTGTTGAGCTTTGAAAGCAGCAGCAGCATCCTGGTGACATCCTGGTTTGTGAAGATGTAGAACCTTCTGTCTGGTCTGTGCTGGCAGCACTGGTTACCAGTAACAGAATGGGTGAAGAGTGCACAGCTAGCTCTGAAGTGCAGACAGGTGCTGGCTGTGGCCCTGGGGCTGCAGCTATCACTGGGATTGTTTCACTCTCACAGCTTTGCTGCTCACTCCCAAGCCCCACCTGGCTCTTTCTAGCTTCAGCCTCAGCAGGCTTTGCTCCTTTGACAGACCTGATCAAAGCACTTGGCTTTGTCAGCCTCTGGTCACCCTCTCTGTGGTCTCCTGGGGGATGCATTTCAGGGTGGGAGGAGCTGAAGCTGGCTGTGTTTTGAGGAGATCTTTGAGCAGCTCTCTGGCTGCTTGCATCAGGGGTGATCTCCAGTGTGCAGTGATGTGGGTCAGTCACAGAGGTGTAGTTCTGCTTCTGAGTGCAGAGGATTGGGTGCTAGACAGGAGCATAGAATGCTCTCTGTGAAACCTTGCTGGATGTTTATCCCTTCTTTGGACAAATGACATTGTGATTTCCCTTGGTGCTTGGCACCCTGCCCTCATGTGCGGTGTGGGGCTGAGGCAACAGTTGCCCCTCTGGGATTGTTCCTTCAAACCAGATGACTCAGCTTCATGGCTGGATGATGGGAAGGTTTCTGTAGCCTGAAGTGTGGCTCCAGCCCTTGCAGGATGTCACCCTGACCGTGCCAGTTCTTTCCATCCAGGCTCAAGCTGCTACAGGGGCAGCTGTGTGCATTGGGAGGCTCTCTGGGGGCCAGCTGGGGGCCAGTTTCTAGTGACTCACCTAATCCTAGTCACAGCGATGAAAGCATCAGGTAATCATGCTGAGTCTACAGATGCTTTCTGTGGCCTGGACCCTCAAAAAGAGCCTAAAGCTTTTGCTCTTGAAAGTCAGAAGTTCTTGGTCTGTAGACCTGAGCTGCGTTTGCCCTTTCCTTTTTCCTGGAGGTCAGCTGCACGCAGCCATCACTGCTGGCAGTGCTGGGTACTGGGATACAGCAGCTGACCATGGGGCTACCTCAGGCTGCTGTGCTTTGCCCATGAGCTCAGCAAGCAGTGAGGAGGAACCAGGGTGGTGGATTTGGAGTTTATCAGATACCTTCAGCTGCACTGCTGACCTGTACAATGAAGTTCAGTGTTGCAGTTGTGTTTATTCATCTGTTGTTTCTCCTTTCATGAAGAAACCACTACCACACCCTGTCACACACTTGCTTCCTTGGAAATGCCTTAGTTGGTATTGCATTATCTAAAACATTATCTATATTCAATATTTATAGTGCTTCAGCTGAACCTGTTGTGCTCCCAGTCCTTTCAGCCTGTGGCTGGGATGTGCAGCATGACAGCCTTCAGCTTGCTTCTAGTTCTTCATGGGACACAGGGAGTGCTACTAGTTGGTCATCAGCTCTCCTTCCCCGCTCTCACACGTGCAGCTTTGCTCTCTGAGGCACTGCTTTTGCTTCTGCTTCCAGCAGGCAATTTATGAAACGACTTGGATATGGTGCCAGAAGGTCCCATTGGGCAAGAAGGTTGCTTCAAATCCTGCAGTGGTGTTGCCAGGTTTTGGGGTTTTTTATTGCAGTGGAGCAAATTTTTGAATAATCATTAAGAGGTTTACATAAAATTTATTTTTAACCCACACAGCAGTGGTCTGGGTAAACCCATGAGGAGTCAGACAACATCTGTCTCTGCATCACTGCTGTGGAGCCTGATTATTGCTGGGTGATTTCTTGTAGCTCTGATGTGGTCATTTTATAGTTGGAGAGCTTTACAGTGACAAAGTTGTAAAGATTCTGTGCTTCTAATTCTCAAGTGGGGGGAAGCTGTCTCAGCTGTAGGTAAAAGAGCAAATCCCTCAAGTGCATGCAGTCCTAACAAAACAAAGAAATTGAACAGATCAGGGAAGAGGTTGGGTGTTTGCTGCCTTTCCACAGCCTTCTCCCTTGAACACTGGGGGCTGAGTGTCTGTTGCTGTGCAGCTTGCTTTAGAAGGATGCTCACTGGGCCTTTTGCCCCTCTGCAGGCATGGAGCTCTACATTTCCTCCTGCTTGTCTGTGCTCAGAGCAAACAAAAAATTGCCCTGTTCCCTTTCCAGCCCTTTGCTGGTGCTGGGGTTGCTGTTACTCATTCATGCTTTGTGCCATTGTCCACCTTGCCAGTTCTTTGGGTCACTGCTGCTGCTAAATAAACTGCCCAGGGAGTCAAGGCAAGGAGGTTTGCAGCCTTGTGAGAACAATAACAAAGATAGCCCCAAGACCTAATCTGAGAAGAGTGCTGGGGCAGAAGGTGCTGCTGTCTGCAGAGCCTGGGCAGGCCCTGGGCTGTGATCTTCTCTGCCTGTTCCCAGGTTTTCCCTCTCCCTTCCCAAGCACTGCCATTTCCTAGCCATTATTCTTTTCCTATCTTCCCCTCCCTGCAACCACTCTAAATTGCTTCCTCTAATCCACTGGCATTAGTTGCACAATCTGAGATGAGGTAGGTGTGTTGCTGGCAACTATCTAAAGAAAACAGCCTCTGCTGCACAGCCACCTCTGGCTCCTGTGGGTGCCAAGTGACGTCTGGGGGCTGGTGTTACAGCTGCAGGCGTGCTGGGGGTGACATCCAGGAGCTCGAGATGGCAGAAGAAGTTATGAAACATGCTTTCAGCATCGTTGTGTAAGCATACAGCAGGGAGTGCTCCCCACAGCAGATTTCCTAACGCTTGAGAGGACCTCCTGGCGAGGTCCAAGCGTGGCTCCATGTCACAGTGCAGTCAGGCCTCTGGAAAACTGCTCCAGATCAGCTTGTCTGAAGCAAATAAATTGTTCTTTGCCTTCCAGTCTGCAGGAGCATGGACATCCGCAACAACCTGACCCGGCTGCACATGCTGGAGAACTGCACCGTGATCGAGGGCCACCTGCAGATCCTGCTGATGTTCAAAACCAAGCCCGAGGACTTCCGTGAGCTTAGCTTCCCCAAGCTGACCATGATCACAGACTACCTGCTGCTGTTCCGTGTCTATGGGCTGGAGAGCCTGAAGGGGCTCTTCCCCAACCTGACTGTGATCCGGGGCACTCGCCTCTTCTTTAACTACGCCCTGGTCATCTTCGAGATGGTTCACCTGAAGGAGGTTGGCCTCTACAACCTGATGAACATCACCCGTGGCGCCGTGCGCATCGAGAAGAACAACGAGCTCTGCTACCTCTCCACCATCGACTGGTCCAGGATCTTGGATTCTGTAGAGGACAACTACATTGTGGCCAACAAGGATGACAAGGAGGAGTGTGGAGATGTGTGTCCAGGTGCTGTGAAGGGGAAGAGCAGCTGTCCCCCCACGGTGATCAACGGCATCTTCATCGAGCGCTGCTGGACGCACGACCGCTGCCAGCGAGGTGAGCTGCGAGCGCCAGCTGTGCTCTGTCACCTTCTAGCCTCCCAGGTCTCTTGGCAGGGTATAGCTAGCACAGAGTCACAGGATGGTTTGGGTTGGAAGGGACCCTAAAGACCATCCAGTTCCAACCCCCCTGCCGTGGGCAGAGACACCTCACACTAACCCAGATTGCTCAAGGCCTCATCCAGCCTGGCCTTGAGCACTTCCGGGCTTGGAGCCTCCACAGCTTCTCTGGGCAACCTATTCCAGTGCCTCACCACCCTTGTGGAGGAGTATTAATTGCTGCCTTTAAGCCCAGGTTCCTAAAAGCAAGGCTCAAAATTGATGGTAGGCGAAGAGAGAACCTCTGGGACAGGACTGTGCCAGCAGTTCTTTCTCCCATGTGAATGATGTACCTAAAAATGTGGTGTTTGATTACTCTGGGAAGTTAAGGGCAGCCTAGAGCTAACAGCTTCAACAGGCTGTAACTGGTGCCTAGTGGTGTTAGTATGGGGTAGGGGATTGAGAGTCCAGACTGACTGAGGGGCTGCAGCAGATGAAAATGCAGCAGTGGGGAGAAGTCTTTGTGGCATAAAGCCAAATCTAGAAAGGTGCAATTATACTGTTACCGAGAGCTTCCTGCCATAAAAAGGTGTAAGATATGTGGGTGAGTGAGCAATGTTTGCACAGAGTGAGAAGCTGGAAGCCAGGTCAGACCTGAAGGGAAAAGGAGAAGAAGAGAGGACCTGGAGAGGGGTTTCTCATAGCAGGAATCCTGGGGAGGGTGAAATAATTGGGCTTTGAGCCTGGGGTTTGATCCAGGGGCAAAGCTGTGTTCAGAAAGTTAGCTGCTGTTGGAACCCCCAAATCACAGGGTATGAACAGCAAGATGCAAATCAGTGGTGTGTGTTCCCTTCTAAGAGTGGAGAAGGTGGTTGTAAAAATCTCAGTGTCTGAACTCCCTTGGTATACAGCCACCAGCACCCAGCCCTGGCTTCTTGCACAGCCCTGATTTCTGTTTTCTGCTGTTCCCTAAGGTTAAAGGTCTGTCTGAAGCTTTCTGTGGCTAGCAGTTGCAGATCGGTGTGCTGGGGGGGGGCTGGCTTTGGGAGGTGTTCGTTTGGCACAGCTTGGTTTAGAAACCCAGTGCAGAATCTCCTGTGTGCTGCTTTTTGGTTTGCATCTCAGGGTGGGAAACTGCTGCTCTCTGAACTGATAGCACTGCTGGGTTGCACTGCTGGCCAGGAGATCTTGTTGGCTGTTTTGTCTACAGGACAAAACATCCTTCAAGAAGGTGTCGATATTGATTGTTTGGATGTTACAGAGTGTGTTAATTGACAGAGACAAGTCCCAATCTGAGGAGCTTTTCCAGCCTGCTGAGCTTTGAGTCTTGCTGCAGCAAATCAGGAGATGGACAAGAAAAGTGGTATTAGGGAAAATGTTTTTACTGCAAGAGTATTCAGGGACTGGAACAGGCTGCCCAGGGAGGTGGTGGAGTCACTGTCCCTGGAGGTGTTAAAAAAATGTGTGGCCATGGCACTGGGGGCCATGGTTTGGGGGCCATGGTGGTGTTGAGTTGGCAGCTGGACTCTGGTCTTAGAGGGCTTTTCTGACCTTAATGATTCTGTGGGTCTGTAAGAAGGTGGAGGGAGCACAAGGCTGAAAGCTGTCACAGGAAGATCTTGCATGAGTAGGAAGGCAAATGGCAAGAGCTGGGGTTGGAATGGAGTCCTCAGCGTCCCCAGCAGTCCCTGCCCTGTTCCTGCCTGCTCCCTGTGGTTAATTCCTTCACCTTAATGTGGATGCTGCCTCTTTGGTATTTCTTGATTTTAACCAGCACAGATACCCCAGTTAACTCCAGAGCTAACTTCCAGTTGCAGCCTGTAATTATCTCCAAGGCACACATCCAAGGCTCTGAATCATCCTTGCAGCTATAGCTCCAGCCCAGACATTTTTTCAGTTGGTGATAGCACGTTCAAGACAACAAAGTAAAGGATCTTCTTACAGGCAGTGGAGCTAAGGTTGTGGATGAAACCACTTGGGAGGAACTGAAATGATTTGTGGGCAGCAGCAGGCTTTGAAACAGCAGTGGCAATATTGAGGAATCTGTGGCTGAGTGCAGGACTGTGTAGGTGGATCCAGCATGGATGGAAGCTGCCTGGATGTGCCTGGGAGTTTTCTTCACTTCTGTCTCACTGACAGTGCTGCTGTGCAGAGCAGGTCAGTTCAGATGAGGCCAACTCATGCTATATTTTGTGTAGAAAGGCAGGAAAGTGTGTAGTCCGTGTGGAGTTTGGGTCTAGCCTTGTGCTGTTTATGGCAGCTAAGTGCTGTTGCTGTTTGGGAGTTTTTGTCCCCTTTCAGCCCATGTCTTTAGGGGCTTTTTTCCCTCTACGCTTTCATTGCTGTGAAAAGGCAGTTCCTGGGTCGGCGCAGTCTGTACGTCCAGAGAGTGTTTGCTGAAGAATGCAGACAACAAAAATGCTGGAAATGCCACGTCCTAGACCTCAGTCTGGATCTGCCAAACGTGATCTTCATATTTTGCATTTTTCTGCACGTTTCCCAGTGCAGCAAACCCACCCCGTGTTTGTCGCCCCGCGCGGAAGGAACAATTCCCTCTGAAATCGGATTTCCTGCCAGCCCTCCCTCCCCGTGCCGCGGCCGGCGCAGCCTGGCAGGTTGCAGTCTCGTTACTGCGCTCAGCCTTTGACTTGCATGTCGGCTCAGCTGGAAGTGGAGGAAGGTGATAGGAAGGAAAAGTGGAATGGGCAGATGAAAGTGGGCAGGAGAATGATCCGGCAGGGAATGCTGAAAGGCCACGTTCCTGGGGCATAAGGAGGGATGTCTGAGGCAGAGGCTTTGTTCCTTAGGGGATACGATGGAATTGGAACACTGGGAAGAAGTTCTTTGCTGTGAGGGTGGCGGGACACATGAACAGGTTGCCCATGGTGGAGGCCCCATCTGGTTGGGGATGTCCCTGCTGACTGCAGACTGGGTGACCTTGAGCGGTCCCTTTCAACCCAAAGCATTCTATGAAATTCAGGTTCTCCTGTTCATCCTGCGTGGAGCCTTTGTAGGTGTCTTATCTTCCTCATCCTGGGCCTTCACACGAGCAGCAAATCTGAGTTACTTGGGATGTGAGTCGTTGCAGGATTGTGGATCAGCTCTTTCTCCAATCTCTTACCATGCTTTATTGCATAAAAGCAGAAGTTGTGTCTCTGAATTAGTGCAGCCTGGATTTGTGACAAAATATCAACCTCATGATCAGAGACTGGGCTTGATGATCTTGAAGGTCTCTTCCAGCCTAAATGATTCTGTGAGTCCATGGAAGAAGGAAGTGCATGAAACCTTTGGGGCCAGTAGAAGGGGGTGATGAAAGAGAGCTGATGCAGCCTGGAGCGGCTGACAGACAAAGGTGCTGCTCAAGGGCATAACAATCTTTATCCAGAATTTGCTAGGGAGGCAGGTCTGGGGACCTGGCATACAACAGGATCTCTTTAATTTTCCTGTGATTTATCCAGGGAGCATTCTGGGGCAGATAGGGGACAGGTAAGGAACAGCAGAGGAGCTGCAGAGCTCTGTTTCCTGGTAGAAGCTCTCAGGAGATCTTTGCTGACTGCTGCCGAACAGCACCGGGCACTTTGGAAGCAAAATCCTGCAGCTCAGAACATCTTCAAGGCAGGTTTGAGTAACAAAAGTTCAGAGGTGTGTGTGGGAAACGTTTTGTGATGTTTACTTAGGTAGAGATATTACTTAGCAACAGCTTCCTGTGATTTTTATGTGCTGGGAATGTCTGTAACTAACCATGAGCTCAGTTTTATTACTTCTGTGTGGGAAAGGGTCTCGGAGCACTGAGCCCAGCCCCCAGGGTGAGGTATTTTTAAAACTTCAAACACAAAAGAAATGTTTCCAGTGGCTACCACATGAAGTGGATCTGCTCCCTTTATTTGGAGATCTGATAAGAACTGCTTTTATTTGTGTTTTTTCCCCCTTGGCTCTGCCAGATGCCAGATGGAAGCTGACACCCGGTGCTCGCGCTGCTCCGCTCCCGCCCTTGCCAAGCAGCAACTCTGCTGCGGCTGTCGTGGTGCTCACAGCCCAAACCCCTGCACGAGAGCTCAGGGAGAGGATTTATGGTGCTGGTGTCAAGCTGGAGGTTGAAGACTTCAGGAGCTTTTGATGAATGGCAGACCTGGGGGATCACCAGGGGTGTCCTGGAGGAAGCCAGGCTCCCTCTTCTCTGGTGGCACAAAGCCATCCAGTGCTGCTGCTGCTGCCGCCGTTGTGTGCTGTGGGGTGGGAGTGAGCTGCTGGCTGGGAACAAACATGGCAGGGCTGGGGTCCTGGGCTGGGACTGTGGGCAGCGCTGAGCTCCAGGACGTGTCTGTAGCTATTTCAGTTGCTGCTGTGATTAGAGTCTGCTGCTGGCAGTGAGCAAGTGTTCAAAGCTCGGTCCCTGGAATACTGCAGATTACAACTGGCTGTGTTCATGGTCTTGATCTGGAGTTTTCAGAGGAGGGTGCTGGGGGGCTCAGTGCTAACATTGTTTGAGAGTCGTTGCTTTTATTTTGGCTGTGACATTTCAGACAAGCAGAAAATTGCCTTTGGCTGTGTGCTGGGCTTGGATGCTGGCAAAGCAAGGGTCAGGTTTGCCTTTGGGTCTGGCTGCCTTGGAGTCTGTATTGAAATTAACTGAAAGAATAGGGCAGGACATCAGCTCCTCTTCATGTCCTAACAGATTCTAACATGGAGTTTCCTTCACCCCTCTTCAAAACTGGGTCAGAAGAGAGGACAGAGGCAGGGCAAGAGGATGCTTTGTAATAACAAGGAGCTTCGGGAAGCTGGTGAAGGGTCTAGAGAATGGGGCTGGTGAGGAGCAGCTGAGGGAGCTGGGGGTGTTCAGCCTGGAGAAGAGGAGGCTGAGGGGAAACCTTCCAGTGCTCTACAACTCCCTGAAAGGAGGTTGCAGTAAGGTGGGGGTTGATCTCTTCTCCCCCACTGATGTGAGGAGGGCTGAGTTTGATCCTGCCTGTTCAGGGGAAGGATCACTTGGTGTCTGGGGGAGAGCTGCTAACTTGGCAGCTCCAGGGAGGCCTTAGAGCAGCCTTTTGAAAAGGGCTGGGAGTAACAGGATGAGGGGCAAGAGATTGAAACTGGAGCGGGGAAGGTTAGGTTGGACATTAGGGAGAAGTTCTTTACTCTGAGGGTGGTGGGACATTGGAACAGGATGTGCAGGGAGGTGGTTGAGGCTCCATCGCTGCAGATATTTAAGGTCAGGCTTGATGGGGCTCTGAGTAACCTGATCTAGTTGGGGATGTCCCTGCTTACTGCATGGGGGTTGGACTGGATGACCTTTAAAGGCCCTTTCCAACCCAATGCATTCAGTGGTTCTGTGGGCTCCATGTTTTCGTTGCCATTTTTAACTCATTAGGCATCCATGCTGCACCACAGCCCTGCAGGGAGTCTGGTCCTTCATCAGAAAGGGAAGGACTGAAGTGTTCATTGAAACTTCAGTGTCAGACAGATGTTTTTGTTGTCTTTTCTGCAAAGACAAACCAGCTCTGCCCTATGGGTAGTGAGAACATAACAGAGGTGATTTAATAAACCAAACAGGACTTGTTTTTTTCTGGTCTTCAGTCCTTTCTGAATGTCACAGCTGGTCATGCTGGATGTGTTTACACAGCTTCAGTGTGGGATGAATGAGGCCAAGAACTCCCTTGTAAGTACCCCTCAAAAGCTCCCCAAAGCCAGAGAGGAAATGGATCTCCCAGGCTGATGTCTGCTTGTCTGCAGGGCTCTCCCAGTGGAGCCTTAGAGCACTAAAGGGGTTTGTTTTCAAACTACATTGGAAGCCAAAGCCTTAAAGCTCAATAAACTCTTTCTGTGTTCATTCAATTCTCTGGATTTGGGGCTTGGGGTTCCTGGCAGGAGGGAAGGCAGAAGGTGCAGTAGCTCCAGTCTTACCTGGAGCATTTATGTGGAAACTGAGGCTATATCTGAAACAACTTAGAACTGCAGAATCATTGAGGTAGGGAAAGCCCTCAGAGATCATCCAGCCCAACCCCAAGTACCATGGCCACATGTTGCTTGAATACCTCCAGGGATGGGGACTCCACCACCTCCCTGGGCACCTCCCTGGGCAGCCTGTCCTAGTGCCTGACCACTCCTGCAGCAAAGGACTTGTTCCCAATATCCAACCTAAACCTCCCCTGGTGTGACTTGAGGCCACTTCTCATCCTGAACTTCTCAGCTCATTAGCAGGTTTGCAGTTACTGAGCTCTCATATGTCATGTGTCCAGTCCCTTTTCCTCAGGCTTCTCTTCCCCACTCCAATGACATCAGCTCAGAGCTGCTTAGCTAATTCATACAGTGTTTGGCTGCTCCAGGTGTCTCAGCCACAAAACCAGCCTGCAGGTCTGTCAGAACTGGGTATATGCATCAGGCTTTCTCCTGGGAAGTCAAAAATGTTCTCCTGTGAGGCTGTGCAGGGCCTGGGCTCAGTGGGTGTGATAAGAAAAACATGATGGTGTTTTGCATGGCTGTGCTGGGGAAGGAGGAGCTGCTGCCTTGTCCTTACCGATCAGCACCAAGGAGCAGGGCCCTGCTTTTCCACCCACTGCAGTCAGTGATAACAAAAACAACTCCAGGCTGTGCTCTTCAGAGATGCTGTAGGGCTCCCCATGCTGAGATTTGACAGTGACTAACCAGAGCCCCCTGGATCCTGCCCTGGAGTGCTTTTAGATGCAAGCCTTGCTCTGGGGCTGCAGGGGGCTGAGTAGGACTTGGCAATAAGCTGTTGAGAGGTCTGTAGATCAAACCCTACAGGGACAGAGCTGAGTTGGAGAGCCTGTGCAGGGCCACATCCTGCACTGAATGACTTGGAGATGGGCAAGTAGTAAATAAAACCGCATTTCATAGAGAGGTCTCAACTGCTGGGCTCTGACTGCAAGCAAACAGGAACGGGTCATCTTGAATGCGATCACACAGCACTTACAGGATGGCCAGGGGCTCAGGCCTAGCCAGCATGGATTTAGGAGGGGCAGGTCCTGCCTGACCAACCTGATCTCCTTCTATGATCAGGTGACCCGCCTGGTGGATGTGGGGAGGCCTGTGGATGTGGTCTACCTGGACCTCAGCAAGGCCTTTGACACCGTCCCCCACAGCAAACTCCTGGCCAAGCTGGCAGCCCATGGCTTGGACAGGAGCACACTGCGTTGGGTTAGGAACTGGCTGGAGGGCCGAGCCCAGAGAGTGGTGGTGAATGGTGCCACATCCAGCTGGCGGCCTGTCACTAGTGGTGTGCCCCGGGGATCAGTGCTGGGCCCCATGCTCTTCAACATCTTTATTGATGATCTGGATGAGGGCACTGAGTCCATCATCAGTAAATTTGCGGACGACACCAAGCTGGGGCAGGAGTTGATCTGCTGGAGGGCAGAGAGGCTTTGCAGAGGGACCTCGACAGGCTGGAGAGATGGGCAGAGGCCAAGGGCAGGAGATTGAACACATCCAAGTGCCGGGTGCTGCACATTGGCCACAGCAACTCCATGCAGTGCTACAGGCTGGGGTCAGAGTGGCTGGAGAGTGGCCAGGCAGAGAGGGACCTGGGGGTGCTGGTTGATGGGAGGCTGAACATGAGCCTGCAGTGTGCCCAGACAGCCAAGAAGGCCAATGGCATCCTGGCCTGCATCAGGAACAGTGTGGCCAGCAGGAGCAGGGAGGTCATTCTCCCCTGTACACTGCACTGGTTAGGCCACACCTTGAGTCCTGTGTCCAGTTCTGGGCCCCTCAGTTTAGGAAGGATGTTGTCTTGCTGGAGCGTGTCCAGAGAAGGGCAACAAGGTTGGTGAGGGGTTTGGAACACAAGCCCTATGAGGAGAGGCTGAGGGAGCTGGGGTTGCTTAGCCTGGAGAAGAGGAGACTGAGGGGTGACCTTATTGCTCTCTACAACTACCTGAAGGGAGGTTGTAGCCAGGCAGAGGTTGGTCTCTTCTCCCAGCAGCCAGTACCAGAAAAAGAGGACACAGTCTCAGGCTGCGCCAGGGCAGGTTTAGACTGGACGTTAGGAGGAAGTTCTATACAGAGAGCGTGATTCCCCATTGGAATGGGCTGCCTGGGGAGGTGGTGGAGTCACCGTCATTGGAGGTGTTCAGGAAGAGACTTGATGGGTGCTTGGTGACATGATCTAGTTGTTTGATGGGTTGGACACGATGATCTTGAAGGTCTCTTCCAACCTGGTTTATTGTATTGTATTGTATTGTATTGTATTTCAGTACTGCTGAGGAAAGGCTTATTCCTAGAAATGAGCTGTGGAGAGCAGGCTTGCAGCTTTGGGCAGAGGAAAAAGGATGTGTAAAGGAGTGGACAGGAGCTGAGGAGGCCATTAGATGGCTGCATGCAGAGTATGCATCTGATCTGCTAGGCCTGGTAAGGAGACACAGCTATGACAGAGAAAAATAACATGGTGTGGGCAGGGGAAAGCAGGCCCCTCTTGGGTTACTGGCAGCCATGCTCCACCACGTTTGGCTTGGGATGTAGCTAGGTGGGAAATCAATCTGGTGGCAGAAGGATGTGTGTCAGCCCTTTGGTGAGGCCTTCTCTGTGCTGGCTGCTGATGGGCTGGAACTGCTCTGGGTTGGTTCCTGCCAGGTTGCCTCCTGCCAGCCTCGGGTTATGCTGGGGAGAAGGCAGCAGCCCAGCAGCTCTTCTTCCAAGGGTGCCGCCTGCTTGGAGCGGCTGCTGGAGACCCAGAGTCGCCTTCCCTCTGCTGCTGTCTCCATTAGTCAGCCCTGCTTGGCGCAGAGCAAAGCCCTTTACCCTTGGAGAGGCTGCAGTGGGACAGAGACTGGCATTGTGATCAGATTCCCACCACAGCCATTCCAGGGCTGGCCTGGATTTGGGCAGCATGCTAAATGACCCTGCACTAAACCAGTTTCTGCATCCTGGGCACAGAGGGAGCAAAACCCTGGCTGGCAGGGCTGGTGAGCTCTGCTGCATGGGAAAAGTCATCCTCCAGCTGCTCCTTTGCACAACTGGTCTTCAGGTGATTCTTTACCTCTCTCTCCTCATCCTTTCTGGGCAGTGGGGTCTGAAGGGGGCATCTGGCATAAGCTGTATTCCTTCCTTCTCTCTGCTGTTTTTTAGTTCTTCACCCACAAGCACAACTTCAGGATCTCTGTTTACAATTCCTCACTCTGCTGTGGAATCTGTCCAGATTAAAATCTTAACCTCTGTCTGACATTTCTGTGTAGATCATTAGTTATCAGCTCAATCTCCTTGTGGTTAATCTTGTACTTCCACCCATTTTATTACCTCTCTTGTGGACAACTCCACTTTCCTCTCTGCTCTAACCTGTGCATCCTTTTTGGTGTGGGTTTGCTCCTGTTCCGTGCATCCAGGCTGGGTTCTGCTCCCCTGTTCCCAGCAAAGGTCTGACGTGCAGCCCTCCTTGTCTCCATGCAGCTGAAGGTCTCAGCTTAGCTTCCCTTCTTTCTTGCCTTGTTTGCTACTCCATCCTCTGCAGCCTTGAGAAAAGCACTCTTGTCCCTCTCTTATCTCTGCAGAAAGCAAAGGTTGAACACCTCCCCTCCTGCTTCAGCCATATCACTCCTCAGCTTCAGGACAGGTTTGTAGGCAAAGGCAACAGATGGTCTTGGGCCTGTGTTAGAAGGAAGGAGCTGGACCTTGGTCTTGGACCATCACTGCACGATGAAGCACTGCTGCACTTGTTTATGTCTCTGTTTCTCAGCAGGGCAGACACCAGCTCCCATGCTTCTCTTCCATTGCTTGTCCAGCTGCATCCTCTCTCATTCAGCACTGAGCTGCTGGCTCCTGATTCTGCTCAGTCCCTGCTGCTGAGCACAAGACGGCCCAGGCTGATGAGAAGCTTGGCCCTGGCACTGTGCTATGGGGTCACCAGGCTTGGGAGGGAGGTGGGTCACATCCTGCTGGTTCAGTAAGCAAAGATCTGCATTCAAACACAGTGGGGACAGAGACTTTACAGACAGTTAGACCTCTGGGACATCCATGGCTTCCTGGACCACTTCCCTGGGGATCCTCCTGGGTCTCTTGGATTGCAGCATGAGTGAGCAGGTTTGATCTGAGTAGGTCAGAGTGAGCAGGAATGTTTGCTAGATGCTGTGCATCAGGAGGAGCAAGATAGAGTTAAATATTAACGTGAGGCTTTGATGAGAACCCCAGGTGGTGTGTCAGCCCCTGAATGGTAGAAGCAAAAATCCTCCAGCTGTGATGAGGATTGGAAGTGAACAAAGCATAACAACACAGCACCCTCCTAGCCCCGAGTAAAACAATGAGCAGAGCTCACAGGAAAAGCCTCCAAGTGAAGGATTCTGATCGTGGTCTGAAGTACAAATCCTCTGTTCCCATGCACAGAATTCTGTGACTGTCACAGAATGATAGGGCTGGAAGGGACCTCTTGAAGAACTGATCAGCACTGAGAAGATTCCCTCTCGGTCTCTTCTCCAGGCTGTAAAGCCTCAAGTCACTCAGCCTCTCTTCATAAGAGAAAGGTCCCAGTCCCCAGCCATGTCGTGGTGTTCAAACTGCTTTCAAATGAACTGCTCCTCACAGCTCTTTGTGTTCCCCAGAGGTGAGGTGCACTCAACACTTCTGCCCATTTGTAGGGGACAGATTTCACTTCATGCCTCTTTTGTAAATTACTGGGCTGAAGCTCAGCAATTTCTGGCCTCCCAACTCTCAGATACCTGAGGAATAGGAGTGGCTGTGGTGGCTTCTTAACCATGCCCAGCTCTAAGCCATCAGAGGCCCTGAGTTAGTATCGATTTGCACAGGGGTTATATTTAGTGATAGCTGGCTGGGGCCTCCAGGTCTGCCTGAAGGCTTGGTGACATTCTGGGGGCTTGCATGCTGGAGAAGAACCAGCAGGCAGGCAGGGGTGGGTGGTCACTGCTGATCCCCGCTGCTGTTCTAAGCTGCCACGTTGTTTTGAGCACAAAGTACAAGGAGCAGGCTTGATCTGCTTGCTGGAGAATGGCACAAGAGCACTGCTGTAGACAGCAGGTAAAGTATTTACAGCTTCTTATTGCTGTCCTGGAGTGCACTCTGTGACACTTGTCCTGCCTCACACGGTGCTGCTGTGTTTTCAAACCAAACTCCACGTTCTGCTGCTCCAAGCTCTGCTGCTCCAAGCTCAATTGCCAGCACTTGAGACAGATTTCTGCATGTTGTTTTTTACCTGCCTGGGCAAACAGCTCGATGCAAAGGTCCTAGGAGAATGAAAACTCTGTGGGTCTGGGCACGGGTGCTGCCCTGTGTCCCTGCTGTGACAGCTGCAGAAACTCATTTGCAGAAGCTGCAGCTTCCTAAGGAAATCAAGAGCCAGTGGCCACAGGTGAAGGGGGTGATGACTTCCTCCAGGCTACATCATACTCAGATGACTTTTATAAAATACACTTTTATATGTTATAAAAGTGGCTGTGTATGGAGGAGTTCCTCCCGGCAAGTCTCCTGTGCTCCTTGGCATCACTCACATGTGAGCAGTTTTCTCTGCTTCCTGCAGCAAGGCAGTGCAGAAGCTAATGGAGCACTGAGTGGAGGCAGCAGAAGGCTGGAATGGGAGAGGCTGAGCTTCTGGAGAGGTCTCCCTTTATTCACTCTTTATCACCAGCAGAGCTCAACCTGCCCCCTATCTCCATTCAACAACTCCTTTCACAGACCTCCATATCCTCCATTATCACCACAGTCAAGGTGCCACACGACTCCACAGGCTTTTATCTGTTCTCAGCTCACATTAGCTGACCCTCCCCAGGCCCACACCACAGCCCCAGCACCTCTGCTGGTTTTGCTGTGGTGGCTGCTGCTGGCTGGGAGCATGGCTGGGGGAAGCAGCTGAGCACAGAGGGTCAGCACTTACAGGATGGCCAAGGGATCAGGCCTAGCCAGCATGGATTTAGGAAGGGCAGGTCCTGCCTGACCAACCTGATCTCCTTCTATGATCAGGTGACCCGCCTGGTGGGTGTGGGGAGGCCTGTGGATGTGGTCTACCTGGACCTCAGCAAGGCCTTTGACACCGTCCCCCACAGCAAACTCCTGGCCAAGCTGTCATCCTTGGACAGGAGCACACTGCGTTGGGTTAGGAACTGGCTGGAGGGCCGAGCCCAGAGAGTGGTGGTGAATGGTGCCACATCCAGCTGGCGGCCTGTCACTAGTGGTGTGCCCCGGGGATCAGTGCTGGGCCCCATGCTCTTCAACATCTTTATTGATGATCTGGATGAGGGCACTGAGTCCATCATCAGTAAATTTGCGGACGACACCAAGCTGGGGGCAGGAGTTGATCTGCTGGAGGGCAGAGAGGCTTTGCAGAGGGACCTCGACAGGCTGGACAGATGGGCAGAGGCCAAGGGCAGGAGATTGAACACATCCAAGTGCCAGGTGCTGCACATTGGCCACAGCAACTCCATGCAGTGCTACAGGCTGGGGTCAGAGTGGCTGGAGAGCGGCCAGGCAGAGAGGGACCTGGGGGTGCTGGTTGATGGGAGGCTGAACATGAGCCTGCAGTGTGCCCAGACAGCCAAGAAGGCCAATGGCATCCTGGCCTGCATCAGGAACAGTGTGGCCAGCAGGAGCAGGGAGGTCATTCTCCCCTGTACACTGCACTGGTTAGGCCACACCTTGAGTCCTGTGTCCAGTTCTGGGCCCCTCAGTTTAGGAAGGATGTTGTCTTGCTGGAGCGTGTCCAGAGGAGGGCAACAAGGTTGGTGAGGGGTTTGGAACACAAGCCCTATGAGGAGAGGCTGAGGGAGCTGGGGTTGCTTAGCCTGGAGAAGAGGAGACTGAGGGGTGACCTTATTGCTCTCTACAACTACCTGAAGGGAGGTTGTAGCCAGGCAGAGGTTGGTCTCTTCTCCCAGCAGCCAGTACCAGAACAAGAGGACACAGTCTCAGGCTGCGCCAGGGCAGGTTTAGGCTGGATGTTAGGAAGAAGTTCTATACAGAGAGCGTGATTCCCCATTGGAATGGGCTGCCTGGGGAGGTGGTGGAGTCACCTTCATTGGAGGTGTTCAGGAAGAGACTTGATGGGTGCTTGGTGCCATGGTTTAGTTGTTTGGGTGGGTTGGATTGGTTGATGGGTCGGACACGATGATCTTGAAGGTCTCTTTCAACCTGGTGTATTGTGTTGTATTGTATTGAATGACCCTGGTCCTGTTCTGGAATCTTGGAGACATTCCCTGTAGCACGTAAACTGTGTGAGGGCTGGGAGGCAGAACAAGCTTTTTCTTCTCCTTACTGATGGATGAGATAAGAGCTGTGAGGCTGTGCTGAGAAATGTTAGTGGGAAGAGTTTCCTTGACGCCCTTGGACAGTGTTGTGTTTGGAAGGGAGGCATCTGCAGCTCATTGTGTCTGTTCCTGCGTGAGGGGGGACCTCTGCCTGGCAGGTCAGTGGGGTCGTGGCCCTGTGTACTGCAGTATCGTCTTTTATAAATTACATTCTAATTTTAGTGCTGATTGTCAAACTTTGGATTTCTTTGGCACTGGCTCCATCCCGAGTTGGTGCCTGGAGCTGAAGTCCTGGGGGTGGATCCCAGCACTGGAGTCAGTGCCTGCTGGGAGGGGCAATGCTCAGCTGCCTGTGGTGCCGGGGCAGAGGGAGGGACCCCTGTTGCTAGAGCAGTGGAATGCTGGGGGTAAGGGACGCCTGGACATCTGATGATGCTTCCTGAACCTTGCTACCTGCAGCCAGTGTCCTTGCTGGCAGTCTGTTTGCAGAAGCATGTTAAACATTTGGGGTTTGTGCCGTTCCAGTTTCCATTTCTTATGGAAATTCAGGGAGGCCTGGGAGAGGTGCTGTTAGCCATGGAGCAGGCCAGTCTGGTGGACCTGTATAACCATGTTCTTCCCAGGTTACTGCTGTTGTAATACCCTGGGAGCAGTTTGCCCTGTGTAGCCCAAGAACTGCCACTGGTGGGCTTTTAGGATTTAGGTTTCTGCCTTTCTGGTCTTGGTGACATGAAGAAATAATTGAAGGACACAAGCCACAGTCCAGAGGGACTTGCAGACCCGTGCTGGGATCCGTGCGTGTGTGGGGACCGTCCCTGGTGCGTGTCTGTGGCACTGCAGCCATTGGCAGGAGGAGGCAGGGGGAGTGCAGAGCCCGGGACTGGGCTGCAGGACCTGGCTTTGAGTTCTCCTCCTGTGCCTCTCGCCTAAGCTGACAGCAGCCCCAGCTCTGGCAGCCAGAATGAGCCGTTCTGAGCCATGTCAGAGCCGGGCTCCTCCTGGCTTCCTCCTCCAAGATTTTTTGCCCTGGTTCTGAACGCAGCTCCGGAGCTGAAGGCTGGCCTTGAGAAGAGCCCTCACTAGCCGGAGAAATTGGGAGGCGGTGGAGGGCGAGGGCTGTCCGGGGACCCCCTCTCGGGTGGCGGGTAAGGGGTTAATGCTGTTTGCGTGGTGCAGATAGCGAGGCTGGATGCCTCCCGTGCAGGCAGCGAACGCATTGGCTGCGGCCGAGGGCGGTTCTCCTGCCGCAGTTGTTTTCTGTCCTGGACTCGCTTGGATCTGGAGCCTCCTAATTGCCTTGTCTGTAATCAAAGCACAGCCTGGCGAAGGACCTGGCGGTGCAGGGCGGCTTTGCTCCTTGCTGCTGGCTCCAGCCACGGCCGAGAGGAGCAGCTCGAAGGGCACCACCTGCAAGGACCCGTGGTGGCCTGAGCTGCCTCTGCTGAGCTACCTTCCCGTGGACAGGGCTTGTTGCTGCACAGTGCTGCAGCTAAGGAGGGCTGCTCTGAGGCCTCCCTGGAGTCTTCTCCAGGCTCAACGACCCCAACGCTCTCAGCCTGTCCTTGTAGGAGAGGTGCTCCAGCCCCATGATCATCTTTGTGGTCTCTTCTGGACCTTCTCCAGCAGGTCCATGTGTGAACACTGTCCCTGTACAGGGTGTATGCAGCACCTTGATGTTCACACATCTGCTTCACGAGGCGTGTGCCTCTCCCCATACCCAAACCACCATTGATCCAGCTCTCCCAGGACATTGCCATTTAATCCCACTGCAACAGCAAAGCTGATCCTGAGCCATTTGTGTCTTTTCTTCCTCTCTGACAATTCACCACTGCTGTTCTGTTAGCCCAAAGCCAGACACAGCTAGCACAAGCATTTTGTATCACACTGTAATACTCAGGCAAACTGTTTATTAGCTGATCAGCTTAATGCTTGATTGACTTGCCTGTTAAATATTGATCTCCTGGTTCCCTGTGTTTGCTCTGGAATCTGTTTACAGTACCAGTGTGGTTTGTTGCCACCTGGAGCACAGGGAAGTGGTGAGACAGGAGCGATCCACAGAGGTAGAAATTCCTGTGCGCTGACTCTGCTGCCTTTTGTCCCCCCAGCTGGGCCTCAGCAGCATGAAGAAATGTCAGTTTGAATCTATAATCAGAAAGCTTTGTAAAATACTTTGTTTCACAAGTCTTTGGAGCCACTCTAGCTAGTTAAATATTTATTCACCCCTGGAGCAATAGGTTTGAGCTTCTGCCGGCTCCATTCCTCCCCATCCAGGGCAGATCAGTTCAGCATTACCCTGTTTGTCATCCTGGGGACAGGGATTGTGGAAGTCCTACTCTTACAGCTCTGACCAAGAGCTTTTGTGGCTGTGCTGAGCAGCTCTGCTCCTGTGCTGATGCTGAAGCACTTTTTCCTGCAGCAGCTTTTATGGTACAATGTGGTGGCTTCTGCTGCTGTTCCCTTGTCTCTAAGTAGGGTTTATGAAGTTGCCTTTTGACTTTCTCCTTCTGGGAGGAATGGAGAGAGGTGCTGGGGAGGAGGCAGCACATCGTCAGAGTCCCACGGCATCAGCCAGAGGCTGGGGCTGTGTGCAAGCGTTACCTGTGCCTCCTCAGTTTGTACCTCACTCTGCCACAGCTCCACAAGTGCTACCTCATTGCCAAGAGGTGAGTCTGCAGTGAGTCAGTGACAGTTATTGGAGTCTGCAAACCTCAGTGGCAAAGAGGTAGTGAACCGGACTTGGTCAGCACATTTGATGTTCTGCAGTGAAAGTGCAATTTGGCAGAGGAAAAAAAAACCAAACCAAAGCCTGCCTGACCCATCCAGAGCCACCTCACCTGGATGCTGCAGGTGAAGGTGTGCTGGAGAGGTGCTTTCCATCAGGCATGCCTTGACAGTGGCAAGATGACCTCCCTTCAGGATCTTGTGTGATGAGGATTTGTGCAAAATAGTGATTGACAGATCCTGGTGTTGCCATGGCTGCTTTGCTCTCTTCAAGCTGTGTTCAGACATCAGAAGCTTGTAGAGCAGGAAAGAGAGAAATGTTAAGAACAGGTTTAAAATTGGTTAAATTGCAGCTTCTAAAAACCTTTCCAGCTTAGAACTGAGATGAGTTTTGCCCTGTGAGTAAGTGCAGCTGAGTTCAAACGGTGTCAGTAAGCAGCAGACTTCGAGGATGAGTTCCCATAACAAATGAAAACAAAACATTAAGCAGGTGCCCTGTGCCACTCAGCTGCTCCTCATGAAGATGTTCCCGGGGCCCTTCCCGCAGAGCTGTCCTCTGTTGCTCATTGCCTTTGGTGCTTTCCCTCCACAGTTTGTCCTCCTGCCTGCAAGTCTCAGGGTTGCACCCCGGATGGGCAGTGCTGCCACAGCGAGTGCTTGGGGGACTGCACGGAGCCCAACAACCCTGACAAGTGCATCGCCTGCCGCAACTTCTACCTGGAGGGGCGCTGCGTGGAGAGCTGCCCCCAAGGCTTCTATCGCTTCGCCGGCTGGCGCTGCGTCACCTTCGGCTTCTGCCAGGAGCTGCACAACAAATGCCGGAGTGCCCGGGAGTCAGGCTGCCACGTCATCCACAACCAGGAGTGTGTCCACGAGTGCCCCTCGGGGTACATCATGAACTCCAGCAAGTGAGTGCAGACCTGCTGCAGGCCTACTGCCAAGCTTGCCTCTGGCTTGGCGTTGGAGCACCTGTGACCTGTGCCACCGTAGTGTGATTTGCTAGCTCAAGCCACCAGCCTGACCAGGGCTTTGTTCTTCTGTTGGCCTCCATTGCCTCTCCAGTTTGGAAAAAGTGGGAAAGGCAGATTGTGAAAGAGGGAGGGAGATTGGAGGGAAGAGGAGAGTCCTCAAGCTGAGAGGGTCAGAGTGTAACAGAGTGGGATAAAAGAAAGAGCAGTGGAGAGGCTCTGGGGTGCGGTTCAGAAGAGTGTGGCCAGCAGCCTGGGGGAGGTTCTCCTGCAAAGCAAACCTGAGGCTGGGGAGCCCTGCAACCAGGCCAGGGGAAGAGCTGAGCTAATGAGCAGAGCGCAGATCTGAGTGCATCCTTCTCAGAATCTGTCCCTCAGCCCTATAATTACTTGTATTGAGCAGGTTCAAGCTGTGCCAGACACAGATGGACAATGTAACAAACAAGTGGAACATGCAGCAGAGCAGGGAACGGCCACTCTATTCCCAGGGTTTCTGACAAAGGGCTTCACTCATGTCTGCTGTTGAGCTGTTTGTCACTGAGAGCTTTGTTTGTCCGGCAGCAGTTACCTGTTGTGGTGACTCAGATGTCCTGTGAGTGCTGCTGGCTTTGTGCTCCCAAGGGCTTGTTCCCGCTGTAATCATTTCAGGGAATTTACTCTTAACAGCACCTTTTATTCCATTTTCTGTTCTGTTTGTCAAAAGAATGAAGTAGCAGCCCCCAGAGTCGATACTGCCTGGGGAGCAGCAGCCATCACCTCTCTCCTGCAGGCTGCTGTCAGCAGGACCTTTTGCTAGAGCATCTCTTTATCTGAGCCCCTTGGGAGCAAGTTCCTGTGGTCGTAAGATTAGGGCCAGCCATGCCCCTGCTGCCGTGCAAGCAGCATTTCCCCAGGGCACAAAGCACATCTTTGCCTTCTTGCTTGCCTCTTTTGAATGCAGCAACTTTCTCCACAGTTAGTGGTCAGAGGATTCCCAGGTGAGCTCTCCACTCACTAGTTGCATGTTTGGGTAACCATCTCAGGATG
Organism: Picus viridis; assembly: GCA_033816785.1. Classification (NCBI taxonomy): domain Eukaryota; kingdom Metazoa; phylum Chordata; class Aves; order Piciformes; family Picidae; genus Picus; species Picus viridis. Next base: position 13,093,842 of record CM066604.1, on the reverse strand, counting down.
GAGACTGGTTTTCTAAATCTTGAGGTTCCCTTCTCTGTTTGCCCTATTGAGGCCACACCTCAAGTACTGGTATCATTCTGGGTTGTGTTGTGTAGGAAGGGACAGAACCATCCCCCTTCAGGAGGTGGAGATGACAGTGTCAGCCGGGTCAGCTTGGGTGGAGCTCCCAGAGCTGTGTGCTGCAGGTGAATCCCATGGCACCTTGGTGGGACGCTGTCATGTGGCATTGATTCCTCTGCTTGTGGGAGTTGCTGGGGCTGCCCCAGGTGGGGTTCTGCAAAAGCATCTCCTCTGCCTCCTGTTTTGCAGCCTGCACTGCACGCCCTGTGCTGGACCCTGCCCCAAGGTTTGTGACTTTGGCAAGGAAAAGACGATCGATTCGGTGACGTCGGCACAGGAGCTCCGCGGCTGCACCGTGGTCAATGGGAGCTTGGTTATCAACATCCGAGGAGGAAGTAAGTGCTGCGGGGGCTGAAGAGCATTGGGTGTCACATCTGGGGCACCATCTCTGAGCTGGGGTGGTTCACTCTGCACTGAGCATCCCGAACCTCAGAGTGCTTCAGAAACACAGAGCAAAGGCTCCTGAGGTGCTCACTGGGGGTGTTCTGCTGGCTGATTTTTGTCATGTCTGAGGAATTTATGTCAAGCAGTTCTGCTTCATAAGTCTGGACTCTGCTATCAGTGTTTCTCTCTGGGGCATCGGAGGGCTAACCCTGATGTTTTCGCTCCACAGATAACATAGCAGCGGAGCTGGAAGCAAATCTTGGCTTGATAGAGGAAATCTCAGGTTACCTCAAAATTCGCCGCTCTTACGCCTTGGTCTCTCTCTCTTTCTTCCGTAAGCTCCATCTGATAAGAGGAGAAACGCTGGAGGCTGGGTGAGTTCCTTCAAGGGAGAGTTGATTTTAATGCTTTGAAGTGTAAGGAGCAGCAGTGCCATCGGGGTGATTTGTATCAGCAAACAATTCCCAAATTATTTTTAAATGGTCTTCTGCCCATGGCTTGTGGCCTCCTAGGACAGGCTGGCTGCATTCTTTGGTGTCTGGGTTTGTGCAGGAGGAGAAGGAGTTCTCAGGATCCTCCCCTAATCCCCATCTCCATCCTCTGCCCTCAGGAATTACTCGTTTTATGCCTTGGACAACCAGAACCTTCGCCAGCTCTGGGACTGGAGTAAACACAACCTCACGATTGCCCGAGGCAAGCTCTTCTTCCACTACAACCCCAAGCTGTGCCTGTCAGAA